>CM035170.1:4649401-5249401 GCA_020205615.1 Panax quinquefolius | reverse complement strand
ACGTCATTTAAATAGGGATGGAGGGAGTAATATTTGTCTAAATTCAATAGAGCAAAAATTGATTCAGTCTCTCATTTTCCATTCAAAAACTGCGGATTACGGAATATCCCAATTTCAAAAACTGCAGAGTATTTAACAATTGTTTTAGAAATTTTTGTAATTATTTATGAAGAGAACTCCATCAAATAAAAGTTATTTGAGTATGTATTATATTCTATTTTTACTTTCTTTAAATTTTGTAATTTATTTTGTAATGTTACTTGTTACTTGTTAGTGGTTTAATTGAGATTGTTTATTATTGTTACTAATTACACTTGACTATTCATATTATTTATTGGTTTTGTTTTGAAGTTGAATTAATTTTTAAATATTTATTGATTGTTGTTGCTAATTACACTTGACTGTCACTGCTAATATTTACCAAGAAACTCACTCGCAAAATATTAACGGTTAACCCCCAAACCCATACACCGGTATCTCCTTCTCTTAATTAATATTGAGAGGGATCTCGGTAAAAGACAATCAATGAGTTCTTATCTCGTTGGTGAAAAAGAGAATTTTAGAAGAAGTTATTTACTCGGAAGCCCGACTCAACCAATACCTCACAAAGAGAGAATGTAATTATATAATTATTTAGTTTTGTAATTATTTTATTAAAATTTTATTCTTAAGAAGAAAAAAATTTTAAATTTGCCCCCACTGAATTACGAGGCTAAATCCGTCCCTAATTATTAAAAAATATTAAGAGGTAAACAAATACTACTACCTTAGTCTCCCCGATGTCACGACTCTACATGTGGTTGCTCTAATAATATTAAGAATAAAAGAGAAACTTCACGTGTTTACTGAATATAAAAATTTTAAAAAAAATTGTTCGAGGCTTGGTCTAATATGGTTCTTATATTTACTTTTTCTTTTTCTTTTTTAAATTGTTTAGAATTAGAAAAAATAAATGGGCAGGTGTGAGCAGGTTTTGGTCGACGTAAATAATTTTGGCTTTATATAAGTTGGGTGGTTTGGGGGATGCAAATGATTTTGAGTTTATATAGGTTGAGTTTAAATGAGTTGAGTTTACAGATTCCTCACATTCTTTTTCTTTATAACAAAAAAATCATTATTTTTAATCTCCATCATTTTGGATTCTAAATTTCATGTACAATAACTCAAAATGCTTATATCCAAGAAATAAATTCATGAAATTCAGATCTTATAAATTGTACTAAAAAAGTCAAATTTATGAAATATGAAAGCAATAAGAAAAAAGAGAGAAACCATTTCGCAGGAAAGAAACACAAGTCTCTAGTTTATACGAAAGTAGTTATTATGAAATTTATTTTGGAGTAAGTTGGTTAATTGACCAATAGAATACTGACACACATGCGAGATTTTATGTGTGTTAACATTATTGATAAATTAACTAATTTATCAAAAAAATAATTTCATGCTAACCGAATCTGATTTATACAAAGAACAACTTGAATATTATGCAACAAACCACAAGTCCACTGTCCACATACATCATCACTAACAAATGAAGGCGCCAAGAAAGGTCATTGTTGCTTTCAGAATACCAAACCCCATTCATTTAAAAATACTCCCGTATATTTTACAAGCAATATTCTACACAATACAGTAATACACATAAATAAATTTAGACAGTAGCTAAGGTTATAAAATGAACAAAAAGTTAAGAAACCGATTCAATGCTCGTTTGATTAAAAAGTCGGATTCGCGCTTTCATTCAAAATATAAATGAATCAAATATGTATGCACGCTTTTAAAGTTCGATAATTTACTCGAACCCTCTCAACTCAGAATTTTCTATCGATCTTTGGATCATATTCGTTCGAAAAGCTCAAATCGCAAAACCGATTCGAGATAGTCTTTCGAATCGATAGTTAAACAAAACTTCAATCAAACCTTATTTTATACTCGATAAATTTTGTGAACCAAATCTGAGCAACTCAATACTCGATTCGGCTCGGTTCATTTACATCCTTAATTCCAAAAACTTTCCCCCAAAAAAGAGAGTATTTTAACGGAAGTAAATATATAGCTAATTTCCAAATAAAGATGACAATTTTGACCGATTAAATAAAAATAATCTTGTGATTCCGCACAAGGAGAGGAGACAAATGTCAGATATTTTTAAATTTGAAAAGTATATAATAAATATATTATATACTGTAATTAAAATCAATAAATATGTTGATTTAATTCGAAAGATTATACCAGTTTAATTAGTTTAATTTTGTTATTTTAGGTTTCTACGCTTAAGATGATCAACCTCAACTTTTTTGCTTGTGTGTTTTCCATCATCTAAAAATTAAGCCGACTTCTTCATGACAATTTATGTTGTGTTTTTTTTCAGTATTCAAACTGCCCATTTTATTATAAAAATTAAATCGCAAGGCATTGCTTGATTCATCGTGAATCAGGGATGGAGGGAGTGTACGTTAGAGTATAAAACAATGGATCTTAAACTATGCATATCAATTAAGGGATAATATATTTTTTGGTCACTGTACTAGGGTTCAATTTTTATTGTGGTTATCGAATTTTTTTTTTTGTTACAATCAATTAACTGTACTCTCAAAAATTACAAAATGGTCATTACTTATGATTTCATCAAAAAAAAACCGACGGAATCTTTGTCATGCATATTACCAAGTTATTTTTAGCGACGAAGAAGGGCGTAAATGCAAAGAGACAAATTAAGTGGCATCATGTATGTGTAATAATAATAACCATAATTTTAAAACTATTAGTAATTGAGCTGAATAATTCTAAAACTAATAATAATAATAATAATTTCAAAATAATAATAATAATAATAGTAATAATAATAATAATAATAAAATACTAATAATAATAATAATTTTAAATTTTAAAATTTAAAATTTCAAAAAAAATTATATAAATTATAAAAATATTTTTATATAAATAATTATAAATAATAAAGTATTATTATAAATAAATAAAATTATAAAATATTTATTTTTCGTATTCAATTATTATTATTGTATGTGAAAACTAAAAATAGAAAAAATGATAGATCAGCCGTTGGATGTGTCAAAGTTCAAAGAAAACATTATCTACGACTTTGATTTAAGTTAAAAAAAATAATATAATTTACTATGTGTGAATTGGAAGCAATAACTAGCTCTCTGTAACAAATGCCACGCGTCGGCCATGCACGCAAGAAGACTGATGAAGCAGGCAAGGAGTAGAGAAATTTAGAAAGGCACTTATATAATTTTTTTTTTAATTAAGAAAATATTATAGAAAAAGTACAGTTATTCGATTATAACAAAAAAATTTCGATAATCACAATAAAAAATCGAATTCTAATACAGTGACAAAAAAATGTATTATCCTATCAATTAACAACGATAGAACACAAACTTCTGAAAATTGATGATTATTATAAACACACAAACGTATCAATCCTTATATATAAATACATCATAGCTATCCTCCAACTCAATCAATTTCAAAACTCAATTTCAAATCAATTTCTCAATCAATTTCAAATCAATTTGTCTTCCAATTTGATTTTCAACAGCCAATCAATTGCAGTAACAATCCAAAATAATTCCAAATTGATTTTCAACAGGCAATAAATTGCAGTAACAGTCCAACATAAACTTTCCATATAAATACATCACAGGTTCAACAAGCAATAAATTGCAGTAACAGTCCAAAATAAACTTTAATCAATTGAAATCCAATATATAATCCAATAAAACACAAAAGAAGATGCAGGGCAATAAATTGCAGTAACAATTCAAAACTGCAATCCATTAATTCAGCTGCCTCTTCCAATCCAATGATTTTTCTTTTTCTTTCATCTTCAAAACTGCAATCCATTAATTCAGACGTCTCTTCCAATCAATTTTTCTTTCTCTTTCATCTTCAAACTGCCTCAAATTGAAAATAAACTGCAGTAACATTCTAAAATAAACTTTAATCAATTGAAATCCAATATACAATCCAATAAAACACAAAAGAAGATGCAGGGCAATAAATTGCAATAACAGTTCAAAACTGCAATCCATTAATTCAGCTGCCTCTTCCAATCCATTGGTTTTTCTTTTTCTTTCATCTTCAAAACTGCAATCCATTAATTCAGATGTCTCTTCCAATCAGTTTTTCTTTCTCTTTCATCTTCAAAACTGCCACAAATTGAACTAAATACAAGTTGGGCTAAACACATAACATCATAGCCTCCATGTCTAAGGTTAGAAAGAATGCATGGTTTTTCTTTTTCTTTCATCTTCAAAACTACCTCTTCCAAACAGCAATTAATTATATAATAGAGCATGTATATACAGGTGCTAACAAAAAGCACTACAAAATTATAGCAACCTCAAATTGAACTAAATGCAAGTTGGGCTAAACACATAACATCATAGCCTCCATGTCTAAGGTTAGAACAAATGCGCAATCGGAAACGTTGTGGACTGCAAAATGTAAATGTTAGTATAAAAAATTGTTTTTTAAGTTTTGTATGTATAGGTAATATATTTTTCTAAAATTATCAATTGAGTGATTGGTAACCTGTAATTAAACAGATATCATGCTCTATGATGTACCTCTCGAGGCCGATCCTGACTTGATTAGTTCTGAACGTACTTGGCATCCACTTTTCGTTGATACGAATGCTCCATCCCAAAGTTTAACATCACAACTACCACATTGTCAAGGTAAGAATATTTTTTAGTTATACATGTAAGTTATGATTTTGTTATAATTATCATTTTTTTCATGTTAGCATGTTAGTAAGCATCAGAAGTGCCCTAATGCTAATATGGTTAAATCAATTTTAAATAACATGCTAACATTATAAATGATAAGTATGTTATCATGTAAATGTTAGGTTATGTATGTAGAGATAATATGTTTTTCTAAAATTATCAATTGAGTGATTGGTAACATGTAATTAAACAGATATCATGCTCTATAATGTACCTCTCGAGGCCGATCCTGACTTGATTAGTTCTGAACGTACTTGGCATCCAGTTTTCGTTGATACGAATGCTCCGTTCCAAAGTTTAACATCACAACTACCACATTATCAAGTTAAGAATATTTGTTAGTCATACATGTAAGTTATGATTTTGTCATAATTATCATTTTTTTATGTTAGCATGTTAGTAAGCATCAAAAGTGCCCTAATCCCATCTAAGTAGAAAAAAGAAAATTTAAAAGGACTTTTCAAACAATTATCTACAATAATACCTCAAATTTACAGTGTTCAACTCATGATCTTGACATTGATGAACAAATACAATCAATTCAAAGATGAGAATTATGAGTCAAGTCCATAATTCATGGTACTTCTCTAAGTAATTTAACTTAAACCCTATTTTTGATATGTTTATTCCTTTTTGTTAAAAAATTTAAGTGTATAATGACTCAAGTAAAAATGTAAAGATCAATAATCTCTCCCTTTGGATCTTATTTTCAACTTTTTCCTGATAGTGAAACTTTATTATTTAGGGGTATTTTGTTAAAATCATTCAATTATATTTGTGTAAATTTAATCAACTATTTGACCAGACACAAACTTAATCTCACATTCATTGCAATCATCAGAAATGAAGATTCAATAATGTTCATGATCAATTAAAAAAAACTTTAACAAAAATTATTTCATGGGAAGCTTAAAATGCGAGAAAAAGAATCTTACCCACACAAAAGACAAATACTTGAAGAAATGCATCATCCTTTATAGCATACTAATATAATTAGCTGAAAAGATAGATATGATAATCAAACATGATCTGGGTTTGATCAATTCCAGCAGAAGAACTTAACGCAAGTGCCAATGGCTTCTCATCTTCAACGGGGGTTTTTGCCCCTTACGCCGACAAAATAAAACACTCCCATTTTCTACACTTACCAAAATCAATCCTCAAATTAAAAGGAGACTCAGAACGTTTATGAACCAAATCAGAAACACCGAATTGAGAATGAGAGTGATTGGCCCAAATTCAGATTGGACAGCTTTCAGAGACATATTTTGCACCAATCTAAAACAATTTCAAAACGTGCAGTCATGACTTTGAGAATTTCTGGTGAGTTTTGAAAATATCTCAAATGGTAGAGTGAATCGATGAAATCTTTGAGTAGAATAATATTAAAACCCACAAGCTCTCTAATGAAATAATGCTTCCATTAGTTCAATAAGAATGAAAGAGATGTGGGGAGAGGAGGATTAAATTAAAAATAGAAGTGCATGAAATAAATAAAAACCTAACCACATGTGCATATTATTTATTTAGTATCCCGATAAACATGGATAGAGTTGACAAGGGAACAACATACCATCGTCATCAATTATGGGGTGATACGGAGTCTTTGGTTTGAGTTATCAACGTTTGCTGAAACAAGAAACAAGGCTGGAGATAAAACACATCTCATAGGTAAAAAAAAATACTCAAAACTTCATTACACAACAAATACTTGAATTTTTTCTTCTTATACTTATTAGATTTCATTTCCTCGCAGATGTTATTGGAAAGCTTACAACGATAACTGATTCGCAAACAATTGGACAAGGAATTCAAAAAATGGATATTCTGTTAACGAATGAGAGGTATGTGTCAAAAATAGTGTGATATTTTTCCAATTCAAATTATTTTTCTCATACCACTAATAACAATTTTATGTTATTACAAACAGCCACCACACAATCACAGTAACTATGTGGGGAGAACATGCATTAAATTTTCAACGAGATTTTTCAAGACAAAATGACAACTTGATTGTTGTAGTAGTGACTGGAACACTTGCAAAGGAATTTAAAGGTGATTTGGGAATTTTTAATTGTTTACAAGAATAATTACTAACATGCACTTATTTTATTTATAGGGGAGATCAATTTATCATCAACAGCTGCCACAATGGTTTATTTTAATATCCCTTACCAACCAATATCCACCCTAAGGAGTACTATACAAAACAATGAAGGAATCACCTCAAGTATTGAAATTGTTCCAAATATTCAATTGAACACACATCCAGAAAACTATAACATTGAATGTTTTAGCATAAACAAGCTATTAAATGCGAAATTACCACAGGGTTTAGAGGTAAATACCTACTATAACTGATTTTTTAACATTACTAAAAAGGTTTTTTCATTTAAAACTCTAAATTGACACATACTAAAGGCTCTCAAAATGCCAACAGTTTATGTATTGCACGTGTGAAGCAACAATTGATGATATAGTGTTCGACCACGGATGGTACTATCTTGCATGCAAAAAATGTTTCCGTAAGATAAAGGATCCATCAAGCAAATTACAATGTCGAAATTGTATAGGCAAAGAGATTGGGACTACACAACGCTACAAAGTCACGCTCAAAGTTAAGGATAACACATGCGAAACAACATTCGTTTTATTCAATCGAGAGGCTGCACAACTCATAGGTGTTCCTATTGACCATCTCATCAATCAAAGGAAGGAACTCGCCTCAAATTCGGTACATAACTTAATAATAAACCCATTTTTTAATAACATCTACCATTATATATTCTTATATTTTTATAATGATTGGGTCATATCTACTAATAAAATCACAAAATACAGGATATATCAATGCAAGACATTCCACCAATTATATAAAATATCCGAAAGAAGAGTTGTTTGTTTCAAGTCAAAATCACTCCATATAACACTCAAAGAGGCTATGAAGAATACACAGTCTCTAAGGTTCAGGTACTCAAACAACTGCCAAAAAATCCACCTGGAGAGAAGAATGAACAAACAGATGATACAACTGAATGTTTCTGCATCAAACAAATTCTTCTTGTCAAAGCTACCGGAGGGATCGAGTAAATTTCTTTACTTTTAACTTTTTAACATTCTATTAAAAAAATGTAATAATAACAAATATTATAATGCTTATAAAATGAATATTACTGCTATAAATCATATACTGCATATGTGAGGTCACAATAGTTCAAATTCTACTGGAACAAGGATGGTATTATGTCACCTGCAATAACTACCTCAAACAAATTAAGGAGGTATCCACAAAACTACAATGCCACAATTGTCTGAGCGAAAAAATGGAAACTACCAAATGGTACAAGCTGACAATTAAGGTAAAGGATACCACATGAGAAACAACATTTGTCATGTTTAATCGAGAAGCTGCACAGGTTATAGGAGTTCCTATCGAACAACTACTAAATGACATCAACAAAAAATATTCACCAACAGTAAGTCTTTTGTATATACACTGTGACGCCCCCAAAATTAGGTATACATCACCCATCTTGGGTCGCCACTTACATGGTACAGAATTTAAATACAACTTACTAATATAACTATCGTGTACAATATGACATAAACTGTGAGTTTGAATACAAATATTGTCTACTAGATATTATACAAACTCAAAAGGAGTCCTCATTACAATTATTATCACACTATTTTACAGAATAGTGAGGACTACTAATGCTATCCTCTGGACCATTACTCCGTTCCCCGACTCGTCCCAGCTATATTCTCATTTCCTGAAGAGAACAGTGAAAGAAAGGGTGAGCTCAACTAGCCCAGTAAGAAATATTATAACTAAGATAATGCAGAATAAATTATCAATAGTCTTCAACAATGTTAAACCGATAAAATACAATAGATAACCAGCTTAATCATCAATGAATGTCTTGATCCATTAAAAGAGTCAAGTAGAAAATAAAGTCTACTATCTTTTAGGTTTTAAAAGGTTTTCATCAATTTTTATCACTAAGACTCATTTTAATGAATAAACCACAATATCTAATCATCCCCGTACCACTGGCAAGGATTTTCATCAAATTATCAATGGTCATGACTATCTTACCAATCACCCCAGGTCATAATCATACCAAAAACTATCCATCATCGCATTACAGCCACCGAGGACTTTTGTCACATCATTTATATCAAGCCATGATTATACCTAATGAACCTCGGTCATAATCATACTAAGTTCATCTATGCACGTAAGCCAAAGATAACTTTCAACATAATATAAACATGAGGATGATGACAATGATATAAGAATTCAATAAAACAAGTTCAAGAATTAATTTATCTAGGAATTATTAACGTCCAAATTGTCAACAAGATAATCTTGTTTTGTAGAGTAAAATTCAAGAATGATCGTAAGAATATTTCCATGAAAAGATACTGGATGAAACGCAAATATCAAGGATATTCTACTAATTTCATGGAGTATAGAAGTCAAAGTTTTAACCAACTGGGTATAATAAAGAATGGAATAACAAAAGAAATCACCATGCATGCAATAGGCCGCATACATGCAAGTTATTCCAATGTAATAATAAATAACGGAACCAGTCCCACAGAAAAGCATGCATGAGACGGGATATTCCAACAGAATAATAAAGAATGGAACCAGTCCGGCGAAAAACACATGCATGTGATGTTCCAAATGTAATAATAATAAAGATTTTAACCAGTCCTGTAAAAAACACATGCATGTGATATTCCAATGTAATAATAATAAAGATTTTAACCAGTCCTAAAACACATGCATGTGATGTTCCAATGAATAATAGAAAAATGTCACCAAGTATAGGGTAGACCGCATATACAGGTTATTCCAATAGAATAATAAGCAATGGAATAACATAAGGATTTCACCAAGTATAGGGTATTCCGCATATACAGGTCATGTATAGGGTATGCCACTTTTACAGGTTATTCCAACAGAATAATAAAGAATGGAATAACAGAAGTTCTCTTCATGAATAAAAAATAACACCCCTTACGAGTACAACAAATAATATTCCCTACCTTAGAAGAACTGAATATTGGAAAAGTGAAGTAGCAGAATACTTTTCTTCTTTCTCTCTATAGATTTTCTCTCTATTGCTTCTCTCTATAATTTCTCTCTCTAGAGTTTCAGTGAATTCGTAAGAAAATAATGAAGGAATGAGCTTCTATTTATAGGAAAATAGAATGCATAGTAATTAATCCATGAATCATCCATATTGATTTACTTTAATCGACGGTTCATATTTAAAGCAAAATCTTTTAAATAAAATATCATATATTCTATTTATATAAAAACATTTTACTATGCAAACACTATGCAACACTATGCAAAAACACTATGCAAAACACTATCGCAACACTATGCATAATAAAATATAATATATTCTATTTATAGAATAACTTTAATAAAGTATTACATTTTATATAAAAGATGTTTCGCTTTTATTACGTTAATAATACTGAATAAAACAAAACGTCCATTATCGCTATAATAATTCATATTATTAATCGACAATAATGGAATCAAACCGAGTGACTTCTCACATAAGCATCAATAATCAATACCAGTGTACTACTTATGCAACCACACGTATTCATCGTACTTTTACTACCGAGTAGTTCAACGGTATCAACGGTAAAACTTCCGCCGTTATTTCAATAAAATATTTTTGTCGTTTTCTCAATCCGAATAATAATTCTATTAATGGGTCCACCAATGATTGAGTAGTTGTATGCGAATATTCCCTGCTAAACCTAATATTTCCCCGACCAATCGAATATAATATAACCACTTGCATACTTTGCAAAATTTATAAATACTACCCACAACTATAATATTATCTCAAATTCACACCATAATATTACAAATTATTTCGACAAAATTTAAATCTTTATTGATAAAATCTGGGGTCTCACATACACATTATTCAAAAAAATAATGTTGAATCAAACAATGACACTTGCTAACCATTCAATATTGTGCAGGGTATAACTATGCAAGAACTGCCACTAGAAATTCAAAATTTATGTGGAAAGAATTGCATGTTCCAGATCAAAATTACACCGTACAACACAGAATTGGGCTACGAAGAATATACAGTATCAAAGGTTCAAAAAATCAAATCAGAGGATAAATTTGATGGGACAAAACATGACACCGCAAAAAATTTGGGAGAGATAAAGTGTGACGCCCCCAAAATAGGTATACAACACCCATTTTGAGTCGCCAAATACATGGTATAGAAAGCAAACTACAACTTCAATAATACAATTGTCGTGCAAAATACGACAACACATACTGTGAGTTAAAATACAAATATTGTCTTCTAGACAATATCCACACTCAAATAAGTCCTCATTATAATTATTCAAACCCTATTTTACAAAAATAGTTAGGACTGCTAAAATATCTTTCTAGAACCATCACTCCATACCCCGACTAGATCCTGCTATGTTCTCACCTCCTGAGAAGAAAAATGGAACAAAAAGAAAAAGGGTGAGCTCAACTAGCCCAGTAGAGAAAATTATAACTAAGATAATATACAACAAATTATCATTAGTCTTCAACAGGGAAAAATCTGATAAAATATAATAGACAACAAGTTTTAGATCAACAACTGCAGCGGAAACAACAATCCATTAGAAGAGTCAAGTAGAGAATGAGTTCTACTATCTTCTAAGATTTAAAAGTCCATCATCAATATTTTATCTCTGTAATAACAATCAATATACATCTTTAATCAAATATTCATCTTTGCACTACAGGCCAAAGATATTCATTTCAGATCACCGTTGGTCATGTTCATCTCAACACTGCTCATCTTTGCACTACTACGGCCAAAGATATTCATCGATTAATCATTCATCTTTGCACTACATGCCAAAGATATTCAGTAATATCATCATTTAGGACTGAGGATGATGAAAAATATTTTAAAGAAAACGAATCCAGTGAGACAGAAGGACAAATAGTAAGGATTCGTATAACAGTTTATCCAAGATCAATAATACTCCATAATAAGCAATTTTGAAGCAAAATTCAAGAATAAAGATCAAAACATGGATACAATCAAAGATAGTAACCATAATTGACATCTTGTACAAAAAGAAGAAAATTTTATTTTATTTTCCGAAACTTCAGTAATTCATAGAAAATAGCTCGTTTATCAAAAAAATACGAATTTTATGTCCATTCTGCCCAAAATCGAATTCTCTACAACTTTGTAGCTTTGAGTTTTTCCAAATTCCAAACATAAAATATCTGAAATCCATAAACGGATGATTTTAATACCTGCAAGACCAAACAAAATAATCTTGATAAAACACCTCAAAGATTTATTCCTTCATTTTTATCCACATAAAAATAAATATATCCAGCATTTATATCCACATAAAATAAATATTTCCTTATCATATAAATCAATAATTAATTATTCATAAATAATATTACAACCAGACCGTTCCCAGGAAAGAGGGGGCTTTCCAATAAGAATTTCTCCTTACTGCCGCGTAATTAGGTGACCAAACCTCTCCTTGACAGAACTTTCTAGACATTGCCAATAATGCTATCTCATAATATTATTCAAATAATATGAATTAATGATCTGATAATGGGAAATCTTTGCGAAGGATAATTATTGAAACAACAATAATATAAAATATCAACGCAACAATTATTGAATCAATAAAAGAAAATATTGAATAAAGAATTACCGTAACAATTATTGAGTAGTGCCTTCTTACGTAAGAATCAATAATTCATCAATCATCGCATCCACGCCAGACATCGTATTTTAACCACCGGGTATTCCAACAAGTGTTAATCAGTAATAACTACGCCAGTTATTTATAAAAACTCAAACTTGTCATTTTCTTCATCCGACGGTTATTCTCATTATAGGGCCCAAAATATCTCAAGCTTGTGAGTAAATTTAATATTCCCAGAACAACAAGAATATTCCACGACCAAACGAATATTCCCCGACAACAATGATTATTTTATAGCCACTTGCTTATTTTGCAAAATTTGCACATTTTACCCACAACCAGAGAATTATATCAAATTAATACCTTATTATTCACAATAATAATTAGAGGAAATTCAATTTTATTTATAATAAGTTGGGGTCTTACAACCTCCCCTCCTTATGAAATTTCGTCATCGAAATTGACATACGTACCTGGTGTTTCGAAAAGGTGAGGATACCTCGCTTTCATTTCTGATTCCAACTCCCAGGTCATTTCTTCAATAGCATGGTTTCTCCATAAAACCTTAACTTTTGGTATAACCTTGGTGCGTAGGACATGCTCTTTCCTATCTAAGATCTTAACAGGTACTTCTTCGTACGTTAAATCTTCGGCTATCTCGTCTGGTTCTAACGCAATAATATGGTTCAGGTCTTTCACATATTTACGAAGCATGGATATGTGAAAAACATTATGAACACGAGACATACTTGGAGGTAATGCGAGTCTATAGGCCACATTTCCTATTCGGTCAAGAATCTCAAATGGACCAACAAATCGTGGATTGAGCTTTCCTCTCTTTCCAAATCTTGTAACTCCCTTCCATGGAGCAACACGTAACAGTACATGATCTCCAATATTAAACTCCACGTCCTTTCTATGAAGATCAGCATAACTCTTTTGTCGATCTTGTGAGGTTTGAATATGTTGTCGAATCATTTGGATCTTTTCTGTAGTCATGCGTACTAATTCTGGTCCTAACAACGTTGCTTCTCCCACCTCGTCCCAGTATACTGGAGAACGACACTTTCGTCCATATAACACCTCAAATGGAGCCATGCCTATACTTTCTTGATAACTGTTGTTGTAGGAGAATTCCACTAGTGGCAAGTACTTATCCCAACTTCCTTTGAAATCTAAAACACAGAGTCTTAATAGATCTTCAAGGGTTTGAATAGTCCTCTCTGATTGTCCGTCCTTTTGAGGATGGTATGCCAAACTGAATCGTAAATCCGTGCTCATAGCTTTCTGCAAGCAAACCCAAAATCTTGAAGTGAATCTTAGGTCACGATCCGAAACAATGGATACTGGCATGCCATGCAATCTCACAATCTCATTCACGTACATACGAGCAAGACGTTCAAGGGAATAAGTTTCTCGTATCGGCAAGAAATGGGCAGACTTGGTTAATCTATCAACAATAACCCAAATAGCATCTATGCCTTGAGAAACTTTAGGAAGACCTGTAACGAAATCCATGGTAATGTGTTCCCACTTCCATTCTGGAATTTCAAGTGGTTGCAATGGACCTTTTGGCACTTGATGCTCCGCCTTTACACGTTGACAGGTTAAACACCTCGAGATAAACTCTGCGATCTCTCTCTTCATATTGTTCCACCAAAATGTTTGTCGAATATCATGATACATTTTGGTACTCCCAGGATGGATTGCAAACGGTGTGTTGTGTGCCTCCATCATGATTCTATGCTTTAAATCAGAGTCGTTAGGAACACAAAGTCTGGAGTTGAATCTAAGTATTCCTTTTTCATCGATTCTCGCTTCTGGAATAGCTCCTTCTTGCACTTTCTTCTTCATACGTATCAGCTCCAGGTCCGTAGCTTGAGCAGCTTTAACTTTATCGATTAAAGTCAGTTTTACTCGTATGTTTGATATCATCACGTGGGTACTTGGAGCCTTTAACTCTATCTCCATCCTTTGTAAGTCATACAAAATGGGCCTTTGTGTTAACAACATTGCACTCGTACCCGCATACGATCTTCTACTCAATGCGTCAGCTACTACGTTCGCTTTTCCAGGATGATATTGAATAGTGTGATCATAATCTTTCAACAGTTCAAGCCAACGTCGTTGCCGCATGTTGAGTTCTTTTTGGGTGAAGAAATATTTGAGGCTTTTATGGTCCGTATAAATCTCCACTTTCTCCCATACAAGTAGTGTCTCCAAATTTTCAACGCGAATATGATCACTTTAACTCTAGATCATGAGTAGGATAGTTCCTCTCATATTCTTTGAGTTATTCGTGAGGCATAGGCTATGACTTTCCCATGTTGCATGAGAACACATCCTAACCCTTTGCACGAAGCATCATCAGAGATAACAAATCCATCCGCATTACGGATGGTATTGCGAACAGTCTTAAAATGAGTCTCCTCTTGAGCTCTTGGAAACTCTTCTTGCATTCTTCACTCCATAAGAATTTTGTATCTTTCCGAGTCAGCTGAGTTAATGGAGTAGCGATTCGAGAAAATCCTTCCACGAATCTCCGATAATTACAAGCTAAACCCGTAAAGCTTACGTCTTGATCACCACTTCGGTTGCTCCCAACTTTGTAATGCTTCAATCTTCACGGGTCAACAGATACTCCATGTTTTGACACCACGTGCCCAAGGAATGCTACTTCCTCAAGCGAACTCAATTTCTTCACTTGGCATAAAGTTTGTTTTCACGAAGCCTTTCAAGTATCGACAAATGGTGCTCATGATCTGCACGACTTTTGGAATAGATGAGGATGTCATCAATAAAGACAACAACGAATCCCATCCAAATATTCCTTGAATACTTTGGTTTATCATATCCATGAAAGCAAATTTGGAGCATTAGTCAATCCAAAAGACATAACTAAGAATTCATAATGCCCGTCTCGAAGTTCTCAAGGCGCTTTGGAATATCCTCGGTTTTAATCTTCAGCTGATGATATCCAGAATGAAGATAGATCTTTGAAAAGAATTTTGCTCCTTATAACTGGTCAAACAAGTCATCAATACGAGGTAGAGGATACCTATTCTTGATAGTGACATGATTCAATTCTCGGTAGTCGATCAAAAAGTCGCATACTCCGCTCTTTTTCTTTACTTAATAAAACAGAGGAGCACCCCAAGGAGATGTACTAGGACGAATGAAACCGATGTCTAACATTTCCTGTAGTTGGACTTTTAACTCCTGAAGTTCAATAGGAGCCATGCGATATGGGGTTTTAGAAATGGGCTTTGTACCCGGTTCAAGGTCAATAAAGAATTCGACATCACGTTCTGGGGGTAGACCGGGAAGTTCTTCAGGAAATACATCAGGAAATTCTCTAACAACAGAAATATTATCCAAATCTGACTTGTCTCTGTTCAAATCCATAACATGGGCTAAGAAAGCTTGGCATCCGTTTTTCAATAAACGAATAGCTTTATGGCTTGATATGACGAAGGATCGATTTTAGTGGTTTAGTTGTTTGAATTCGTATAATAGGTTGGTTAGGAATATGAAAACTAACAACCTTACGAAAACAATCAATTTTGGCATGATGAGTGGTTAACCAATCAATTCCTAAAATCACATCAAAAGCAAGTATCTTTAAAGAGATAAGATCAACAGGTAATGTGATAGTGCCAACTTGGATCATACAAGATTTATAAACTGTAGATGTAATGAAGGTTTCACCTAACGGAGTTTCAAAAGTAAGTCAAAGTCCAATTTTGCCGGAGTCAAGTTTAAATGTTGAGCACAAGCAGGAGAGATAAAAGAATGGGTAGAACCGGTATCTAGTAAGGTATAAACTTCGCAAGAGTTCAAGATTAGCTTACCCGTAATCACTTCATTCGGGTTCCTCGCGTTTTGGCCAGTCACGACAAACGCTCTTCCAGGAACCGCTGATTTCGACTTATCCGGGACAGCCCTTGGCGTCACCATTCCCGTTGAACTTGGTTTTGCTATAGAACAATCCTGAGCTATGTGGCCTTCCTTTCCACAGTTGTAACATACCTTAGATTGTTGTGGACAGTTTGGGCTGATATGTCCCTCTTTCCCACATTTGTAACATCTAACTGGTGGTCGTTCTCCTCCCCTAGAATTTGTTGTTGGTGCTGGTGCTGCTGCTGATGTCTTCCCGTCATTGTTGAATCTCCTCTTTCTGAAATTTCCACTTGACTCACCTCTCCTATTATCATGGCCACGATGACCACCCGAGTGGTTACCGCCTTTGTTAGTATTTTTCCCTCCTCGTTGGTTATCATCGCTCGATGATCACTTGTCACACCGGTATGACCCTGATTGTGGTCCCTTGGTTGAACATACTCACTATCTCGCTTCTAATAATTGAGCCATGTTGACAACATCTCGAATACGAGAGAAAATTTATGAGAGATAAGGTATTGACGAATCTCGGGTTTTAGACCTCACGAAACATCCTTGTCATTCGCTCTCATTCTCTACCAAATGAGGTGCAAACTCGGATAACTCAAATGAACTTCGCCTCGTCTTCGGGACACCGCCATGTTGTTTTGTTCCAATCTGATAAACTCTACCTCCTTCATATGATGAATACTTTCAGGAAAGTACTTGTCATTGAATAGTTTCTGAAACGTTTCCCACGACATGTTGAGTCAAAGCGGGTTGGAGTACGCTTCATCGACTCCCACCAAGAATCTCTTTCTTCACCATGAACATAAAGGTGGTGAATGAAACCTTCTGTTCCCCCGTGCATCCCAAGACATCGAATATCTTGGTAATTTGCTTGACCCATGTTTTCGCCTTGATCGGATCTGGCTTTCCAATAAATTCTGGTGGTCCCAACTCCTTGAACTGCTTAGCTGTGACAGATCGCACGTTGGTATCACTTCTACCCGTATTTTGTACACGAGTTTCCCACGTCTGATTTTGCATGAACTGCAAAAAGCTCCTAAACATTCCAGCATTCATCGTTTGCTCGGTAGTGTTGTTTACAGGAGGAATATTGCCTTCCTGTTGCACGTTTTCCTGGTTTGTAACTAAAGGTTGTTCCACAGTCTCATACACTCCATTGTTAACGCTTCTCGCGAATATTCTTAAATACTGCCATAAAATAAGGGTTAATTAAACAAATTAACATATCACATAATATCCCTATATTATAACTGACCAACAAATAAGCTTATATAGGACACACTAGTGAAGGATTTACTCATCTCTCCCCTCCTAGTTCTATTCCCTGATCTCCGCCAGAGACCATATCCCTTAAGCTTTGATACCAACTGTGACGCCCCCAAAATAGGTATACAACACCCATTCTAAGTCGCCAAATACATGGTACAGAAATCAAACTACAACTTCAATAATACAATTGTCGTGCAAAATACGACAACACATATTGTGAGTTATTTAACCACCTGGTATTCCAACAGTGTTAACGGTAACAACTACGCCGTTATTTATAAAAACTCAAACTTGTCGTTTTCTTTATCCGACGCTTATTACATTATGGGGCCTATAAATGATCATACCGTCGTATGAATATTCCCCGACAACAAGAATATTCCACGACCAAACGAATATTCCCCGACAACAATGATTATTTTATAACCACTTGCTTATTTTGCAAAATTTGCACATTTCACCCATAACCAGAGAATTATATCAAATTAATACCTTATTATTCACAATAATAATTAGAGGAAATTCGATTTTATTTATAATAAGTTGGGATCTTACATAAAGTATCAAAACAATGAAAAAACTGACGAGCCAAAAAATTTAACAGACCGGGAAAAGAAGAACAAAAGAAAGATAGCTGATTTTGGGGAAGATTTGAAATAAGATATCCAAGTTAACTTGAAGTGTTTCCCAACTGTTTGATTGTTTTCAGTAGTATTGTATGAATTCCTTCAAGTTTGGCTAATGATGGGACTATTTTGTAATTAAAAAGTTGGAGTCTTCATGAACTTAAGATAAAACAAAGGAGTAATATATCTAATGTTACTTATCAAATAAATAAAGAGATGTCTAATGTTCAAAGTTATAATAGTTTAGCTCAAAACAACATTCTCTTGACAAATCAGTAACTCAAAACTTTCCATGGAAAACAGTTCCTCTTTCAAATTTTCATGATAATAGAGAATTATGAAGGAAAATAATTTACCTTCAAATTTACATCTAACTAGCAGGTTGTAGCTATTTTGAATACTGACAATCTTTGGTAGTCCTTCAACTTTTGTAGCATGTAAAACTCCATGTCTCCATAAGAAGTTTCATTAGAAACGCCTAAGTAGCGCAGTTGAAAAAATTTGTACACTGCTCATGTCAGCATAGTAATAATAATACAGCAGGGTACCAATAATCAGCCATATATAATGATGTGCAATTCTAACCTTAAATGGTAACATTTTCCATTTTTCTTTCTTTTCTTTCAGTCATCAGAAAAGTTTTTAAGTGTTAGTTGGTTATTGTTTCGCTATTTTTCAATAAAATCATTGAACAAATATTTTGAAAATCCCAAACAAAGCTTCACTGTAAAGAAAACCCACAGCAAATAAAACTAAAGCTAGAGAACAAAATCACTGTGTCCCAAACATAAAATCCAGACCATTAAAGGGGAGAAGGAGCCTGGCCTACATGCATTCCAACACAAAATGGTCTCAGCCAAGAAAAAGAAAAGGACTTGGGAAATATGATAAGGAAACAATTGGTATAGAATGAGCAGACAGAGAAAAAAGAAAAGCAACACAAAGATTAAAGCTACTAGATAGACCAATATATTTATTATAAGTTGCATTCATCGTTTTTTGTACTATTGTCCTTTAGAATATTGATAATGGAGTTTGATGAAAATTTGGCACGATCCTTACTACCAAGAACGTGGACCGATTCAGTACACAGAAAATGAAATCGTTAAACAATAACCAAACACTTAATATACTTCTGTTTGAAAAATAAACAGATAAAGTTAAAACCAAATTAAAAAAAGATCTAAGTTAAATAAAGGATCAAGAACCTACTCTGATGGTTGGATCCAAAGTTATGCAAGGCCGGCGATGATCGAAGGTAAATCACGGACTGAAATCGAAAAAAAGGAGAAACCACCCAATAGAATAGCCGCATAAATTACAACCACCCATATGCAAATCCCTAACACGACGCTAAAATTCACTCACCGACGACTTCAACAAATTGATTACGATGATGGATTTCCCCCTTATTAGTCGAAAAATATGAACGCCGGCGAAGGAAAATGGATAGACATAAAAACGGAAAGAAAGAAAAATGAACGGACTTCAAATATTATTACATTCAATGAATAATTATGAAAGAAACCAAGCGGTGCAGTCCAGTTGTCATCAAATAAAAAATAATAACACAACAACACTCCAAAAGTCACCGACAAAAAACATAAAATATTAGAACTATAAAAATTGGTGCGGTCCAGTTGTCCTCAAATAAAATAAAATAACTCATAAAAACTCCAAAAGTCACTAACAAAAAAACATAAAATATTAGAACTAAAAAAGTTATAACATATAACGGATAATCATTGATGACAAAAAGAAATTAATACTCATTAAATATAAAACACATATAAATATCACTATCACATAAACAAAAAACCCAATACACAGACAAAAGTTTACAAAATACTAAACAATGGATGTCAGGTAAAGTAATTAGTTTGTTTTTTTTAACTAAAATATTCTTCCTATTTTGCATGTTATTTTTAAAATTTTATGTGTTTTCATTTATTTGCAGGTCTATACCAACAAAAAACAAAGGACAGAACAAACGTCAAATTATTGAAATAAGCGATGATAGCAGTAACGACAATGGTGGTTATGGATATGCCAAGAATGCAATGATCGAAGAAATTATTGCTACGCTACAAACAAAGATTGAAGCTATGGAAGAGAAGATTCAGAAAATTAAGCAACAACTGAATGATCTTAAATAAAATGGGTTATGCAATAAAAGTGGAAGTAATAAAATAGCAATAGCAACATATTTAGACATGTAATTGCTATGCAATGCAAAAAATAATCAAAAAGTTTATATGAAAAAAATATTATTATTATAAAAAATATTTCTCATTCTAATTTTAGAAAATCATACAATCGAAAAAAATAGCCTAGCATGCATTGCACACAAAGTTATCAACTAGTATATATATATATATATATATATATATATATATATATATATATATATATATATATATATATATATGAGAAATGATCCATGCAAGTATTTGCTATAGAGAAAAAATTGGGCAAATAGCATCATATCCGTCCATTCTATAAATCAAGAGCGCGTATTAAAAATAACTCAAATTTCACGCGCATTTAAGTAGCGTGGTTTAAAAAGACCTCTCATATCTGCTAGACGAAGTAGCGTAAATCTATCTCAATATTTATAGAATGCGATTTCAGTGTTTTCCTAAAACACTCTCTGCGACTTGAAATTAACCCCAATTCAGAGTAACTACTAACTAGACATAAAATGAGTAATGCTAGCAAAGAAACTGGGAAACAGAGAAGAATCTAACCATGATAATCGGCATTTTCGGAAAGCGCACTGCTTCAATAATTTCAAACAAGTGGGGTCATCATCAACAAAGAAGAACTCGCATACCCTTTGGAAAATCATCAAAATCACTCTCAGAACTTCCTCTAATTTCCTCGACAGTCATCTTTAGAACTCAAAAACAAATACCCAAATGTGAAATGAACAAAGACCAGAGATCACAGAAAAAGATTGGATTTTTAACGCTAATTGTAGGTTTTTTTTTCAACTTTTCAAAGAAACCCAAGAGGCAAATGAGAGAGAATAACAATGTTATTAAAGATTTGAGAGGGATTAAAGACAAAGGGTTTGTAATTGTATAGAGATAGATAAGGACTTGTAGTAAGTAAAGCGGTACATATTGAAAATGATGGTGATGGCCAGAACAGAGTGAATGACTTCGACCCAACAATTACAACCAATCATATTAGTATTTTAGTCATCACAACTCCTCCCTTCCTCTCTCTCTCCTTTGTCCTTTTGCTTTTTTTCTTCTTCTTGCAGTACTGGAAGCTTTTTTTTTTCTTCAATATAATAATACTCTTTATACCACTAACTTATATATCACTCCTATATAATTTTGCTGTGAATAATAATAGAGATTTTGTTAATAGCCCTTTTGGAAGAACTTTTCATCTCTCTCATACCAGCTTACGCTAGACGAACTGGCGTAAGGGTTGAGTTATTTTTTAATCTGTGCCCTTGATTTATAGAATGGACGAATATGATGCTATTTGCCCAATTTTCATCCATAGCAAATTGAATATACCAACAAAAAATTATTGACGACTTATATATATATAAACAGTGAGTTCCATATAAATATTTTATTGTATATACACGATTTATTTTTGAGTTCGATGAAGGAAAATTAGAAGTTATTCCTGGGTCATTCAACTATTTCGAGTGCTGATTAGTTGGGTGAAAAGTCGTTGAATCATAGAGTAGAATTTTGTCAGTGACCTTATGTAAGACCCCAACTTTTATGAATAAAGATTAATTTTTCTCGAAATATTTTTTTGAATATTATGGTGTGGATTTGATATAATGTTATAATTGTGAGTATTATTTACAAATTTTGCAAGGTAAACAAGTGGTTATATAATATTCGATTGGTCGGAGAATATTCGTTTTAACAGGTAATATTCGTATGACTACACAATCATTGGTGGACTCCACAACAAAAGTATTATCGTAGTTAGAAAATGACATAATTATCTTTTTATAAAAATAAAGGCGAAAGTTTTACCGTTAAACTGTTGAACTACCCGGTGGTAAAAGTATGCGATGTCTGGCTGTGGTTGCATAAGTAGCACCAGATTGATTATTGATGTTTTTGTGAGAAGTCACTCAGTTATACTCAATTATTGCTACAGTAATTACTGTATAATATCTTTCATATTATTGATTCAATAATTATCACAATATCATCCACATAATATTTTATATTATTAAATCAATAATCGAGACACAAAGTTATTCATATTATTATTTGTAATATTGACAATGTCTAGAAAGTTCTGTCAAGGAGAGGTTTGGTCACCTAATTGCGCGCCAATATAGAGAAATCCTTATCGGAAAGCCTCCTCTTTCTTGGGAATGATCTGGTTGTTAAATATTGTGAGTTATAATATTAATGATGAATAAGTTCGTGTTGATTAAAAATGAAATTGATATTTCCATTATGTTGGGATTATTAGTTTTAGTGGAAATCGACATCTTTTTTGATAATAATGGATGTCTGGAGGCTATATTGACCAATCGGGTAATTAATCGGATAAATGAGCAATTAACTGCTATTAATTCACATGTTTGTAACTGTTTGTTCACATGTGTGTACTATTGATTCACATGCATGTACTATTAGGGGTGGTGGTGCAAGATTGATAATACTTGCATGACTAAATTATATATGAAGGTACTATACTGTAATTATTTTTTTCACATGATTGTACTATTGATTCACATGATTGTACTATTGATTCACAAGATGTACTATTATGGGATGTGGTGCAAGTTTGATAATACTTGCAGGACTAAATTAAAAATAAAGAAAAAGATGAAGGTATTATACTGTAATATTTCGAGCCCCAAAACGTGCAATTATCGAAACTATATTTTCCTATAAATAGAAGCTCATTCTTCTTTTAGTTTCACCAATTCACTAAGACTCACAAGAGCATTTATAGAGAGAGAAGCTTTAGAGACAAAGTAGAAGAGAATTCTGCTATCTCACTATTCCAGTATCCAGTCTTCTTCTGAGGTAAGAGATATTATTTTGTTCAGTATTCATAGGAATAATATTTTCTTCCATACTCTTTAGTATGTGAGTAATATTATTTCGTATCGTATTCTTGATTATACCATTATTCGGTTAAAGTATTACTTCTATATTCCATGAAATTAGTAGAATATCCTTAAAATTTGTGTTTCATCTACTATCGCTTCACGAGGATATTTTCTGCACATTCTTGTTAAATTTTAAGTTTTTCATGCCGGAGTACTGTCCATGAGTACTATCCATTTATACGGTACTATTCACAAAAGTACTATTCACGGGTACTATTCACAAAGTACTATTCACGAGTACTATTTACAAAGTACTTTTCCTAAAGTACTATTCATGGGGCACTATTCACTCGGGTACTATTCACCCAGAGTACTAATCATAACAAAAATTGATTTCTTTTCGGTCCAAATTATTTTTGATACATTATCATTCTTAAATTTTGCTCCACAAAGAAGTATCATGTTGACAATTTGGATAATATTGAATTATGGATAAATTAAATTATAAATCTTTAAAAATTTATCCTTGAACTTGTTTTATTGAATTATTATATCATTGTCATCATCCTCATGTTTATATTATGTTGAAAGTCATCTGTGGCCTGTTGTGACGCCCCCAAAATAGGTCCACACGACCCATTCTGAGTAGCCAGATATCGCACTATAAAAATCAAATATAAACTTCATTTATACAACTATTGAACTGTCGTGCAGAGTACGACAACAGATAAGCTGTGAGTTTTAATACAAATATATATAACTCTTGTGGTGCCTTGACCACAAGACCTTACAATGGTACCTTACATAAAGGTACAGTCAATAATTATATTAAAATCTTTAAAAAATACTCAAGGAAACCTTCGTACATGGGAGGCCATGCGTCTAGGTTATGATAGATATCATATGTCCACAGAATTATCCTTGGTTGACCCAAAAGTCACCAAAGAAAAACAAGAAGATTACTATCATCTTCTTTCCATTGGTGAGTCTTCTCTTGACATATAACTATCTCCGTTGTCTCCAAGTGAAAAATATATTTCAAATAAACTCCAAGATTATATAGGTAGTGCACGTAGATATACTCAGCAAGTGGATGTGCACTGTAAGACCCCAAATTATTAATAAATGAAATTTATTTTCCTCTATTTATTATTTTGAAATAGTAAGGGTTGATTTGATTAATGTGGATAGTTATGGGTAAAATACGCAAATATTTCGAATAAGCAAGTGGTTATAAAATATTCATTATTGTCGTGGAATATTCGTTTGGTCGTGGAATATTAAATCTTTGTCGGGAATATTTGTACGACGACGCCGCGATCTTTGTGGGCCCCATAACGAAAAAGCGATTGGATGAAGAAAACGACAAATATAAGTTGTTTATAAATAACTTGGTAGTTATTACTGAATTATCTTGTTGGAATACCCGTTATGTTAAAACACACTAATCTGCGCGTTGTTGAGCGATAGATACTTTGCGGATATTGCACCAATTATTGATTCTTACGTAAGAAGGCCACTACTCAATAATTGTTACAAAGATAATTCTTGCTCAAGATTTTATTTTATTGATTCAATAATTCACGATCGATATTTTATATTATTGTTGTTTCAATAAATTGTCATTACGGTATTTTTTCCATTATCTGAGCAATAATTCATATTATCTGAATAATATTATTGGATAACATTATTGGCAATGTGTAAGACCAAAAATTTTTTTTAAATAAAAGGAATTTCCTTTATTTATTATTTTGAAATAGTAAGGGTGGATTTGATTAATGTGGATAGTTAAGGGTTAAATACGCAAATATTTCAAAATAAGCAAGTGGTTATAAAATATTCATTTTGTCTTGGGAATATTCGTTTGGTCGTGGAATATTAAATCTGCTTTGTCGAGAATATTAAATGCGACGGCCAGACCGTATGTGTGGGCCCCATAACGAAAAGCGATTGGATGGGGAAAACGACAAAGTTTGGGTGGTTATAAATAACGGCGTAGTTATTACCGAATTAAGATCGCTGGAATACCGTGGGTTAAAATACGATGTCTGGCGTGGTTGCACAATGAGCACACGGTATTTACGCAGTATTGTTGAATTATTGATCCTTACGTAAGAAGGCACTACTTTCAATAATTTTCACAGAGTTCTTGCTTCAATATTTTATTTTATTGATTCAATAATTGCTGCGTTGGTATTTTATATTATTGTTGTTTCAATAATTGTCACCGCACAATATTTCCCATATCGATCAATAATTCATATTATTTGAATAATATTATTAGATAACATTATTGGCAATGTCTAGAAAGTTCTGCATCAAGGAGAGGTTTGGTCACCTAATTGCGCTTGATGAGAGAGATCCTTATTGAAAGCCCCCTTTTCTGAGGAGCATGACTGGTTGTCATAAATGTGATTACTCGTAATATTATTTGTGAATAATTAATTATTGATTCATATGATAAAGAAATATTTATTTTATATGAATATAAATGATGGATTTATTTATGTGGTTATTAATGAAGGAATTAATGTTGAGGTGTTTTATCGGATTTTATCTGATTGGAGGTGTTAAAAATCAAATCAGGGGTTTTGAGATATATTGCGGGGGTTATAATTTTTAATCCGACCGTTGGATCGTTGTAATTTTTGGATATGTTATACATACATAAGTTGAGTATATGTCCACAAATTTTGAACCGTTAAAAATGCACGAATGATTTGTTGTGAATTTTAAGAGGTGTCGGATTCGGAAATTAGGTTTATAATTGATTTTGGTGGAAAATTCTAGAATTGAGTGGGCCCCACTTGTGGTTGGTGAAGAAATGTGCTGAATTTTATTTCAAATGTGGTGGGTGGCAATAGTAGCGGTGTAAAGCCATCGTGTAAAGGTCAAGTCTGCTTCGGTGGGCTAACATTTTCCTATAAATAGAGGGCTAAGTTAGAATTGAAAATCACACCAGAAACAAAGTTTTCTCTCTTTCTCTCTCTATATTATTGAGCGTATTTTGTGAGTATTTAGATACTTTGAGAGTTGCTGTTCAGTACAAGTTTCATTCAGCATCACTTCCGACCTTTCCTTCCGAAGTACTGATTCTTTGAGGTAAGGGATATTATTTTTTCGTAATGATATTATTTCTTCAATATCATTATCTTTGAAATGTTGATCTGAGGTTTTTTATCAAATTTGGAACTTTTTCATGTCGGGGTTACTATTCATGAGTTACTATTCACGAGTTACTATTCATGAGTTACTATTCACGAGTTACTATTCACGAGTACTATTCATGAAGCGTGAAAATGTTTTTTGTGGAATTTCTATCTTTCGGTGTCGGAGTTACTATTCACGTATACGGCACTATTCACGTGATACTGATACTATTCATCGAAAAATAAAATTTCTTCTTTTCGTCCAAAATATCTATTCGGATACTAGCTTTGATTGTATCCATGTTTTGATCATTCTTGAATTTTACACCACTATGATTATTTTTGAGGTATTTTTTGGGCGTGGATAAAACCAAGTACAAATCCTTAATCCTTGTCATTTTGTTTCAATTGGATTCGCTTTTTAAAAATATTTTTCATCATCCTTAGTCTTAAATGATGATATTATTGAATATCTTTGGCCTGTAGTGCAAAGATGAATGATTTCTGAATAATATCTTTGGCCTGTAGTGCAAAGATGAACAGGTGTTTAAATGAACATGACCGACTGATGAATATCTTTGGCCTTTAGTGCAAAGATGAACAGGTGTTGAGATGAACATGACCGATTGATGAATATCTTTGGCCTTTTAAGATGAACAGGTGTTGAGATGAACATGACCGATTGATGAATATCTTTGGCCTGTAGTGCAAAGATGAATATTTGATTTGAGATGAATATTGATTGATGTTACAGGGATAAAATATTGATGATGGATTTATTAAATTCATAGATTATAGTAGATTTCATTCTCTACGTAACTCTTCTATGAATTATTATTTCATTGCGAATATTGATTTAAAATTTGTTGTCTATTGTATTCTATCGATTTTTCCTGTTGGAGACTAACGATAATTTGTTGTATATTATCTTAGTTATAATATTCTTTTATTGGGCTAGTTGAGCTCACCCTTTTCCTTGTTGTTCCATTTTTCTTCTCGGGAGGCGAGAATGTAGCGAGTACTAGTCAAAATATGGAATGAAAGTTCTAGAGAGAGTTGTTTAGTAGTCCTCACCATTTTGTAAAATAATGTATCAATAATTATGATGGGGATTTATTTGCGTGTGGATATTGTCTAGATGGCAATATCTCGTATTTAAACTCATTATATATATTGTCGTATTTCACACGACATTTGTATTATTGAAGTTGTAGTTTGCTTCTTGTACCATGTATTTGGCGACTTCGAATGGGTGATGTGTATACCTATTTTGGGGGCGCCACGGTTGGTATCGAGCTTAGGATATGATCTCCATGAGATCGGGGAATAGAACTAGGAGGGGAGAGACGAGTAAATCCTTCGCTAGTGTGTCCTACCTAAGCTTATTTGTTAGTTGGTCAGTATATATGGATATTATGTGATATATTGATTTCCTTAATTAACCCTTATTTTATGACAGTATTTGAGAATGTCGACCGAGAATATTAATAGTGGTGTAAATGAGACCGTGTGGAGATGCCTCAGTATTTAACAACGAGGAGAAACGTGCAACAGTCGGCAATGTACCTCCCG
Source organism: Panax quinquefolius (assembly GCA_020205615.1). NCBI lineage: Eukaryota > Viridiplantae > Streptophyta > Magnoliopsida > Apiales > Araliaceae > Panax > Panax quinquefolius. Next base: position 5,221,317 of record CM035170.1, on the reverse strand, counting down.
TGAATAACACCACCGAAAGCGTATGATGAACGAGGGATGTTTAGAATCTTTTTACGCTTTATGCAAAATCGCATGAGGGAGACTCGTGTTCAAAATATAGGAGAAAATGATAGCAATTCACGGGTGGTCACTGACCAAGCGATTCAAAGAGTTGGGACCACCGAATTTAAGGAAAGCGGATCCGATCATGGCGGAAACATGGGTCAAGCAAATTACCAAGATATTCGATGTCTTGGGATGCACGGAGGAACAGAAGGTTCCATTCGCCACCTTTATGTTCCGTGGCGAGCTGATTCTTCGGTGGGAATCATGAAGCGTACCCATCCGTGCCTTCGGCAGATGTCATGGGAGATGTTTGAGAAGCAGTTCAATGACAAGTACTTCCACAAAGTATTCGTCGTATGAAGGAAGTGGAGTTTATTAGACTAGAAGCGTAATAACATTACGGTGTCCCAATCTGAGCGAAGTTCGCGGAGTTATCCAGTTTTGCACCTCATTTGGTGGAGAATGAGGAACGATGACGCGGATGTTTCGAGAGGTTTGAAACCCAAGATACGTCCAAGATCTCATTTCTCATAAATTTTCTCTCTATTCGGATGTTGTTAATGGGCTCACTTGTTAGAGCGAGATAACGAGTACGTTCAACCGAGGGACCATAACCAGGATCATACCTCAAGATAGCGATCATCGAAATAACGATAACCAAATGGAGAAAGAAGAATACGACATTAAAGGCGGTAACCACTCGGTGGTAATCGTGGCCATGAAAATAGAAGCAAGTCGGGAGGAGATTTTAAAAGAGGAGATTCAACAACGACCGTGTGAAGACGTCGGCCAGAAAGCAACTAGTTTTAAGGAGGAGAACGACCACCCATTATATGCTACAAATGCGGAAAAAGAGGGACATATCAAATTCAAACCGCCCACAACAGTTCAAGGTATGTTATAATTGTGGAAAAGAAGGACATATCGCTCAAGATTATGCGATATCGAAACCCGATCCAATGAAATGGTGACTCAAAAGGATGTCCCGTAAAAGTCAAAGTCAACGATTCTTAGAAGAGCGTTTGTCGTGGCCGGGTCAAAATACGAGGAACCCGAACGGTTAGCATCGTTAGTTAATTATAAATTCTTGCGAAGTTTATACCTTACTAGATACCTGCCTCTACCCATTCTTTTATCTCTCTTGCTTACTCAACGTTTGAACTTGACTACGGAGAAATTAAACTTTGACCTATCTCGTGGAGACTCCATTAGGAGAAACTTTCATTACATCCGTTGTTTAAAAATCTTGCTTGATTCAAGTTGGCACTATCACATTACACCATTAACCTTATTTCTATAGAGATATTTGCTTTTGATGTGATTTTAAGGTTAACTACTCATCATGCCAAATTGATTGCTTTTGTAAGGTTGTTAGTTTTCATATTCCTAAGCAACTTTGTTATTCAAATTCAAGCAATCAAACCATTGTAGTCAAACATTTTCATATCAAGCCATGAAGTCATTCGTTTATTACGGATGTCAAGTTTTCTTAGTCCATGTTATGGATTTGAATAAAGACACGTCAGATTTGAATAATATTCTTGTTGTTATTGATTTTTCCTGACGTATTTCTTGAAGAATTTATTGGCTTACTCCCAAAGACTGATATTAAATTTTGTATCGACTTTGAACCCTAGACAAAACTCATTTCTAAAATCTCATATCGAATGGCTCTATTGAACTTCGAGTTAAAAATTCAACTATAGAATTTGGTACATGAGCCTTTATCTTGTGACTTCCTTTGTGGAATTCACCGCCGGAACTCTCTGTAGGGGACGTCATATTCGATGCGATAGTAAACCGATAGGTGTCATTGTAACGTGTTATCCAAGGTTGGGATATGAGTCACGATTGAGAACAACCTAAGTCGGTAATCGAAATACGTAGTTTTCTGAAGCTTAGTTGGTTATTATCGGAGATTCGTTGAAGGATATTCTCGAATCGCTATTCCATTAACGTGGTGACTCGTAGAGATACAAAATTCGAATGGAGCAAGGAATGTGGGAAGAGCTTGAAGAACTCAAGAGGAGACTCATTTCAAAGACATGTTCACCATGCCATCCCGGAAAAGCGAACGTGGTAGGCGACGTGTTGAGTAGAAGATCGTATACAAGTCTGAGTACGATATTGTCAAAGACTAATTTCGTATAATTTACAAATAATAGAGATGGAGATGAAAACTCTAGGTACCCACGTGATGATATCTGATGCGTGATGATATACTGAGTATAATCGACTTTTAATCGATAAAGTTAAAGTCGCTCAAGCCACACACCGGAGTGATGAATTTGAAGAAGGAGGTGCAAGAAGTTGTTATTTTAAAAGCGAGAATCGGTGAGGTGAGGAAAGCTCAAACCTTCGATTAATTAATCGATTTGAAATTCTCGATCGAATAGGAACTGTGGCCTATGTAGACTCGCTTTTACCACCAAGTATGACGCGTGTTCATAACGCTTTTCACGTATCGATGTTACGTAAATATGTGGACGACCAAACACGTCATTGAAGTTAGAACCGGATGAGATAGCCAAGAAGACTTAACGTCGAGGAGGTACCACAAGATTTTGTAGAGGAAAGAACATGACCTATGTCTCGAGGTTATACCATAAGTTAAAGTTTTGTGGAGAAACCATGCTATTGAGGAAATGACCTGGGTGTTGGAAACGAAAATGAAAGCGAGGTATCTTTACCTTTTCGAAATACCAGGTACGTACGTCAATTTCGAGGACTAAATTTCATAAGGAGGGAGGTTGTAAGACCAAAATTTTTTTTAAATAAAAGGAATTTCCTTTATTTATTATTTTGAAATAGTAAGGGTGGATTTGATTAATGTGGATAGTTAAGGGTTAAATACGCAAATATTTCAAAATAAGCAAGTGGTTATAAAATATTCATTTTGTCGGGGAATATTCGTTTGGTCGTGGAATATTAATCGCTTTGTGAATATTCGCATGCGGCCACAAGCACCATGTGTGGGCCCCATAACGAAAGCGATTGGATGGGGAAAAACGACAAAGTTTGGGTGGTTATAAATAACGGCGTAGTTATTACTGAATTAAGATCGTTGGAATACCCGGTGGTTAAAATACGATGTCTGGCGTGGTTGCACAAGAAGAGCACCAGTATTGCACAAGATGTTGAATTATTGATCCTTACGTAAGAAGGCACTACTCAATAATTTTCACGAGAGTTCTTGCTCAATATTTTATTTTATTGATTCAATAATTCTTTGCGTTGGTATTTTATATTATTGTTGTTTCAATAATTGTCAACGCACAATATTTCCCATTATCGGATCAATAATTCATATTATTTGAATAATATTATTAGATAACATTATTGGCAATGTCTAGAAAGTTCTGCCTAAAGGAGAGGTTTGGTCACCTAATTGCGGCGCCAAGAAGAGAGAGATCCTTATTGAAAGCCCCTCTTTCCTGGAGCGACTGGTTGTCATAAATGTGATTACGTAATATTATTTGTGAATAATTAATTATTGATTCATATGATAAAGAAATATTTATTTTATATGAATATAAATGATGGATTTATTTATGTGGTTATTAATGAAGGAATTAATGTTGAGGTGTTTTATCAAGATTTTATCGGATTGAGGTGTTAAAAATCAAATCGGGGTTTTGATATATATTATGGGTTATAATTTTTAATCCGATAGTTGGATCGTTGTAATTTTTGGATATGTTATACATACATAAGTTGAGTATATGTCCACAAATTTTGAACCGTTAAAATGCACGAATGATTTGTTGTGAATTTTAAGAGGTGTCGGATTCGGAAATTAGGTTTATAATTGATTTTGGTGGAAAATTCTAGAATTGAGTGGGCTCCACTTGTGGTTGGTGAAGAAATGTGCTGAATTTTATTTCAAATGTGGTGGGTGGCAATAGTAGCAGGTAAAGCCATCAGGTAGTAGGTCAAGTCTGCTTCGGCGGGCTAACATTTTCCTATAAATAGAGGGCTAAGTTAGAATTGAAAATCACACCGTAAACAAAGTTTTCTCTTTTCTCTCTATATTATTGAGCGTATTTTGTGAGTATTTAGATACTTTGAGAGTTCTTTGTTCAATACAAGTTTCATTCAAAGATCACTTGAGCCTTTCCTTCCGGCAATCTTGATTCTTTGAGGTAAGGGATATTATTTTTTCGTAATGATATTATTTCTTCAATATCATTATCTTTGAAATGTTGATCTGAGGTTTTATCAAATTTGGAACTTTTTCATGTCGTGGTTACTATTCATGAGTTACTATTCACGAGTTACTATTCATGAGTTACTATTCACGAGTTACTATTCACGAGTACTATTCATGAAGCGTGAAAATGTTTTTTGTGGAATTTCTATCTTTTGGTGTCTGAGTTACTATTCACGTATACTAATGACTATTCACGATATCTGATACTATTCATCGAAAAATAAAATTTCTTCTTTTCGTCTAAAATATCTATTCTCGGATACTAGCTTTGATTGTATCCATGTTTTGATCATTCTTGAATTTTACACCACTATGATTATTTTTGAGGTATTTTTGGGCGTGGATAAAACCAAGTACGAATCCTTAATCCTTGTCATTTTGTTTCACCGGATTCGCTTTTTTAAAAATATTTTTCATCATCCTCAGTCTTAAATGATGATATTATTGAATATCTTTGGCCTGTAGTGCAAAGATGAATGATTTCTGAATAATATCTTTGGCACTGTAGTGCAAAGATGAACAGGTGTTTAAATGAACATGACCGACTGATGAATATCTTTGGCCTTTAGTGCAAAGATGAACAGGTGTTGAGATGAACATGACCGATTGATGAATATCTTTGGCCTTTAGTGCAAAGATGAACAGTGTTGAGATGAACACGACCGATTTGATGAATATCTTTGGCACAGTAGTGCAAAGATGAATATTTGATTTGAGATGAATATTGATTGATGTTACAGGGGATAAAATATTGATGATGGATCGTTAAATTCATAGATTATAGTAGATTTCATTCTCTACGTAACTCTTCTATGAATTATTATTTCAATGCGAATATTGATTTAAAATTTGTTGTCTATTGTATTCTATCGATTTTTCCTGTTGGAGACTAACGATAATTTGTTGTATATTATCTTAGTCATAATATTCTTTATCGGGCTAGTTGAGCTCACCTTTTCCTTGTTGTTCCATTTTTCTTCTCGAGGCGCGAATGTAGCGAGTACTAGTCGGGGTATGGAATGAAAGTTCTAGAGAGTTGTTTAGTAGTCCTCACCATTTTGTAAAATAATGTATCAATAATTATGATGGGGATTTATTTGCGTGTGGATATTGTCTAGATGGCAATATTTGTATTTAAACTCACAAGATATATATTGTCAGATTTCACATGACATTTGTATTATTGAAGTTGTAGTTTGCTTCTTGTACCATGTATTTGGCGACTCGTAATGGGTGATGTGTATACCTATTTTGGGGGCGCCACACAATGTCTAGAAAGTTCTGCAAGGAGAGGTTTGGTCACCTAATTGCGGCTACCAAGAAGAGAGAAATTCTTATTGAAAGCCCCTCTTTCTGAGGAGCAGTGCAGTTGCCAATCTTGTGATTCTGTAATATTATTTGTGAATAATTAATTATTGATTTATATGATGAGAAAAATATTGATTTTATATGGATATAGATGGAGAAAATTTTAATGTGACAATTGTTGAAAATTAATATTTTTCTTTTTCCGATAAAATAATTCATTTAAATATATTATTTTAATAATATATTAACTGGTGATATTTTTATAATGAATGTGGGATATATGAGTATATGAGGAGGAAGAGTATTTTGTGGCAATAAATGTTTAACACATATTTTGTGTGTTGGTGGACATAATTATTGACCAAAATTTGATTATAAATGTAAAATCTCCCCGCTTATGGATTTCGGTCAATTTCATTTGGAATTTGGAAAACTTTCTTCGCAAAGTTGTAGAGAATTGAATTTCCTATAAAAAGTTGCGAGATTCGAATTTTCTGATAAAAGGGCTATTTATTATGAATTATTGAAGTTCTGAAGCTCCGAAATAATTGATTTTTGGAAGTTTAAAATAATTTAAATAAGAAAAATGTTTTTTTATTACTTTTTCTAGAAGGTTGGCATGTGCGAAATGTTAGGAGCTGATTTCCAAAGAGGCGTAGGAAAATTTATTATTAATAATATATTATATTAAATTTTCTGCTTTGGTGTTCTAAGCATTTTTCTATAAATAGGGTTCTTAGGTTAGAATTGAAAATCACACCGTAAAGCTGAAGTTTTCTCTCTCTATATTATCGGTATTCATTCATGTGAGTATTTTGAGTATACTTTGAGTATTGCTATACGGTGCAAGTTCAAGTCATAGCCTATATCCTGTTTCAACTTAAGTCTTGTCTTTTCGAGGTAAGGGATGTTATTTTCTTCTCAAATGATATTATTTCTTCAATATCATTATGCTGAAATATTGGTTGAAACTTTTTATCAAATTTGGAACTTTTTCATGTCGGGGTTACTATTCATGAGTTACTATTCACGAGTTATTATTCATGAGTTACTATTCATGAGTTACTATTCATGAGTTACTATTCACAAGTTACTCTTCATGAGTACTATTCACGAAGCGTGAAGATGTTTTTTGTGAAATTTCTATCTTTTGGTGTCAGAGTTATTATTTACGTATACGACACTATTCACGTATACGACACTTTTCACGAATACGGCACTATTCACCGAAAAATGAAATTTCTTCTTTTTGTCCAAAATATCTACTATGGATACTAGCTTTGATTGTATCCATGTTTTGATCATTCTTGAATTTTACTCCACTCTGATTACTTATGAAGTATTTTTGAACTTGGATTGTTTAAAATACTGAATCCTTAATATTTGTTCTTTTGTTTCACCGGGATTCGCTTTTCTTTTAAATATTTTCATCATCCTCGGTCCTAAATGATGATATTATTTGAATATCTTTGGCCCAGAGTGCAAAGATGAATGATTTCTTGATGAATATCTTTGGTTCAGTAGTGCAAAGATGAACAAGTGTTGAGATGAACATGACTCTTCGTTTAATATCTTTGGCCGTAGTGCAAAGATGAACAGTGTTTTTAATCGAACATGACCAACTGATGAATATCTTTTGCTTGTAGTGCAAAGATGAATATTTGATTCCAGATATATATTGATTGATGTTACAGGGATAAAATATCGACGATGAACTTTTAAATTCATATATAGAAGATAGTAGTTTGCATTCTCTACTTAACTCTTCTAATGAATTATTATTTCATTGCGAAGATTGATTTAAAAGCGGTTGTCTATTGTATTCTATTAGATTTTTCCCCGTTGAAGACTAACGATAATTTGTTGTATATTATCTTAGTCATAATATTCTTTACTGGGCTAGTTGAGCTCACCCTTTTCCTTGTTGTTCCATTTTTCTTCTCAGGAGGCGAGAATGTAATGAAGTACTAGTCGGGGTATGGAATGAAGGTTCTAGAGAGAGTTGTTTAGTAATCCTCACAATTTTGTAAAATAATGTATAAATAATTGTGATGAGGATTTATTTGGGTATGAATATTGTCTAGAAGACAATAATTGTATTTAAACTCACATTATATATATTATGTCGTATTTTGCACGACAAAATGTATTAATAAAGTTGTAGTTATTTCTGTACCATGTATTTGGCGACTCAGAATGGGTTGGATGGAATGGACCTATTTTGGGGGCGTCACATGCACAACCATATTTTATGATAACACGAGGTTGTATGTCATTAGACATCTTGTATGATAGCGGCAAAACACCCTTCCAAAGTTGGGTTCACCTCACCCTATTCGGTTCACCAAAATTAAATATCAAATGACGTATACAATACGACACACTTATCTAAAGTTCTCAATAAAATTATTTTCATACTATTTAGGGATAACTTCAACAGCTATAGACTACCGTTCTATTCCCCTATTATCCCCGCTCGACCCGGCAACACTCTTATTACCTGAAAGGAATTGTGAAGCAAAAAAGGTGAGCACAACTAGCCCAGTAAAGAATATCATGACTAAAGATAATTTACATCATCAATAGCCTTCATCAGTAATAAATCAAAGATTTAGAACATATGGTAGATGATAAAACTTTTCAACCATAGTTGCAGCGGAACGAGCAATCCATTAGAAGAGTCAAATAGACCATCAGGTCTATTATCTTCTCCATGTTAAAAGTCCACCAATAATGTTTTATCCCTGTAACATCAATCAAAAATTCCCGTCCACAATCATATGAATAACTCGTAATCAAAATTGTGATTCTAAATTCCTCTTCGTACCCAGGACGAAGATAATTTTCATCACCTATTTTCAACTGAAACATCAAAAATCATGGTTATAGCAAATCACAATTCCTGCTCATAATCATACTAATAAATTCATCTTTGCCTTACGGCCAAAGATATACAACTGTATTTTAGAAGAGTCAAGTAGAGCATGATATCTAATATCTTCTACGAATTAAAAGTGTATAATCAATATTTTATCATTTGAGACTCGACAATAAATAATCCACATCATCGAATCATCCCTGCACTACGGCCAAGGATATTCATGTAATCATCAATGATCATGATTATACTGAATAATCCCTGGTCATAATCATACCAACAACTGTCCATCAATGAACTACAGGCCAATGAGGACTTTTACCACATCATTCGTTACATTACGGTCATGATTATACCGAATAATCTCTAGTCATAATCATACCAAGTCCATCTATGCATGCAAGCCAAAGATGACTTTAATCACAATATAAGCATGAGGGTGATGACAATGACATAATAATTCAATAAAACAAGTTCAAGGATAAATTTTAAAGATTTATAATTTAATTTATCCAGAAATCAATAAAGTCTAAATTGTCAACATGATACTGCTTTGTAAAGTAAAATTCAAGAATAATATTCATGTACCAAAAATAATTTGGATAGAAAAGAAATATATTTTTCAGGTAAATAGTACCCCGTGAATAGTACTTCGGGAATAGTACCTCATGAATAGTACCCCGACATGAAAAGTACCTCAAATACCCGAGTGAATAATATTCAGGTGAATAGTAATTTGGGTGAATAGTAATCCATGAATAGTACTCCGACACGAAAAGTGCCCCGAATACCCGAGTGAATAATACTAGAGTGAATAGTAACCCGTGAATAGTAAGTCGTAAATAAAATACCAAATAAAATGATATTTCATGATGATTACAAAAGAAATGATATCTCATACGAGTATAATAGAATATACGAAACTGCAAATGGATTTTCATCCGCCATGCAGAATCCACGTGGTATGCATCATTTCCACAATTTAATAAAGAATGAATACGAAAGGTCATTCACCATGCATGCGGTAGTCCACATAGATGAAAGTTATTCCAATAGAATAATAAAGAATGGAATAATGTAAGAATTCACCGTGCATGCGATAATCCGCATGCATGTTATTTCAACAGAATAATAAATAATGGAACCAGGTCATGCGTAATTCGCACAGACAGGATATTCCAACAAAATAATAAAGAATGGAACGAGGTCATATGTAATCCGCATAGACATGATATTCCAACAGAATAATAAAGAATGGAACCAGGTCATACGTAATCCGTACAGACATGATATTCCAACATAATAATAAAAAATGGAATAACAGAAGAATTTCACCATGTATGCAGTACTTCGCATAGATAGGTTATTTCAACATAATAATAAAGAATGGAATAACAGAAGCTCTATTCATGAATACGAAAGAAATAATACCCTTTACTATAATAATAATATCACTTACCTCAGAAGAAGACTGGATACTAGAATAGTGAGGTAGCAGACTTCTCTTCTTCTTTCTCTCTATAATTTCTGTCTATAATAATTGCTCTATAGCTTTAGTGAATTGGTGAAAAATAATGAAGGAATGAGATTCTATTTATAGGAAAATATAGTTTCGATAATTGCACGTTTTGGGGCTCAGAATATTACAGTATAATACCTTTCTCTTTTCTTTTATTTTTAATGTAGTCATGCAAGTATTATCAAACTTGCACCACCTATCCTAATAGTAAATCATGTGAATCAATAGTTCTAGACATGTGAAAATACGAATTACAGTATAGTACCTTCATCTATACCTCCATTTTTAACTTAGTCGTGCAAGTATTATCAATCTTGCACCAACTCCCCTAATAGTACAAGAATGTGAATCAATAGTACACACATGTTAATAAATAGTTATAATCATGTGAATCAATAGCAATTAATTACTCATTTATTCGGTTAATTACCCGATTAATCAATATAACCTCCAGACATCAATTATTATCGAAATAAATGTCGATTTCCACTAACACTAATAATTCCAAATAATGAACGGAACTATCAATTTCAACTTTAATCAACACGAACTTATTCATTATTAATATTATAACTCACAATATTTAACAACCGTGTCGCTCCTGTGAAAGAGGGACTTTTCGATAAGGATTTCTCTTTATCATGCCAAGCAATTAGGTGACCAAAACCTCTCCTCGATGTAACTTCTGTACATTGTCAATATTGCAAATAATAATATGAATAACTTTGCCGTCTCAATTATTGATTTAATAATATAACATATTATGCGAGATGATCTCGTGTCAATAATTGAATCAATAATATAAGAGATATGATGCGTGATTATTGTAGCAATAATTGAGTATAACCGAGTGACTTCTTATGTAAGCATCAATAATCAATACTGCGGTGCTACTATGCAACCATGCGTATTCATCGTACTTTTTACTACCGGGTAGTTCAACAGTTTTAACGGTAACACTTTCGCCGTTATTTTTATAAAAAGATAATTCTGTCATTTTCTTACTACGACAATACTTCCATTGTGGGGTCCACCGATGATTGTACCGTCGTACGGATATTCCCCGACCAAACGAATATTTTATAACAACTTGCATACTTTGCAAAATTTTCACATATCACCCTTAACTTTAACCCTTTTTCAATTTAACCAATTACTAAATAAAATAATAATTATAAGAAAATTGAATACTTTAATTTCATAATTTCGGGATCTCACACCTGTAGTGCATATATGGACTTGGTATGATTATGACCAGGGATTATTCGGTATAATTATGATCGTAATGTTACAAATGATGTGGTAAAAGTCCTCATTGGCCCGTAGTGCATTGTTGGACAGTTGTTGGCATGATCATAACCATTAATGAATACACGAATATCCTTGGCTCGTAGTGTATGGATAATTTATGGTCGTGATTCTAAAGAATATCCTTGGCCGTAGTGCAGGGGTGATTCGATGATGTAGATTATTTATTAAGCTGAGTCTCAGCAATAAAAGTGATGAAAAATCTTTTAAATCATAGAAGATAGTAGATTTTATGCTCTACTTGACTCTTCTAATGGATTGCTTGTTCCTCTGCAGTTAAACTTGATATTTGTTATATTTTATCAGTTTAACACTGTTGAAGGCTAACGATAAATTATTCTGCATTATCTTAGTCATAATATTTCTTACTGGGCTAGTTGAGCTCACCCTTTTGCTTTCATTGTTTTCTTCAGAAAATAAGAACGTAGCTGGGACTAGTTGGGGAACGGAGTGACGGTCCAGATGATAACATTAGTAGTCCTCACTACTCTATGAAATAGTGTGATAATAAAATGTATTGAGGATTCCATTTGAGTTGAATACTGTCTAGAAGAGAATATTCGTATTTAAACTCTCAGTTTATGTTTTGTCATATTTTACACGACAGTTGTATTATTAAGTTGTATTTAAATTTTGTACCATGTATTTGGTGACTCAAGATGGGTGATGTATACTTATTTTGGGGGCATCACACCTTAGCACCGAAAAAAGTTCTCCGATGGGCGAAATTTCTACTTAAGGACAGTGCACACGCCTCTGCTTAACATAATTTGTTATATATAACTCGATAAGTCCTTCTTTAGCCTCTTTATTTTATAATTGAATCCTATATTTTATTTGTGTTCTCTAACACTCCTAAGTAGAAATACGGATTCTGCTTTGAGTACCGCCACTAAATCTGTCTCTAATTTGACTAAAATTGAACTTTTTGATGAATCCAATTTTAAGCGATGGCAAACCAAATTACTTTTGATTATGGACATTGCTAAAGTTGACCATGTTTTAACCAAATCAAAACCAGTTGAACTCCCTAAAGATGCAACCGATGAACAAAAGAAAGAATATGATTCTTCTATTAGTACTTGGACTTCTACTAATAAAATTTGCAAGGCTATCATTCTCAACTCTTTGTCGAATGAATTTTTTTGTCCAAGACTCTTCTTCTCCCATATTAACCACTAACTGAGTTGGGCGACCCATGAAGTGGCAAATTCACAAACCAATTTGTCATTATTGGTGATTCCCCTTTAATTCCCGAGCACAAAAAGAAAAAATAAAACCCTAGAAATGGGTTGCTAGCAACAACATGTAATCAACCATGAAATTGATCGTTGTTCAATTGGATTGCCGATAATGGAGAGATTGACGTTAAGTTGCCTTTTCTGCTTATCTGGAAACTCTCGACAATTAACTAAAAAGAAAGGAGAACTTCAGTTAATTGAGAAAGAGAAGGGGAAAGGAGAAGGGTTTTCAGATGAGATAATCGATTTCAGGTAAAGGGACAACAACTTGTAGCGGCCGGAACAATTAAAAAGGGACATGTCCCATTTTAATTGTCCCAGCTACTACAAGGTGTAGCGGTTGGTTACTATTCATATTAATAGCTTGTAATATTATTAATACTATTATATTAATATTTTATAATATTAGTATTTATAACATTTATATTTATAATAATAATAATAATAATAATAATAATAATAATATTTTATAATATTATTAATACTCATATTAATATTTTGTAATATTAGTATTAATAATATTAATATTAATATTATTAAAGAAAAGTCATATAAGGCATTAATGTCAACTTGCTTATCTATTTTTTTAATGTATTATACAATTGTAAATATGTTGCTGATATAAATTGTCTTTAATATTATATATGTTTTATATCAATAAAATTATCAAAATTTTATAAAAATAAAATAAAATAAAAAGAGTAGTATATATTCCATAATTTGGTTCAACCTTTTCCGTGACCAAAAAAAAAAAATCGGAGGGAGAGCCAAATAATCATTAATATTATTAGTGTCGGTAGAAATAGTAGCCTATATTCCATAATTTGGTTCAACCTTTTCCGTGACCAAAAAAAGGAATCAGAGGGAAAGACAAATAATCATTTAAGTATATTATTAGTAATGGACAAAAGTCGGCAGAACCCCACGTCCAAATATATAACCCATCTACGTTACTATCATTTTCTGTCACTTCCCACACAAAAGAGTCTTACTTTTATTACCTCCAAAAAATCTTTTTTATAAAAAGGCTAAATATACTTTTGTTATATTAAATATCAACAAATTTATAATGCGGTCTTTAAATTAATTATGTTTACAATTTACTATATAAACTATCTAATTACATATAATGTCCCAATTCGGACTGAAATTGACCGGAATAACTGACCCGACTAGCAACTCGGTTGTTTTATATGGTTTGACTGTATTTAAATACGGTTTGGATACTGAATTGATTTTTTTATACAAAGAAATACATTTATGAAATTAAAACAAATCATAATTTTTTTTAATAAAATTATACTATCTAATTTAAAGAAGATTTTGTTCATTTAAATGTATTGATCAGTTTTAGTTTAATAGATATCAGGTTAGTTAGAATTGTGATGATAAATTTGAGAATATGTAGTAATTTTATACTAGTACAAAAACCAATGAGATTTTTTGTGTTACATATTTTAATTAATAAATAAGTCTATATTTGTGAAATTAGCGGAGTGATTAATTAGCTAAACCCATTTTATCTTTGATTGATTTCATGCCCAACTGGGAGTTGGGTCATGGGTGTCTGTGTCCAGCTAATGTAATTACAAAACTATCTGCCGGCACTATATAATCAAGTTATTAGGGACTTAAACTAATGGTTTGTCTTAAACCTCACAGCTAAGAATGGTTAGGTTATGGGGTGGAGTCGTCTAATGGAGTAATATATAATGCTTGTATAACAAACTGAAAGTCATACTTGAATTTCGGCCCCTTTTTAGCATTATTAAAATTTTATACAAGCAAAAGATGTGATTGTGTTAGTCTAGCTAGTTAGTTGTGAAACGAATAAAATGACATAATTTTAAAAGTTTACCATATTTTAACGAAATTACTATCATGTTCTTTCTAATGGTGAGTCTTCTCTTGATATATAATTATCTCCATTGTCTCCAATTGATAAGAATTATATTTCAACCAAACTCCGAGATTATATAGGTAGTGCTCATAGATATAATCAGCAAGTGGATGGCACAACCATGTCTTATGATAACACGAAGTCGTATGTCATTAGACATATTGTATGAGAGTGGCAAAATACTCTTCCAAAGTTGGGTTCACCTCACCCTATTCGGTTCACCAAAATCAACGGTTAAATGACGTATAAAATTTGACACACATATCTAAAATTCTCAATAAAATTAGTTCCATATTGTTTTAGGGGAAACCTCAATGAAATATATGAATTCCACCGCTTCTATTCCTCATTACCACCCCGGCCAATCTAACTACACTTTTATTATTACGAAAGGAATTGTGAAGCAAAAGTGTGAGCACAAATAGCCCAGTAAAGAATATCATGACTAAAGATAACTAAATTATCAATAGCCTTCGTTAGTAATAAATCATAGATTTAGAACATATGGTAGATGATAAAATTTTTCAACCATAGTTACTGCGGAACGAGCAATCCATTAGAAGAGTCAAATAGACCATAAAGTCTATTATCTTCTCTATGTTAAAAGTCCACCACCAATGTTTTATCTCTGTAACATTAGTCAACAGTTCCTGTCCACAATCATGTGAATAACTCAAAATAATAATTATAGTTATAAATTCCTCTTCACATCCAGGACGAAGATAATTTTCATCACATGTCTTTACCTGAAATATCAAAGATCATGGTTATACCAAATCACAGTTCATGTTCATAATCATACTAATAAATTCATCTTTTTGACTACGGTACCAAAGATATTCATCAACAGCTCATCTTGCTTGCACTACTGCCAAAGATATTCAACAACACGTCATCTTTGCAAAGATGCGTGCCAAAGATATTCAACAACAGGTCATCTTTGCACTACAGGCCAAAGATATTCAACAATAGATTATCTTTGCACTACGTTTCAAAATTTATATAAACAATAATTATAACCATGTTGATCAATTCACCTTTGCACTTAAGCTAAATATATTCAATTATAAATTCAATGGTCATAATCATACCAGTCAACAATTCATCTTTGTACTACTGGCCAAAGAGAACCCATAGTCACAATCATACCAATAATCTATCCATCTTTACACTCAAGTTAAAGAAAAATTTCATCATCAGGATTATAAAAATGTTATATATGATAATAGAAACAATATGATCAAAACATGAATTTAATTTCAAGAGTAAGATTCATAAATCAACAATATTTTTGTCAGAAAAAGAAACCAATTTTGTCATGAATATTATCCCGTGAATAGTAACCCGTGAATAGTAACCCGTATTCATAAATAGTGATGTATACATAAATAGTGCCATATACATGAATAGTGTCGTATACGTGAATAGTGTCATATATGTGAATAGTAATCCTGACATGAAAAGGTAACAATTTCACAATAAAAATCATACTTCGTGAATAGTATTCGTGAATAGTACCGTATTCTTGAATAGTGTCGTATACGTGAATAGTAACCTCGATATGAAAAGGTGAAAATTTCATAATAAAATTCATACCAATATTTCGGTATAATAATATTAAAAGAAATAACATCATTTACGAAGAAAATAACATCTCTTATATCAAAAGAACAGTACTTCTGATTGAATATCGGATATAACGTTGAAGTAAACTTGCACTAAATAGCAACACTGAAGATATCTAAATACTCACAAAAATACGATAGATATTATAGAGAGAGAAAACTTATGATTCTGGTGTGATTTTCAATTATAACTAAGTACCTTATTTATAGAAAAATGCTAGAACGCCAAAGCAAACTAAAATTTAATAAAACAATATTTTATAAATTTTCACGCACATCATCTTTGCCCAATTTCAGCACACCACTAGTGGGGCCCACCAACTTCAAAAGTTTCCACAACAACAAAAAGTGGGGCCCACCATATTTTTAATAAAAATATTTATTTTTGAAAATTCAATAATTCATAATAAATAGCCCTTTTATCAGAAAAATACGAATTTTATGTCCATTCTATAAGAAATTTAATTTTCTACAACTTTGTAGAAGAAGATTTTCCAAATTCCAATAAGAAAATGTCCGAAATCCACATACGAACGATTTTTAATACCTCCATTCTGACAAAATACTGAGAAAATACCTCATCATTAATTCCTTCATTAATATCCACATAAAATAAATATTTCCTTATCATATAAATTAATAATTAATTATTCATAAATAATATTACAGAATCACAATATGACAATCAGGTCATTCCTAGGAAAGAGGGGGCTTTTCGATAAGGATTTCTCCTTACTGGCGCGCAATTAGGTAATCAAACCCCTTTCCTAGACATAACTTTCTTAGACATTGTCAATAATGCTATTTAATAATATTATTCAAATAATATGAATTATTGGTCTGATAATGGGAAATACTGTGCAGTGACAATTATTGAATCAACAATAATATAAAATATCAACCTAGATATATAATTATTTATTGAAATATCAAAAGTTATTTTATTTATCACTTATGTACCATGTAACCTGGTGCAAAGATGATAAAAAGGTGATGGAGTTGTAAATACAGGAATACTATGACGCCCCCAAAATTAGGTATACATCACCCATCTTGGGTAGTCAGATATATGGTACAGAATTTAAATACAACTTACTAATATAACTATTGTGTACAATACGACATAAACTGTGAGTTTGAATACAAATATTGTCTACTAGATATTATACAAACTCAAAAGGAGTCCTCATTACAATTATTATCACACTTTATTTCACGAATAGTGAGGACTACTAATCTTTATCCTCTGGACCATTACTCCGCTTCCCAGACTAAATCCCAAATATGTTCTCATTTCACGAAGAAATAAAAAGAAAGAAAGGGTGAGCTCAACTAGCCCAATGAAGAAATATTATGACTAAGATAATGCGAGAATAAATTATCAATAGCCTTCAACAAAGTGTTAAACCGATAAAATATAATAAACATCAAGTTTAATCTGCGGTGGAACAAGCAATCCATTAAAAGAATTAAGTAGAAAATAAAATCTACTATCTTTTATGATTTAAAAGGTTTTTCATCAACATATAATATGAGACTCGACTTTAATAAATATTCCACATCATCGAATCACCCCACACTACGACCCAAGGATATTCTTTAGTATCACGACCACAATTATTCATGTATTACGGCCAAGAATAGTTGTGTATTCATTAATGGTCATGATCATGCCAACAATCGTCCATCAATGCACTTCTGACCCATTTGAGGATTTTTATCATATCATTTGTAACATTACTTACCATGATTACAATCAATAGTCTCTCGTCATAATAATCATACCAAGTCCATCTATGCACTACAGAATACGGATGACTTTCAACATAATATAAACATGAGGATGATGACAATGATATAAAAATTCAATAAAACAAGTTCAAGAATTATTTTATCCAGAATTATTAACGTCCCAAATTATCAACATGATCTTTGTTTTGTAGAGTAAAATTCAAGAATGATCGGAAGAATATTTCCATGAAAAGATACTGGATGAAACGCAAATATCAAGGATATTCCACTAATTTCATGGAGTATAGAAGTCAAAGTTTTAACCAACTGGGTATAATAAAGAATGAAATAACAAAAGAAATCACCATGCATGCGATAGACCACACGCATGAAAAGTTATTCCAACGTAATAATAAATAACGGAACCCGTGTCCCGTAAAACGCATGCATGGATGTTCCAAATGAATAATAATAAAGATTTTAACCAGTCCTGTAAAAAACACACAGAACATGATGTTCTAACAGAATAATAATAAAAAGATTTTAACCAGTCCGGTGTAAAACACATGCATGTGATGTTCCAATGTAATAATAATAAAGAATGGAACCAGTCCCAGAAAAGCATGCATGGGATGTTCCAATGTAATAATAGAAGAATGTCACCAAGTATAGGGTAAACCAGCGTATCTGAGTTATTCCAACGTAATAATAAGTAATGGAATAACAACAGTTCTCTTCATGAATAAGAAAGAATAACATCCCTTACCTTTGGTAGGAGATTGAATCTTCTGCGATAGTGTAGTAACAAAATACTCTTCTTCTTTCTCTCTTATTCTCTATACTTTCTTTCTCTCTAAAGCTTGAATGAATTAAGTGAAAAATAATGAAGCACTAGGCCTCTATTTATAGAAGATTTCTAGCTTAGCACCTACCATGTGAAAAGGCAAGTGGCTTGACGACTGGTGATGTGAAAAGAAAAGTGGTTCGACGCCTGTAATGTGAAACGACAAGTGGTTTGGCGCTTTTGTAATGTGAAAGCGGCAAGTGGTTTGACGTCTGGTAAAGGTAATTACTATTGATTGAAGGTAATTACTATTCACAAGGGTAATTACTATTGACGAAGGTAATTACTATTGACGAAGGTAAATACTATCGACGAAGGTAAATACTATTGACGAAGGTAATTACTATTCACAAAGGTAATTACTATTGACGAAGAGACTCTTAGATGATGACATATGGCCCCCCCATAAAATAATCAAACTTACCACAAACGCCTCTCATAATGTAACTTTTTATACATTAAGGATTGAATAAATATTACCACAAATCATTTTATTTTTAATCAACACATTTTAATCTTTCAACAATTATTAATCATTTATAACTTGTCGTCTCAATTAATAATATAACATATTATACGTATGATAATCTTGTGGACGATAATTGAATCAATAATATAAGAGATATGATGCAAAGAATTCATCGTAGTAATAATTGAGCATATTGGTGACTTCTTCTCACGTAAGCATCAATAATCAATACCGTGTGCTACTATGCAACCACACGTATTCATCGTACTTTTACCACCGGGTAGTTCAACAGTTTTAACGGTAACACCTCCGTAGTTATTTTTATAAAATATTTTTGTCGTTTTCTCAATCCGATGATAATTACATTAGGGGTCCACCAATGATTGAGCCAGTGCATGCGAATATTCCCTAACAAAAGAATATTCCCCACCAAACGAATATTTTATAACAACTTGCATACTTTGCAAAATTTATAAATATTACCCACAACTATAACATTATATCAAATTTATTCCATAATATTCAAAAATAATATTTATAGAAAATTCATCTTTATTTATAATAGCTGGGGTCTTACAAATACTTAGTGTGAATTTGATCTAAAGTCGTTGTTCCACTATTGTATGATGTGTTATGACAAAGTCATATAATGATTTACATCCTCAAATCTGGATTTATTAATACAAAGATGGCATCATGATGTCATTCTCGAAAATATTTTCAAAAATTTTAATTTGCCAACGGGGTTTGGCTACACTTAAATAATTCGATTGAATTGAATTATTGATATGAGTCTATGCTATTCGATTCAGCTAGACTAATATTATGAAAAACTCTAAGTGTCCATTGAAAGAATTTTCTCGAACCAAATTATTTTGGTGCGAAATCCAATAAGACTGAGGTAGAATTTTGTGCCTATGGCAGTGAAGAGAAACAGATAAAATCAGTCCTTGGCCAGTACAGGGCATATCGGGCTAATCACCCTTTGTGTCTGTAAGTTATGACGGTTTGCGGATTAATTTCCATAAAACTTTTGCGAAAATGACAGACAAATAGTCTATATGACTCCTCAACAAAATTTGAATTTTTTTTTTACTCATGCGAGTGGTGTATTGGGTAGCATGTGATGATGTGTATGAATGGTGTAAGCAATATGGTGTATGGTGTATTGTGTAAGGTGTGAGACCCCAAATTTTATACAATAAAGTATTCAATTTTTCTATTTTGGTAAATGGTTAAATTGATAAAAGGTTAAAGTTAAGGGTGATATGTGAAAATTTTTCAAAGTAGACAAGTTGTCATAAAATACCCGGTTACTATTTACTCTAGTATTGTTTACTCGAGTATTTGGGGCACTTTTTGTGTCGGAGTCCTATTCACGAGTTACTATTCACGGGTTACTATTCACCTAAATTACTATTCACCCGAATATTATTCACTCGGGTATTTGGGGTATTTTTCGTGTCGGAGTACTATTCACGAGTTACTATTCACGGATTACTATTCACCCTATTACTATTCACTCTAGTATTGTTCACTCCTCGTATTTGGGACACTTTTTGTGTCTGGTACTATTCACAGGAACTATTCCTCAAGTACTTATTCACGGTACTATTTTTTAAAAAAATATATTTTTTCATTCAAAATCATTTTTGGTACAATATTATTCCATGAGGAGATGTGCTAATTTTTTAGACCGTTGGTTGAAATTATAATAGTAAATTCAATATGGGTCGTTGGTTTAAAGTTTTAATAGTAAAATCTTTTTATATAAAAGAATACTTTTATAAAGTTATTCTATAAATAGAATATATTATATTCTATTATGCATAGTGTTTTGCATAGTAAAATCTTTTTATATAAAATAAAATACTTTTATAAAGTTATTCTATAAATAGAATATATTATATTTTATTATGTATAGTGTTGCATAGTGCTTGTATAGTGTTTTGCATAGTAAATTCTTTTTATATAAAATGTAATACTTTTATAAAGTTATTCGTTTTATTAGATTATAAATAGAATATATTATATTTTATTTAAAAGATTTTGCTTTAAATATGGATAGTCAGATTAAAAGTAAATCAATCTGGGCCTGCTCATGAATTAGTTACTATATCGGTCCATTCTCCTATAAATAAAGCTCATTCCTTCATTATTTCTTACTTAATTCACTTTGAAACTCTGAGAGATAAACTACAGAGAAAAAAAGAAGAAAAGTATTCTCGCTACTTCACTACTCATATATCCAAAGACTTTTCTTCTTAAGGTAGGGAATAATATTTGTTGTACTAAGTAGGGATATAATTGTCGTACTCAGTAAATATTATTATTATTATTATTATTATTATTATTATTATTATTATTATTATTATTATTATTATTATTATTATTATTATTATTATTATAGTAAGGGTATTATTTCGCTTTGTATTCATGAAGAGAACTTTTGTTATTCCATTCTTTATCATTCTATTGAATAACTCAGATACGCTGCCACCCTATACTTGGTGAAATTCTTCATTATTCCATTCTTTATTATTCTCAAGAATATCCTGCCTATCGCTTTTTTACGTTGGACTGGTTCCATTCTTTATTATTCTCGCTGGAATATCTTATCTCATGCGTTTTACTGGCGGACCGGTTCCGTTATTTATTATTCTCGTTGAACATCCTCGCCGGCTTAATTTCGCCTTTTGACTCGTTCCGTTATTATTATTCTGTTGGAATAACCTGTCTATGCGAAGTACCGCATGCATGGTGATTTCTTTTGTTATTCCATTCTTTATTATACTCAGTTGGTTAAAGTTTTGACTTCTATACTCCATGAAATTAGTGGAATATCCTTGATATTTGCGCTTCATCTAGTATCTTTTCATGAAAATATTCTTCTGAGCATTCTTGAATTTTACTCTACAAGAAGTATCATGTTGACAATTTGGACGTTATTAGTTCCGGGATAAATTAATTCTTGAACTTGTTTTATTGAATTCTTATATCATTGTCATCATCCTCATGTTTATATTATGTTGAAAGTCATCTCGTGGCTCAGTAGTGCATAGATGGAATTGGTATGATTATGACTGTGAGATTATTCGGTATAATCATGTACGTAATGTTTCAAATGATATGGAAAAAAGTCCTCATTGGCCCCGTAGTGCATTGATGAATGCTTTTTGGTATGATTATGGCTATGGATTCTCTTGACCAAGGGTGCAAAGATGAATTGTTTTATGGCATGATCGGGGACCGCTGATGAAAAGATGATTATTTTTGGCCCGGTGCATGGATAATTAAATGGTCGTGATACTAAAGAATATCCTCGGCCTATAGTTCGTGGATGATTTGATGATGTGGATTATTTATTAAAAGTTTAGTCTCAAATGATAAAAGTGATGAAAACCTTTTAAATCATATAAGATAGTAGATTTTATTCTACTACTCGACTCTTCTAATGGATTGCTTGTTCCATTGCGCTTAAACTTGATGATTGTTATATTGTATCGCTTTAACACCGTTGAAGGCTAACGATAATTTATTCTCGCTGCGTTATCTTAGTCATAATATTTCTTCTTGGGCTAGTTGAGCTCATCTTTTGCTTTCATTGGTCTCTTCAGAAATGAGAACGTAGCAGGGACTAGTCGGGGAACGGAGTGACGGTTCAGAGGATAGCATTAGTAGTCCTCACTATTCTATGAAATAGTGTGTTAATAAATGTATTGAGAACTTATTTTGAGTTTTAATGTCATTTGTAAGACAATGTTTGTATTAAAACTCACATTTCATGTCAGATATTTAAGATTGTATTTGAATTCTGTACCATGTATTTAGCGACTCAAGATGGGTGATGTATACCTATTTTGGGGGCGTCACAGTTGGTATCAAAGCTTAGGGATATGATCCCTGACTGAGATGTGAGACAAGAACTAGGAGGGGAGAGACGGGAAATTCATTCGCTAGTATAACCTACCTAAGTTTATTTGGTATTTATTTGGTCGGTCAGAGTATATGGATAATATGTGGCATGTCAATTAACCCTTATTTTGAAACTGTATTCTAGAATGATATCTGAAATACAGGAGATGAGTAATGGGAAAATCATGATACAGAGGAAATAACCGGGAAGGTATAGTCCGAATAGAAAGCAAGGTATTCTCATCTCTTCAAATATAAGGTACGTACGTAAATTTCGAGGGCAAAATTTCATAAGGAGGGGAGATTGTGAGACCCAGAATTTTATGAAATAAAAGTATTCAATTTTTCTATTTTGGTAAATGGTTAAATTGATAAAAGGTTAAAGTTAAGGGTGATATGTGAAATTTTTTCAAAGTAGACAAGTTGTCATAAAATACCCGGTTACTATTTACTCTAGTATTGTTCACTCGAGTATTTGGAGCACTTTTTGTGTCGGAGTACTATTCACGAGTTACTATTCATGAGTTAGAGTTACTATTCATGGGTTACTATTCACCTAAATTACTATTCACCCGAATATTATTCACTCGGGTATTTGGGGTATTTTTCGTGTCAGAGTACTATTCACGAGTTACTATTCACGGGTTACTATTCACCCGATTACTATTCACTCTAGTATTGTTCACTCAGATATTTAGGACACTTTTTGTGTCGGGGTACTATTCACAGGGAACTATTCCCAAAGTACTATTCACGGGGTACTATTTAACCAAAAAATATATATTTTTTCGGTCCAAATCATTTTTGGGTACACTATTATTCCATGAGGAGATGTGCTAATTTTTCAGACCGTTGGTTGAAATTATAATAAGAAATCAATACTGCATTCGTTGGTTTAAAGTTTTAATAGGAAAATCTTTTTATATAAAAATGTAATACTTTTATAAAGTTATTCTATAAATAGAATGTATTATATTCTATTATGCATAGTGTTTTGCATAATAAAATCTTTTATATAAAAAATGTAATACTTTTATAAAGTTATTCTATAAATAGAATATAATATTTTATTATGCATAGTGTTGCGATAAAGGTTCAGCGTAGTATTTTATATTGTAAAATCTTTTTATATAAAACATAATACTTTTATAAAGTTATTCATTTTATTAGATTATAAATAGAATATATTATATTTTATTTAAAAGATTTTGCTTTAAATATGGACCGTCCGATTAAAAGTAAATCAATCTGACCGTTCATAAATTAGTTACTATCAGATCCATTCTCCTATAAATAAAGCTCATTCCTTCATTATTTCGCATTGCAATTCAATTGAACTCTAGAGATAAACTAGAGAGAAAAAAGAAAAGTATTCGCTACTTCACTACTCATATATCCAAAGATTTTCTTCTTCTTAAGGTAGGGAATATTATTTGTTGAACTCGTAGGGATATAATTGTCGTACTCGTAAGGATATTATTATTATTATTATAGTAAGGGTATTATTTCGCTTGTATTCATGAAGAGAACTTCATTATTCCATTCTTTATCATTCTGTTGAATAACTCAGATACGCTGCTACCCTATACTTGGTAAAATTCTTCCATTATTCCATTCTTTATTATTACATTGGAATATCCTCGTCTGCATGCATTTTACGTTGGATCTGGTTCCATTCTTTATTATTCATTGGAATATCCCATCTGCATGCTTTTAAGTCGGACTCGTTCCGTTATTTATTATTCTCGTGAACATCCTCGCTTAGGTCTAATTTCACCGACTTTGGTTCCGTTATTATTATTCTGTTGGAATAACCTATAAGACCCCAACTTATTATAAATAAAATCGAATTTCCTCTAATTATTATTGTGAATAATAAGATGTTAAATTGATATAATATTTTGGTTATGGGTGAAATGTGCAAATTTTGTAAAATAAGCAAGTGGTTATAAAATAATCATTGTTGTCGGGGAATATTCGTTTGGTCGTAGAATATTCTTATTATCGGGGAATATTCGTACGACGGCGCAGTCATTTATGGGCCCTATAATAGAATAACTGTCGGATGAAGAAAATGATAAGTTTGAGTTTTTATAAATAACGGCGTAGTTGTTACCGTTAACACTATTGGAATACCCGGTGGTTAAAATATAGTAATACGCGATCGCATAAAGAAGCATTACGGTATCACACAAAGATTGTAGAATTATTGATTCTTACGTAAGAAGGCACTACTCAATAATTGTTATAGTAATTACTGTTTAATATTTTATTTTTATTGATTCAATAATTACTGCGTTGATATTTTATATTATTGTTGTTTCAATAATTATCAACTGCAAAGATTTCCCATTATTAGATCAATAATTCATATTATTTGAATAATATTATTAGATAGCATTATTGGCAATGTCTAGAAAGTTACATCAAGGAGAGGTTGGTAACCTAATTGCAAGGCTACCAAGAAGGGAAAATTCTTATTGAAAGCCCCTCTTTCCTGAAACGACTTCAGTTGTGTCAAAATTGTGATTCTGTAATATTATTTGTGAATAATTAATTATTGATTTATATGATAAGGAAATATTTATTTTATGTGGATATAAATGTTGGATATATTTATTTTATGTGGATAAAAATGAAAGAATTAATGCTTGAGGTGTTTTATCGATTATTTTTCGGATAGAGGTATTAAAAATCATCCGTTTGTGGATTTCGGATATTTTATGTTTGGAATTTGGAAAAACTCAAAGCTACAAAGTTGTAGAGAATTCGATTTCAGGCAGAATGGATATAAAATTCTTATTTTTCTAATAAACGGGCTATTTTCTATGAATTACTGAAGTTTCGGAAAATAAAATAAATTTTTAATTGGGTGGGACCCATTTTGGTTGGTGTGGAATGCATGTGGGCTGCTGGGAATTTTTCAAAATGGGCATGCTAGCTGATTCAAATAAGTTGGCATGGAAGAAAGTTGATTAAAAATTAATATTTTATTATTTTAGTCTCCTATGACATTCTAGCATTTTCCTATAAATAGAGGCTTAGGTTAGAATGAAAATCACACCAGAAACAAGTTTTCTTTCTCTCTATATTGTCAAACGTATTTTAGTGAGTATTTTGATACCTTGAGAATTGCTATTCCGTGCAAGTTTCTGTCGGCTTTATATCCGAAATTCAGTCAGAATTACGGTCATTTTGAGGTAAGGGATGTTATTTTCTTCATAAATGATATTATTTCTTTCGATATCATTATGCCAAAATATTGGTTTGAACTTTTTATCAAATTTGGAACTTTTTGTGTCGGGGTTACTATTCACGATACTACTGACTATTCACTTAATCTGATTATTCACCTAAAAAATAAAATTTTCTTCTGTTTGTCCAAAATGTCTATTATAGTTACTATCTTTGATTGTATCCATGTTTTGATCTTTATTTTTGATTTCTGTTACAAAATTGGTTATTATGGGATATTATTGATCTTGGATAAAATGTTATACGAATCCCTACTATTTGTCCTTCTGTCTCACTGGATTCGTTTTCTATAGAATATTTTTCATCATCCTCAGTCTTAAATGATGATATTACTGAATATCTTTGGCCTTTAGTGCAAAGATGAATGATTAGCTGATGAATATTTTATTCTCTACTTGACTCTTCTAATGGATTTCTTGTTCCGCTGCAGTTAAACTTGATGATTGTTATATTGTATCAGTTTAACACTGTTGAAGGCTAACAATAATTTATTCTGCATTATCTTAGTCATAATATTTCTTACTGGCTAGTTGAGCTCACCCTTTCTTTCACCGCTCTCTCGTGAAATGAGAACGTAGTGGCGAGGACTAGCGGGAACTGGAGTGAGTTCGGAGGATAAGATTAGTAGTCCTCACTATTCGTGAAATTGTGTGTTAATAAATGTATTGAGGACTTATTTTGAGTTTTAATGCTGTCTAGAAGATAATGTTTGTATTAAAACTCACAGCCCATGTTGTATATTTAAGATTGTATTTGAATTCTGTACCATGTATTTGGCGACTCAATATGGGTGATGTATACCTATTTTGGGGGCGTCACATAAGGTGTATGGTGTAAGGTAAATTTCGGGGATGAAATTTTAGAAGAAGGGGTGAATGTGACATCCCGAGAATTTGGATATTTATAAAATCTTAAAATATTGAATAAAGGTTAAATAATAAACATAGACAGAAAATAAGTGAATGGATTTGAGATTTTCGAGAAGGAATTTTGTGAATTTAGAATTTTTCTAGAGATTTATTCAGGATTAAGGGTTTAAGTGTATATTTTTGGTGTATACTGATATTTATGTGATTATGTGCTAATAAAGAATGTTAGTATGTAAGATTATACTAACCTAAGAGATAAATTTTATTATCTCAAGTTATAAATTTTTTTAAACCTAATTGAGACATGTCTCATTAGGTTATGAGATTGAATTCATAAAAGTAAACATTTTAAATTCCAACTTTGATGGAATTAAAAACCTAATTAAATAATTATGGAATGGTAATATTAAGAGTGTTGGAATATGTTAATTGTTATGGCCCAAAGAAATTAAATTTGTAAGCCTAAAACATTAAAAGAATAGTAGAATTAATTATTTAAAGTCCAAAACAAATGGACTAGAAATCCTAATTAAATATATAAGGTTATGTAAATTAAAAGTATTGGACTATGTATATTTCATGCCCCAAGAAATTAAATTTAAAGTTCAAAAGATTATTTATTGGAAGCCCAAAAGATTAACGAGTGGGCCAATTTAAAAACCAATGAAGGAGGGGCTCTTTAGACATTTGGTATATTAAGTAAGCAATAAAAATCAAAACTTGGTGAAGCTAAGGCCACATGGCCTGTGGGTTTATGGAGGGGAAAAGGAGTGCATGTCATCATTTTACACCACACATTTGTAAAAGATCTTCCACCCACAAGCTAGGTGTCCAATTGTTTTAGGAGCCACCTTGTATACTACTCTCCCACATATTTATGAAATGATTAATGAGAGAGAGAGAATGTGGTGGAGAGAAAATGTGGTGCATGTCATTCATTTCCACCACGTGTTCCAAAGATATTCCATTCCATTAAGCTAGGTGTCAAATGCATGAATAAGCTACTTTACTTAATAAACAACCACCTACTAATGAAATGATTATTAAGGAAAGAGAGAATTAGTGGGAACAAAATTAGGCCACATGGTCGGATGGTTTTTGAGGAGAAATAGAAGGCCACATGTGTGGTTTTTTTTGTGGAAGAGAAGAGGAGTATTAATCATATATCTAATTCATTAACAAGTTATCTTGTTTCTTTCTCTTTCATCCTTTCCTATTAGCTAACATAAAAACCAAGAGAGAGAGAGAGAGATGAGCAATTCGGAAGCTATGGTGAGAGAAAAGGAAGAGGGGAGGCAACCATGAGAGGTAGAGAGGAGAGAGAAGGGTCATCCATGAAATATGAAGATAGAAATCATGAAAATCAAAGGTATAAATATCTTTTGTTTATGTAATTTTTGATTATTCTTAATCAAACCTTGAATCTATGTTTTTAAACTTAAAAACCATGAATATACTTGTTATTGAGTGTTTCATGTTTAGATATACCCATATTGGGAGTTGTTTTAGTTGAAAATCAAAAGTAAAGAAATGTGATTTTTTTCTAGTTTATGATGTAAGACCCCAACTTATTATTAATGAAATTTAATTTTCTCTATTTATTATTTTGAAATAGTAAGGGTTGATTTGATTAATGTGGATAGTTATGGGTAAAATACGCAATATTTCAAAATAAGCAAGTGGTTATAAAATATTCATTGTTGCTGGGGAATATTCGTTTGGTCATGAAATATTCTTCTTTGTCGGGGAATATTCGTATTTACGCAAGCAGATCTTTTAATGGGCCCCATAACTGAAAGCGATTGGATGAAGAAAACGACAAATATAAGTTGTTTAAAAATAACTAGGCATATAGTTATTACCATTAATAATCTTTATTAAAATACTCTTATGGTTAAAACACACGATTGCACAGTATTGCACCAATCATTGATTCTTACGTAAGAAGGCACTACTCAATAATGGTTATAGTAATTACTGCTCAAAGATTTTATTGATTTAATAATTGTCGTTGATATTTTATATTCTTTGTTGTTTCAATAATTGTCATTACACGTATTTTTTCATTATCGAAGCAATAATTCATATTATCCTAATAATATTATTATATAACATTATTGACAATGTCTAGAAAGTTCTGTCTAAGGAGAGGTTTGGTCACCTAATTGCGCGCCAGTAAGGAGAAATTCTTATTGGAACAAACGGATTGAAACCATCGGTGGACAATCCAAGCCTCACATTTCTAGGTTCCAATGCAAACCCAGGATGTGCTAAGTTGAAATCTTTCCAAGCCTGCCCATCTGCAGGATGATTTAGTTCTCCATCTTTAGCTAGAGATTTCGCATGCCAACTCATATGTTCAGCTGTTCTTGAAGACATGTACAATCTTTTTAGCCGATGTGTTATTGTAAAATACCTTAGAATCTTAAATGGTATACTTGATTTTTTTGTAGTCACACCCTCTTTATTAGGCCTAAACCGATCATGACTGCAAAACGTGCACCTTGTCTTCTGTTCATTTTCCTTATAAAACAACATGCAATCGTTGGGACATGCATGGATCTTTTGGTATCCAAGACCCAACTTCTTCACCATTTTCTTACAAAAGTAATAGTTACCAGGAAATTTCTCACCGTTAGGCAACATACTCTTAATGGCCTTCAAGAGCGACTCAAAACACTCATGGCTCATGTTGTGATCAGCCTTGATGTTAAGTAATGTCGCCACTGCAGACAATGTAGTGTGTTTGGTGCAACCATGCCACAATGGCTCGCTACCCTCGTCTAACAACTTAAAGAAGTCTTTGGCATCAGAATTCATAGGTTGCTCTCTACCTTGTTCCCAATCAAAATCTGGCCCTGCAATACCATGAACCATTTCATTCATACGATGAGTACTAATTCCCAAATTGTTTACTTCTGTGATGCCATCATCTCTTCTCTGCCCATGTGCCCACCAACATTCTTCGTAATTTCTCATGAACCCAGATACAAGTAAATGATAGTTTATCACGTCTCTGTCCATATAATTTATATTCTTACACTTCAAACATGGGCATCGTATCTGCGACTGACCATTCATACATTCCGGGTGATTATACGCATAATCCAAAAACACTTGGCAACCAAATTTCTAAATTCAAATTGTAGAAGATTTATCCGGGCACTTGACTTTCGTCGTGCCATCCAACTACTGATGCGAATAGAGGTCCATGATTCCACTACCCTACTACGAATAACATGAGCTTATTAATCATATGACTTCAGCATACTTGTAACCATATGACTTGAGCATACTTGTAAGCATATGATTAACATTTAAGTATACTTGTAAGCATATAACTTGAGCATACTTGTAACCATATGATTAACATTTAAGCATACTTGTAAACATATGACTAGAGCATACTAGCCAGTAAGCATATGATTTGAGCATACTAGTAAGCACACAAAGAGCTCGTTAATATTATAAATGTTCGCAACTACCCGACCAATAAAAAAATTTCGCCAGAGTCTCCCCTATAATATGGACTAGCCACATGCATGACGGCATGTATATATGGTCATTTCTAGGCACCCAAGACACAAACCAAGAGAAATATACAAATTTCCAATATAATAAGACCAAAACAATAACGATTGAATGCAAATTAAAGCAGTAAAAAAGTTCAGAAGTATACTTATCTTTTAGTTCTTTAACTTCAGAGTATGATATTTCTTTTGTTCATTAATATCTTTATGGGTTCGGTGAGAAACTAAGCACGTGTTACTTAGTTTATTTTAGCAGTGAATATCTAACAAAATTGAAGTTAGTTTATTTTAGCAATGGAAAACTTCCTAATGGATAGATCTAAAGAATGAACTACAATCTTCAGAGTGTCTAGCTTGGATAGATTGGATACATTAGTAATTATATTCTATTATTTTTATTATATTTAGTAGTGGAACTAAGTAAATGTTATTTAGTTATATTTTATTTTAATTTAATTATATATATAATCATATTATATTTAATATGATATTATATTATATTTTAATTTATATTATATTTATATGATATTATATTTTAATTTTATTATATTACCACCATCATATTTGCATATGGGTTTTTGTTTGGATGGTAAAGCTTTAAGTTGCTGCTTGAAGGTATTTTTTCAAAAATAGATATGGTTCACCTGTTGCTCCTCATTTTGTATATGATAGTTATTTTACTAGATATTTTTAGTAAAGAGTATAGCTTATATCTATTGTTTGTAAATGACACATGTTTATGATCTTGCCTAGTTTTTGTAATGCTAATACATGTTTCTAAGTCAAATAGTAGGCAACCTTAAAATTTTAAACCAAGTTTATCTCTGAATGTGGTTGATTGATTGTTTTACATTTTTGTACATACATACAATCAATCGTGTGTAGAATATATATACTTTTTAGATTGTTTACAAACTTATAATCATTTTAACTTTAAATTAAAAATCAAAATTAGTCTTATACTTCCCTCTGTCGTCCTTCTTTATTAGGTAGTCTCTAGTTTACCTTGAATAATTTATTTTCATTTTATAATAATTTGTCTATAATACCCTTAGTATTAATTGTTATATTTCTATTCTTTATATATATATATATATATATTTATGGTGTAAGACCCCAACTTATTATTAATGAAATTTAATTTTCTATATTTATTATTTTGAAATAGTAAGGTTGATTTGATTAATGTGGATAATTAGGGGTAAAATACGCAAATATTTCAAAATAAGCAAGTGGTTATAAAATATTCATTGTTGTTTGAGAATATTCGTTTGGTCGTGGAATATTCGTATTATCTGTGAATATTCGTATTTACCATACAAATGACCATGTGTGGGCCCCATAACTGAAAAGCGATTGGATGAAGAAAACGACAAATATAAGTGGTTTAAAAATAATTCGGCATAGTTGTTACCAATTATATCGTTAAAATACCCTATGGGTTAAAACACAAGAAGATACCAGTATTGCACCAATTATTGATTCTTACGTAAGAAGGCACTACTCAATAATGGTTACAGAATTACTGCTCAAAGATTTTATCGAGTTAATAATTGTTGCGTTGATATTTTATATTGTTTGTTGTTTCAATAATTGTCATTACACAATATTTTTCATTATCGGCTAATAATTCATATTATCTGAATAATATTATTAGATAACATTATTGGCAATGTCTAGAAAGTTCTGCTTCAAGGAGAGGTTTGGTCACCTAATCATGCTACCAAGAAGGAGAAATTTTATCGAAAGCCCCTCTTCCTGTGAACCGCCTCGTTGTCAATATTGTGATTCTCAGTAATATTATTTGTGAATAATTAATTATTGATTCATATGATGAGGAAAATATTGATTTTATGTGGATATAGATGGAGAAAATTTTAATGTGACAATTGTTGAAAATTGAAATTTTATCTTTTCCTAAATAAAATAATATATTATTATATTTTAATAATGGTGATATTTTTACAACAAATGTGGGATATATGAGTATATGAGGAGGAAGAGTATTTTTGTTGCAATAAATGTTTAAAACATGTTAAACATGCTCGGTGGACCCCATTTATTGACTAAAATTTGATTATAAATTGTAAAATCGCCTGCTTGTGGATTTCTTTCCAATTTCTATTTGGAATTTGGAAAACTTTCTTCCGCAGTTGTAGAGAATTGAATTTCCTATAAAACCCCCGCAAGATTCAATTTTCTGATGAAAGGGCTATTTATTATGAATTATTGAAGTTTCAAGTTCAAAATAATTGATTTTTGGAAGTTTAAAATATTTAAAATTAGAAAACGTTTTTTCTTACTTTTTCTAGAAGGTGGCATGTGTTTGATGGTGAAATCGATTCTAGGCATGTGAAGGAAATTTATAATATATATTAATATTTTATTAAATTTTACGCTTTGTGTTCTAAGCATTTTCCTATAAATAGGGTGCTTAGGTTAGAATTGAAAATCACACCGTAAACTCAAGTTTTCTCTCTATATTATCGAACGTATTCTTGTGAGTATTTTGAGTATACTTTGAGTATTGTTAGGCGGTCTGCAAGTTCCTTCAAAGACTATATCCTAGATTCCAAATTAAAGTACTAATCTTTCGAGGTAAGGGATGTTATTTTCTTCTCAAATGATATTATTTCTTCAATATCATTATCTTTGAAATATTGGTTGGAACTTTTATCAAATTTGGAACTTTTCATGTCGGGGTTACTATTCATGAGTTACTATTCACGATTACTTATTCATGAGTTACTATTCACGAAGTTACTATTCACGAGTACTATTCATGAAGCGTGAAGATGTTTTTTGTGGAATTTCTATCTTTTGGTGTCTGAGTTACTTATTCACGTATACTAACACTATTCATTCATAAAAATAAAATTTCTTCTTTTGTCCAAAATATCTATTCGGATACTAGCTTTGATTGTATCCATGTTTTGATCATTCTTGAATTTTACACCACTATGATTATTTATGAGGTATTTTGGAGATGAAATAAATAAATACTTAATCCTTAATCCTTAATCCTCATCATTTTGTTTCACCGGATTCGCTTTTTTAAAATATTTTCATCATCTTCATTCTTAAAATGATGATATTATGAAATATCTTTGGCCCGTAGTGTAAAGATGAATGAATTTCAAGAATATCTTTGGCCTGTAGTGCAAAAGATGAACAGTGTTTAGATGAACACTGACCAATCGATGAATATCTTTGGCCCAGTGGTGCAAAGATGAATATGTGATTCCGGATATATATCGATTGATGTTACAGGATAAAAGATGAGATGATGAACTTTTAAATTCATACATGGAAGATAGTAGTTTGCATTCTCTACTTAACTCTTCTAATGAATTATTATTTCACGCGAATATTGATTTAAAATTTGTTGTCTATCAGATTCTATTAGATTTTTCCTGTTGAAGACTAACGGTAATTTGTTGTATATTATCTTAGTCATAATATTCTTTACTGAGCTAGTTGAGCTCACCCTTTTCTTTTTTGTTCCATTTTTTCTAAGGAGGCAAGAATATAGCGAGTACGAGTCGGGGAATGGAATGAAGGTTCTAGAGATAGTTGTTTAGTAGTCCTCACCATTTTTGTAAAATAATGTATCAATAAATGTGATGAGGATTTCTTTGAGTATAGATATTGTCTAGAAGATAATATTTGTATTTAAACTCACAGCTTTTACTTGCTGTAATAATAAAGTTGTAGTTGTTTTCGTACTACATGTATTGACAACTCGTAATGGGTGATGTATACCTATTTTGGGGGCCACAAATGGTATCGAGCTTAGGATATGATCTCCATGGCGAGATCTGAAATAAAACTAGGAGGAGAGACGAGTAAATCCTTCGCTAAAGGTGTCCTACCCAAGCTTATTTTTTTAGTTGTTCAAGATATAAGGATATTATGTGATATATTGATTTCCTTAATTAACCCTTATTTTATGATGACGATTTTGAGAATGTCGAATCGAGAATATTAACAATGGAAATGAGACCGTGGAGACGCTCAGACTACTCACCAACGAGGAGAACGTGCAACAACAGTCGGCAATGTTCCTCTTGTGAACAACACCACCGAAAGTAGATGATGAACGAGGGATGTTTAGAAGCTTTTTGCAGCTCACGCAAAATCGCATTTAGGAGACTCGTGTTTAAAATACAGGAGGAAATGATAGCAATTTATGGGTTGTCACAACCAAGCAGCTCAAAGAGTCAGGACCACCGAAATTAAGGGAAAGCCAGATCCGATCATGGCGAAACATGGGTCAAGCAAATTACCAAGATATTCGATGTCTTGGGATGCACGTAAGAACAGAAGGTTCCATTCGCCACCTTTATGTTCCGTGGCGAGGCGGCATCATCGTGGGAGTCCGTGAAGCGCACTCCATCCAAATACGACTTCTCAGCATGTCTTGGGAGACATTTCAGAATTATTTAATGACAAATACTTTCCCGAAAGTGTTCGGCTATATGAAGGAAGTGGAGTTCATCGATTGGAACAAAACAACATGATGGTGTCTTAGTATGACGAGGCAAAGTTTGCGTAGAGTTATCCAGTTTGCACCTCATTTGGTGGAGAATGAGGAACGTATGACGCTGATGTTTCCGAGAGGTTTGAAACCCCAAGATACGACAATATCTCATTTCTCATAAATTTTCTCTCTATTCAGATGTTGTTAATATGGCTCAATTATTAGAGCGAGATAACAAGTACGGCCAACTCGAGGGACCACAACCGTGATCGTACTGGTAGATAGCGAACAATGTAATAATGATAACCAAATGGAGAAAGAAACAGACGGACAAAATGGTAACCACTCGGTGGTAATCATGGCCATGAAAATAGAAGAAACGAGTCGAGGAGATTTTAAAAGAGGAGATTTAACAACGACTATGTGAAGACGACAAAGGTTTAAGAAGAATCGGTTCTAAGGGAGGAGAACGACCACCCATTATATGCTACAAATGCGAAAAGAGGGACATATCACCAAAACCGCCCACAACAGCTCAAGGTATGCTATAATTGTGGAAAGGAAGGACATATCGCCGAGATTATACTGAGAATGAAACCTAGTTCAATGGGGGACGGTGACTCAAAAGATCGTCCCGTAAAAGTCAAAGTCAACGATTCCGGAAGAGTGTTTGTTGTGATCGGTCATAATGCGAGGAACCCAAACGAGGTGATCACGGGTAAGCTATTTATAAATTCTCACGAAGTTTATACCTTACTTGATACACCTGCATACCCATTCATTTATCTCTCCCGCTTGTGCTCAACGCTTAAACTCGACTCGAGAAATTAGACTTTGACCTATCTGTGGAAACTCCGTTAGAGAAACTTTCATCACATCCACGCTTATAAATCTTGTTTGATTCAAGTTGGCACCATTACCTTACCTGTTGACCTTATCTCTTTAAAGATACTTGCTTTTGATGTGATTTTAGGGATTGATTGGTTAACTACTCATCATGCCAAAATTGATTGTTTTCGTAAAGTTGTTAGTTTTCATATTCCTAACCAACCTGTTGTACGGATTCAAGCAACTAAACCATTAAAATCAATCACTGTCATATCTAATCATAAAGCTATTCGTTTATTGAAAAATGGATGTCAAGCTTTCTTAGCCCATGTTATGGATTTGAATAAAGACACGCGCCAAATTTGAATAATATTCCTGTTGTTATTGAATTTCCGACGATTTCAAAGAACTTCCTTCCTACCCCGTAACGTGAAGTTGAATTCTTTATATGAACTTGAACCCGCACAAAGCCCATTTCTAAAACTCCATATCGAATGGCTCCTATTGAACTTCAGAGTTAAAGGTCCAACTACAGAATTGTTGGACATCGCTTTCATCTGGCCCCAAGACATCTCCTTGGGGTGCTCCCTGCTTTATTTGTAAAGAAGAAAGACGGAGTATGCGACTTTTGTATCGACTATCGTGAATTGAACCATGTCACCATCAAGAATAGGTATCCTCTACCTCGTATTGATGACTTGTTTGACCAAATTGCAAGGGGCACAATTCTTTTCAAAAATCGATCTTCGCTCGATATCATCACCAAGATTAGAACCGAGGATATTCCAAAGACCGCCTTCGTAACTCCCCAGACATGGGCATTATGAATTCTTAGTCATGTCTTTCTGATGACTAATGCTCCTCGCGCTTTCATGGATATGATGAACCGAGTATTTAAGGAATATTTGGATCGGTTTGTTGTTGTTTTATTGATGACATCCTCATATATTCCAAAAGTCGTGAAGATCATGAGCACCATTTGAAGTCGGGTACTCCAAAGGCTTCGTGAAAACAAACTATATGCCAAATTGAAGAAATGCGAGTTTTGGCTTGAGGAAGTAGCATTTCTGGGCACGTGGTGTCGAAAACATGGAGTATCTCGCTGATCCGGCCAAGATTGAAGCAATACAAAGTTGGAGCAACCGAAGTCGGTGACCAAGTACGAAGCTTTTTGGGCTTAGTGGTTATTATCGAGATTCATGGAAGGGTTTTCTAATCGCTACTCCATTAACTCAAATTAACTCGAAAGGATACGAAATTCGCTTGGAGCGAAGAATGCGAGAAGAGTTTCCAAGAGCTTAAGAGGAGACTTATTTCAAGACTGTTCTAACAATACCATCCGGTTCGGATGGATTTGTTATCTACAAATGATGCTTTAAGTAAAGGGTTAGGATGTGTTCTCATGCAACGTGGGAAAGTCATAGCCTATGCCTCGAGACAAATTAAAGAGTATGAGAGGAATTATCCTACTCATGATCTAGAGTCAAGTTAATCAAGCCAAGGCTTAAAGATATGGAGGCACTATCTATATGGGGAGAAAGTGGAGATATATTCGCACCATAAAAGCCTTAAATATTTCTTCACTAAAAAGAACTCAACATGCGCAATGACGCTGGCTCGAGCTATTGAAAGACTACGACCACACTATTCAATACCATCCCGAAAAGCGAACGGTAGTAGCGGACGTTGAGTAGAAGAAGATCATATGCGGAACGAAAGCGATGATGTCAAGTATACGACAGAGCCAACTTTAATAGAAAAAGTTAAGGTTGCTCAAGCCACCGAATTCGGAAATGATGTATGAAGAAGAAAGAAAGTACAGAAGGAGCTATTCCTAAGCGAGAATTGATGAAGAAGGAATACTTGAGTCCACTCTAGACTTTATGTTCCTAACGACTCGATTTGAAGTACAAGATTATGATGGAGGCACACAATACACCATTTGCAATCCATCCTGGAAGTACTAAAATGTATCGTGATCTTCGACATACATTTTGGTGGAACAATATGAAGAGAGATTGCAAAGTTTATCTCAATGTGTTTAACTTGTCAACGCGTGTAAAGGCGAGCATCTTGTACCTAAGGGTCCGTTGCAACCACTTGAGATTCCGAAATGGAAGTGGGAACACATTACCATGGATTTCGTTTGGGTCTTCCTACGGCTTTCTCGTGGCATCAATGCTATTTGGGTTATTGTTGATAGATTAACCAAGTCTCGCTTCATTTCTTCGACACGGAGACTTATTCACTTGAACGCCTTGCTAGTATGTACGTGAATGAGATTGTGAGGTTGCATGGCATGCCCGTATCCATAGTTTCGGATCGTGACCCAAGATTCACTTCAAGATTTTGGGTTAGCTTGCAAAAAGCTATGGGCACGGATTTCACGATTTAGTTCTACGCATACCATCCCCAAACCAGACGACAATCGAGAGAGGACTATTCAAACTCTTGAAGATCTATTAAGACTCGTGTCCTGAACTTCAAGGGCGCTTGGGATAAGTATTTACCATTGGTAGAATTCTCCTACAACAACAGCTTATCGTGCAAGTATAGGTGTGGCTCCATTTGAAGCATTATATGGACGAAAGTGTCGCTCCCGGTATGTTGGGACTAGGTGGGTGAAGTAACATTGTTAGGACCCGAAAGTTAATGCGTATGACTACTTTAAAGATCTAAATGATTCGACAACGATACAAACCAAAGCACAAGATCGACAAAAGAGTTATGCGGATCTTCATCGAAAGGACGTGGAATTTAGTGTAGGGGATCATGTATTATTGCGAGTTTCTCCATGGAAGGGAGTTACAAGATTTGGGAAGAGAGGAAAGCTCAATCCACGATTTATCGGTCCATTTCAAATTCTTGACCGAGTAGGAAATGTAGCCTATAGACTGCGCGTTACCTCAAAGTATGTCTCGTGTTCATAATGTGTTTCACATATCTCGCATTTCAGTAAATATGTGAAAGACCCGAACCACGCTTATAGAATTAGAACCCACGAAATAATCAAGACTTAACGTATGAGGAGGTACTGTCCAAATCTTGGATAGGAAGGAGCATGTCCTACGCCAAGCAGCGTCATACCACAAGTTAAAGTTTTGTGGAGGAATCATGCTATAGAGGAAATGACCGTGAATTGAAACATAAATGAAAGCGAGGTATCCTCACCTTTCAAAACACTGTGCGTGACGTCAATTTCAAGGACGAAATTTCATAAGGAGGGGAGGTTGTAAGACCCCAACTTATTATTAATGAAATTTAATTTTCTCTATTTATTATTTTGAAATAGTAAGGGTTGATTTGATTAATGTGGATAATTAGGGGTAAAATACGCAAATATTTCAAAATAAGCAAGTGGTTATAAAATATTCATTGTTGTTGGAGAATATTCGTTTGGTCGTGGAATATTCGTACTATCGGGGAATATTCGTACGACGGCGCAGCCATGTGTGGGCCCCATAACGAAAAGCGATTGGATGAAGAAAATGACAAATATAAGTGGTTTAAAAATAATCTACAGTAGTTGTTACAAGTAATATCGTTAAAATACCCGGTGGTTAAAACACAAGAAGATACCAGATATTACACAATTATTGATTCTTACGTAAGAAGGCACTACTCAATAATGGTTACGATAATTATCGCTCAAAGATTTTATCGAAAGTTAATAATTGTTGCGTTGATATTTTATATTCATGTTGTTTCAATAATTGTCATTACACAATATTTTTCATTATCGAAGCAATAATTCATATTATCCTAATAATATTATTAGATAACATTATTGGCAATGTCTAGAAAGTTCTGCCTAAGGAGAGGTTTGGTCACCTAATTGCTACGCCAAGAGAGAGAATTTTATTGAAAGCCCTCTTCCTGTGAACCGCCTCAGTTGTCAATATTGTGATTCTCAGTAATATTATTTATGAATAATTAATTATTGATTCATATGATGAGGAAAATATTGATTTTATGTGGATATAGATGGAGAAAATTTTAATGTGACAATTGTTGAAAATTGAAATTTTATCTTTTTCTCGATAAAATAATATATTATTATATTTTAATAATGGTGATATTTTTACAACGAATGTGGGATATATGAGTATCGAGGAGGAAGAGTATTTTGTTGCAATAAATGTTTAAAACATGTTAAACATGTCGGTGGACCCCATTTATTGACTAAAATTTGATTATAAATTTGTAAAATCCCCGCTTGTGGATTTCATTTGGTCAATTTCTATTTGGAATTTGGAAAAACTTTCTTCAAAGAAAGTTGTAGAGAATTGAATTTCCTATAAAACACGCGAGATTCAAATTTTCTGATGAAAGGGCTATTTATTATAAATTATTGAAGTTTCAAGTCATGAAATAATTGATTTTGGAAGTTTAAAATATTTAAAATTAGAAAACGTTTTTTCTTACTTTTTCTAGAAGGTGGCATGTGTTTGATGGCTGAAATCAGATTCTAGGCATGTGAAGGAAATTTATAATATATATTAATATTTTATTAAATTTTCTCGCTTTGTGTGTTCTAAGCATTTTCCTATAAATAGGGTGCTTAGGTTAGAATTGAAAATCACACCGTTAAATCAAGTTTTCCTCTCTATATTATCGAGCGTATTCTTGTGAGTATTTTGAGTATACTTTGAGTATTGTTAGACGCAAGTTCCTTCAAAGACTATATCCTGTAAGATTCTAGCTAGAAGTACTAATCTTTCGAGGTAAGGGATGTTATTTTCTTCTCAAATGATATTATTTCTTCAATATCATTATCTTTGAAATATTGGTTGGAACTTTTATCAAATTTGGAACTTTTTCATGTCGGGGTTACTATTCATGAGTTACTATTCACGAATTACTATTCATGAGTTACTATTCACGAGTTACTATTCACGAGTACTATTCATGAAGCGTGAAGATGTTTTTTGTGGAATTTCTATCTTTTGGTGTCGGAGTTACTATTCACGTATACTGGACTATTCACCTAAAAATAAAATTTCTTCTTTTGTCCAAAATATCTATTCGGATACTAGCTTTGATTGTATCCATGTTTTGATCATTCTTGAATTTTACACCACTATGATTATTTATGAGGTATTTTTGAGATGAAATAAATTTGAAATACTGAATCCTTAATCCTTAATCCTTGTCATTTTGTTTCACCGGATTCGCTTTCTTTAAAAATATTTTCATCATCTTCATCTTAAATGATGATATTATGGAATATCTTTGGCTCAGAGTGCAAAGATGAATGAATTTCAAGAATATCTTTGGCTCAGTAGTGCAAAGATGAACAGTGTTTTAGATGAACATGACTAATCGATGAATATCTTTGGCCCAGAGTGCAAAGATGAATATGTGATTCCAGATATATATTGATTGATGTTACAGGATAAAAGATAGACGATGAACTTTTAAATTCATACATGGAAGATAGTAGTTTGCAATCTCTACTTAACTCTTCTAATGAATTATTATTTCACTGCGAATATTGATTTAAAATTTGTTGTCTATCAGTATTCTATTAGATTTTTCCCTCGTTGAAGACTAACGGTAATTTGTTTTATATTATCTTAGTCATAATATTCTTTACCGAGATAGTTGAGCTCACCCTTTTCCTTTTTGTTCCATTTTTTCTCGTGAGGCTAGAATATACGCGAGTACGAGCCTGGGGTATGGAATGAAGGTTCTAGAGAGAGTTGTTTAGTAGTCCTCACCATTTTTGTAAAATAATGTATCAATAAATGTGATGAGGATTTCTTTGAGTATAGATATTGTCTAGAAGATAATATTTGTATTTAAACTCACAGCTTACTTTGTAATAATAAAGTTGTAGTTGTTTCTGTACCATGTATTGACAACTCAGAATGGGTGATGTATACCTATTTTGGGGGCGTCACATATGGAGTATCATTAATCGTGTAATTAAATAAAAATTTAAATATAGATAATTTTATCATTTTACTATCCTTTTTCTTAATATGCCTAAACAGTTTATCAGAGAATGAGTATTACGATTTGTTCGATGAAAATCCCTTAGAATGAAGTGGTGGTAAATTGAAGATCCCCATGAAGCTAAATAGTAGTAATTCAGCTAGTTCAAGGGGTCTCACTCGATCTCTAGATTGGAGAATTCAGTCAATCAGTCCTCCTCTCTGGTAGCCGATAGGAGGAGTACTACTTGCTATATTGAGAACCGAGTATTATTAGTTGAACTAAATACTATTTAATTTACTAGTAAAAGTTATTATTCAAATGAGAGGATGATTCAACTACATTAATATTTGTTTGTTCTAATAATAATAACATCACACTAGCATATTGTTTAATTAATTTTCTTCTTTCCATAATGGCTCAATTTTGGTCATATAAGAAATCCATATAAGGTAGTACTACTAGGGTTAAGTGAGTAGTTAATTTTAGTTGACAATTAAATGAGTACATGGCAGAAGCAATCAAACAACAAAAATACACTTGAAAAAGGGATATATAATGCAATTAATCAGTAGTAGTATATGTATATATGTATAATTAATTCCTCAATCTACCTACCTGAATATATACCCTTCTTCTTAAACAGTAAACAATTTTAGTTCACAAAGAAAGAATGCAAAATACACAATGAATTTTGGGAAATATTCATATCAGAATACTTAACATATCAATTAACATAATCATATACCTGAACTGAAGTTGGCAGTGACATGGGCGGTGGTGGTGGCGGTGGCGTCCGACGGCGTAGCTCCCTTTTCTCCCGTGGCTCCCTCTTCTCCCTTTTCTTTCTCCCTCTTTTTTCCCTTCTGCTACTGTCGAACGAGATGCCTGAAACTGATACATTAAGAAGGATCAGCGACCGACATCGGCGACCACAAACGGTCGCTGAATTTTAGTGATGTGGAATTATCAATGACCGAATGCGGTCGCTGATTGTGAGAGGTCGCAAAAAACAAGCGCGCCAATAATTCCAGCCAATTGTTTGGA
This sequence comes from Panax quinquefolius, assembly GCA_020205615.1. Taxonomy (NCBI): domain Eukaryota; kingdom Viridiplantae; phylum Streptophyta; class Magnoliopsida; order Apiales; family Araliaceae; genus Panax; species Panax quinquefolius. Next base: position 5,178,378 of record CM035170.1, on the reverse strand, counting down.
GGGTAAAATTGAACCAGCGACCAATTAGCGACCGTATGTGGTCGCTATAATAATCTAGCAACTATATTCAAGAGCGGTCGCTAAGCTCGGTCGCTAATAATCATATCAACGACCAAAAGTACGGTCGCTGCTATTGTTGGTCGCTGTTAGAGCATTTTCTTGCAGTGGTTGTTATTCAGTGCAAGTTTCCTTCAGCGTTACATCCGATATTCAGTCAGAAGTACTGTTCTTTTGAGGTAAGGGATGTTATTTTCTTCGTAAATGTGTTATTTCTTTTAATATCATTATACCAAAATATTGATATGAATTTTTTACCTTTTCATATTAAGGTTACTATTCACGTATACGGTACTATTCACGAATACGGTACTATTTACGAAGTATGATTTTTATTGTAAAATTGTTACCTTTTCGTGTCGGGGTTACTATTCATGTATACGACACTATTCACGTATACATCAATATTCACACATACAACATTATTCACGTATACGACACTATTCATGTATATGACACTATTTACGTATACATCACTATTTATGTATACGGTACTATTTATGAATACGGGATACTATGCACGGGTTATTATTCACGGGTTACTATTCACGGGATACTATTCATGACAAAATTGGTTTCTTTTTCTGACCAAAAAATCGTTGATTTACGAATCTTACTCTTGAAATTAAATCCATGTTTTGATCATATTGTTTCTATTATCATATATAACATTTTTATAATCCTGGTGATGAAATTTCTCTTTAATTGGAATGTAAAGATGGATAGATTATTGGTATAATCGTGACTATGGGTTCTCTTTAGCCAGTAGTGCAAAGATGAATTTTTGACTAGTATGACCATGACCGTTGAATTTATAATTGAATATCTTTAGCTTAAGTGCAAAGGTGAATTGATCAACATGGTTAAAATTATTGTTTATATAAATTCTGAAATGATTATATATTTCTTTGTGATATTAATATCTTTGGCCCGTAGTGCAAAGATGACCTATTGTTGAATATCTTTGGTCTGTAGTATAAAGATGAACTGTTGATGAATATCTTTGGCCCATAATACAAATATGAATTTATTAGTATGATTATGAACAGGAACTGTGATTATGTATAACCATGATCTTTGATATTTCAGGTAAAGATATGTGATGAAAATTATCTTCGTCCTTGGTGCGAAGAGGAATTTAGAACCACAATTATGATTATGAGTTATTCACATGATTGTGGATAGGAACTGTTGACTAATGTTACAGGGATAAAACATTATTGGTGGACTTTCAACATGTAGAAGATAATATACTTTATGGTCTATTTGACTCTTCTAATGGATTGCTTGCTCACGTAAACTATGGTTGAAAAGTTTTATCATCTACCATATGTTCTAAATCTATGATTTATTACTGACGAAGGCTATTGATAATTTAATTATCTTTAGTCATGATATTCTCTACTGAGCTATTTGTGCTTACCCTTTCACAATTCCTTTCGTAATAAGAGTGTAATTGGGTCGAAGCGGGGTAATGGGGGGAATAGAATCAGTATTCTATAGTCATTGAGGTTTCCCCTAAAACAGTATGGAACTAATTTTATTGAGAATTTTAGATAAGTGTGTCGTATTTTGTAAGTCATTTAACCGTTGATTTTGGTGAACCGAATAGGGTGAGGTGAACCCAACTTTGAAAGGGTGTTTTGCCACTATCATACAATATGTCTAATGACATACGACTTCGGGTTTTCATAAGACAGGGTTGTGCACATCCACTTGCTGATTATATCTACGAGCACTACCTATATAATCTCTGAGTTTGGTTCAAATATAATTCTCAATTGGAGACAATGGATATAATTATATGTTTAGAAAAGACTCACCATTGGACAGAACATGATAGTAATGTTCTCGTTTTTCTTTGGGGTCTATTGGGCCAACCAAGGATAATTCTCGAGTCATATGATATCTATTATAACTTAGATGCATGGCCTCTCATGTACGAAAGTTTCCTTAAACATTTTTTAAAGATTTTAATTTCTAAAACAGTTATTGATTGTACCTTTATGTAAGGTATCAATGTAATATGCTATCAAGGTAAAGGGATGAGAGTCACAGTTGGTATCTGTTTTTATTAAAACTCACAGTGTGACGCCCCCAAAATAGGAATACATCACCCATTCTGAGTTGCCAAATACATGGTATATAGATCAAATACAAACTTCTTTTATACAATACGACAAAATCGTAGATGAGAGTTTTTACACGAATATTATCTCATAGACAGTATTCAAACTCGAATGAAGTCCTCATTACATTTATTATCACACTATTTCACAGAATAGTGAGGACTACTAAAGCCACTTATCCTGGATCGTTACTCTGTTACCCGACTAGTCCTAGTTACGTTCTCATTTCCTGAAGAGAACAATGAAAGCAAAAAGGTGATCTCAACTAGCCCAGTAAGAAATATTATGACTAAGATAATGAAGAATAAATTATTCTTAGCCTTCAATAGTATAACAACTGATATAATATAATAGACAACAAGTTTTAGATCAACAACTGCATCGGAATAAGCAATCCATTAGAAGAGTCAAGTAGAGCATGATATCTACTATCATCTATGATTTAAAAAGAATTTATCATCAATTTTATCGCTGAGACTTAGCTTAATAAATAAACCACATCATCGAATCATCCCTACACTACGGGCCAAGGATATTCATTTAATCATCAATAGTCATGATTATATATACCAAATAATTCATGGTCATAATCATACCAATAATTGTCCATCAATGCACTATGAGCTAATGAAGACTTTTACCACATCATTTGTAACATTACAGTCATGATTATACCGAATAATCCTTGGTCATAATCATACCATTCAATAGTCCATATATGCACGTAAGCTACAAATGATTTTCATCACAATATAAGCATGATGATGACAATGATATAAGCATTAATCAAACGAAATCAAGGATAAATATTAAAGACTTTAAATTTATCCAGAGTTTAAAAATATCCAAATTGTCAACATGATACTGCTTTGTGGAGTAAAATTCAAGAATAATTTTCATGTATCAAAAATAATTTGGACAGAAAAGAAATATATTTTTTGGGTGAATAGTATCCCATGAATAGTACCATGTGAATAGTACTTCAGGAATAGTATCTCGTGAATAATACCCCGAAATGAAAAGTGCCCCAAAACTCGAGTGAATAATATTCGTGTGAATTGTAATCGGGTGAATAGTAACTCGTGAATAGTACTCCGGTATTAAAAGTGCCCCGAATACTCGAGTGAATATTATTCATGTGAATAGTAATCGGGTGAATAGTAATCTGTGAATAGTAACTCGTGAATAGTACTCCGGCATGAAAAGATCAATAATTATCAAGAATGCTCATAATAATATTTCCATGAAAAGATACTGGATGAAGCGCAAATATCAAGGATATTCTACTAATTTCATGGAATATAGAAGCAATACTTCAACAAAATTACTTACATACTATAGAGTATGGAAGAAAATAATATTTCATACGAATATTGTACAAAAATAATATCCCTTATGAATACGAAAGAAATAATACCCTTTACTACTGTTGAACAAAAATAATATTCGTACGAATATTGAATGAAGATGATATTCCTTACAAATATTGAACAAAAATAATATTCATATAGAATACGAAAAATAATATCTCTTCACAATATGAAATAAATAATACCTCTTACCTCAGAAGAAGACTGGATACTGGAATAGTGAAGTAGCAGACTGTTCTTCTTCTTTCTCTCTATAGCTTCCTCTCTATAATTGCTCTTGTGAGTCTTAGTGAATTGGTGAGAATGAAGGAAGAATGAGCTTCTATTTAGAGAAAAATATAGTTTCGATAATTACACGTTTTGGGGCTTGAAATATTACAGTATAATACCTTAATCTTTTCTTTTATTTTTAATTTAGTCCTGCAAATATTATTAAACTTGCACTACCTCCCCTAATAGTATATCATGTGAATCAATAGTACAATCATGTGACTCAATAGTTCTATACATGTGAAAAAATAATTACAGTATAGTATTTTCATCTATACCTTCATTTTTAATTTAGTCATGCAAGTATTATCAATCTTGCACCACCTCCCCTAATAGTACATACATGTGAATCAATAGTACACATATTTGAACAAATAGTTATAATCATGTGAATTAATAGCAATTAATTACTCATTTATCCGATTAATTACCCGATTGGTCAATATAACCTCCAAAAGTCAATTATTATCGAAATAAAAGTCGATTTCAACCAACACTAATAATCCTAACACAATAGAAATATCGATTTCATCTTTAATCAACACGAACTAAGAGGGAATATGGTCGCTGGCGGAGATCTGAGTCTATAACTAGGAGGGGAGAGACGAGTAATATATTTCGCTAGTGTGTGACTTACCTAAGCTGAAATTACTTGATAAGTTGACAAATTCTGATATCTCAATTAACCTTTGTTTTAAAGTTGTATTCTAAAATGAGCAATGGAGAAATCATAATGACAAGAAATGTGAGGGCCCCGAATCTGAGGCCCTGAATCACCACGAATCCGGTTCGATCATTCTAACACTATTACTATATTTGCCCAACAAGTTTAAGTTCAATAATATAAAGATATATCATGATTGAAAAAATCTGAATAATAAGCTGGCTATAATTCAACAATATAATTATGAACTAACATGAACAAGTTTATGACTGAACAAGTATTATACATGAACAAATATATCTGAACCAACTGGTAATGAAGGTTATCAGCCTTTCATACCTGACTTATACATGCAATATGTACAGAGTACAATTCTACATAACAATCAGCAATGATTAACCATAAGCATATTCGAATGAAACAACTCTTAGTAGAGTTAAGTAAAAACAAACTTGCCTGAACCGTTGATTACCGCTACGCAATTTATATTGTCTTATCCGAAGACCTAATATTAGTAATATAGATCTCTATTATTAGAATAATATCATCACAATATAATACTATTATATATATAGACATAGAATAACCTAAACACATAACACATAATCCTATCCGTCTATAACACACATAAGACTTAACGTCAAGTCAAACTTTGACAGTTTGAGTCGAGTTCGGCAAAATTCTAACATCCCGACGGTCTAGTCGGATAATCATCGAGTTTAAGTTCAATTAAACTCTGCCTAACACTTAACAATTATCTCATATAATTTCATTATCAATCGAAATATTTTTCGTAAGCTCGTAATAATTTTTAAATAATTATTACTATTTATCTTAATTTTTCAATCATTAAAAACGTATTTAAATAAATTAAATACCACATAATTATTTTATCATTAATATTTATTTATTATCAAATATTAATGAAATACATGTCATTATAATATATTTATAATATCGTAAAGTATTTTTAATACTTTAAAATCACCTTTATATGATTTTTAAACAATTAAATTCATTATCCGATAATTGCTTTTAATATTAAAATATTAATATTTTTATGACAAAATATCAATAGTTATATTTTATAACTTAAAATATTTTTATAACACTTAAATCATTTTTATATGATTTATAAAACATTAATTCTATTTTTCCAGAACTTATTTAATATATTTATTAAATAAATTAATTATCATTTATTATAATTTTTCAATCATTACTATCATATTTAAATATTTTAATCTCATATATTAAAAGTTTTTCTTGAACATAAAAGTGAAATACCAATCCAGCAACCAAGATTTGGAATCCAGCAAGCTGGATTTCATATCCAGTATCTAGATGGTCAATCCAGTAAACCAAACTGCAATCCAGCAAACTGGATATCACATCCAGTGAATAGATTGCAATATAGCAAGCCGGATTCAACACATTTTCAATTCAGTAAACTGTTTTTCAATCCAGCAAGCTGGATTCCATATCCTTATCACGAAAATACCAAATCAATTTATTATTTTTCTATCCTTTGTCCAAACACATATACATATAAATCATACACAAAAAATATTTTTCCATAATTTTCCTACTTCCTTTAGTATTTTTCAAAAATTATTTTTAGTGTGTAGCTTAAGAAATTAGCCCTATCATGCTCAACTCCAGAAATTCCCATCTCTTGGCACAATCTTATACGGGTTAACGTGACGCTCCAGTTTAAATTTCGTGACCATTGGAGTTATAGAACTATGGTTATAGTCGTTTTCGTCGGAAAATCACAAAAATTGAAATGGTCATAACTTGGTCATTTTAAGTCGGAATGAGCTCATTTTTGGACAGGAGGTACTTTATACCATATATTTTCATGTCCCAAAAGGCTGGAATTTTTCTCACAAATTAAGTGGCTGAAACAGCCCCGGGAAAGTCCTTCACAGAACCGAATTGTCGTTTTGCAGTTTTTTCGTGCTTTGTTAAACATTTTCCATACGGAAATCTACAACTCCTTTTTCAGTGATTCCACTTGGAGATGTTAGAAAACTTATCATAGTATTCTCCCAAAGTTTTCAAAAATTTGTAAATGTCCAAAAAATGACTAAACAGCCCCTACCCTTTGACTGTCCAAAACAGTCCGTTTTTCATTTTTAACAACGAAACTGTTTTTGGTAAAACAGTCACTACAACTTGTGTACTCAATATTTTTGAGTACTACCACTTGGTTTTAGTAGTTAACTTACATATCTAGCACCTCTCTTTGACGGATCGCAAAAAGAAGGTGTAGATCAAAAACGGTGGAAATCTAAAGTACATACAAAATTTAGGGCTCATATGTGACGCCCCCAAAATAGGTATACATCACCCATTCTGAGTTGTCAATACATGGTACAGAAACAACTACAACTTTATTATTACAATAGTAAAACTGTGAGTTTGAATACAAATATTATCTTCTAGACAATATCTATACTCAAATAAATCCTCATCACATTTATTGATACATTATTTTACAAAAATGGTGAGGACTACTAAACAACACTCTCTAGAACCTTCATTCCATACCCCAGGCTACTGCATCGCTATATTCTCGCCTCCTGAGAAGAAAAATGGAACAAAAAGGAAAAGGGTGAGCTCAACTAGCCCAGTAAAGAATATTATGACTAAGATAATATACAACAAATTATCATTAGTCTTCAACAAGGAAAAAATCTAATAGAATACAATAGACAACAAGTTTTTAAATCAATATTCGCATGATGAAATAATAATTCATTAGAAGAGTTAAGTAGAGAATGCAAACTACTATCTTCTATGTATGAATTTAAAAGTTCATCGCCTATCTTTTATCCTCAGAACATCAATCAATATACATCTGAATCAAATATTCATCTTTTACTCTACAGCCAAAGATATTCATCATTAGTCATGTTCATCTAAACACTGCTCATCTTTGCACTTTCTACCAAAGATATTCATCGAAATCATTCATCTTTGCACTACAAGCCAAAGATATTCAATAATATCATCATTTAAGATCGAGGATGATGAAAATATTTTTAAAGAAACGAATCCAAATGAAACAAAATGACAAGGATTAAGGATTAAGGATTCGTACTTTGTTTTATCCATGTCCAAAAATACCTCAAAAATAATCATAATGGTGTAAAATTCAAGAATGATCAAAACATGGATACAATCAAAGCTAGTATCCACAATATATATTTTAGACGAAAAGGAAAATTTTCATTTTTTGATGAATAGTCTTGTATTCGTGAATAAGATCAAGATACTTGAATAGTCAGATATCGTGAATAGTAACTCTCGACAATCGAAAGTTCCAAATTTGATAAAACTTCAGATCAATATTTTAGCATAATGATATTGAAGAAATAATATCATTACTGAAAAATAATAATATCCCTTACCTCGAAAGATCAAGATTTCTAAATTTGAAACACCTGATATAAAGGCTATGACTTGAACTTGCAGCGTATATAATACTCAAAGTATACTCAAAATACTCACAAGAATACTTCGATAATATAGGGAGAAAAACTTGAGTTTACGGTGTGATTTTCAATTCTAACCTAAGCACCTATTTATAGAAATAAACTTAGAACACCAAAGCGAAAAATTTAATATAATATTAATATATAAATAAATTTTCTTACGCCCACTTTGAATCCTCTAGCTTCAGCACTTTTCACATGTTTCATGAGGCCCACAAGTGTAAAAAAAACGTTTTTCCTATTTTAAATATTTTAAACTTCCAAAATCAATTATTTGAGACTTCAAAACTTCAATAATTCATAATAAATAGCCCTTTTATTAGAAAATTCAAATCTCATGAGTTTTTATAGGAAATTCAATTCTCTACAACTTTATCAAGAAAGGTTTTCCAATTCCAAATGAAATTGACCAAAAATCCACAAAGGCGATTTTACAAAGCTATAATCAAATTTCGACCAATAAATGGGGTCCACCGACATGTTTAACATGTTTTAAACATTTATTGCAACAAAAATACTCTTCCTCCTCGTATACTCATATATCCCACATTCGTAAAAAATATCACCATTATTATATTATTAAAATATAATAATATATTTAAATGAATTATTTTATCGTAAAAGATAAAATTTCAATTTTCAACAATTGTCACATTAAAATTTTCTCCATCTATATCCACATAAAATCAATATTTTTCTCATCATATGAACCAATAATTAATTATTCACAAATAATATTACAGAATCATAATATTGACAACTGGGCAGCTTCTTAGGAAAGAGGGGCTTTCCAATAAGAATTTCTCCTTCTTGGCAATTATTAGGTGACCAAACCTCTCCTTGAAGATGAACTTTCTAGACATTGCCAATAATGTTATCTAATAATATTATTCGATATAATATGAATTATTGCTTCGATAATGAAAAATCTTGTGTAATGACAATTTTGAAACAACAATGAATATAAAATATCAACGCAAAGAATTATTAAATCAATAAAATAATTGAATAAAGAATTACTATAACCATTATTGAGTAGTGTCTTCTTCTTACGTAAGAATCAATGATTGGTGCAATACCGGTAATTTTGTGTTTTAACCACCGAGTATTTTAACGATTATTAATGGTAACAACTACGCCAGTTATTTTTAAACAACTTATATTTGTCGCTTTTCTTTATCCAATCGCTTTCCGTTATGGGGCCCACAAAAAGATCACATACCGTCACGAATATTCCCAACGGTAAGAATATTCCACGACCAAACGAATATTCCCGACAACAATGAATATTTTATAACCACTTGCTTATTTTGAAATATTAAGTATTTTACCCATAACTATCCACATTAATCAAATCAACCCTTACTATTTCAAAATAATAAATAGAAAAATTAAATTTCATTAATAATAAGTTGGGGTCTTACAACCTCCCCTCCTTATGAAATTTCGTCCTCGAAATTGACGACGCGTACTGGTGTTTCAAAAGGTGAGGATACCTCGCTTTCATTTCCGCTTTCCAATTCCCTGTGTCATTTCCTCTATATAGCATGATTCCTCCACGTAACTTTAACTTGTGGTATGACCTTTCTTAGCGTAGGACATGCTCCTTCCTATCCAAGATCTTGACAGTACCTCCTCATACGTTAAGTCTTGGCTATCTCATCCGGTTCTAACTCTATAACGTGGTTCGGTCTTTCACATATTTACGAAATACGAGATATGTGAAACACATTATGAACACGAGACATACTTTGAGGTAACGCAAGTCTATAGGCTACATTTCCTACTCGGTCAAGAATTTGAAATGGACCAATAAATCGTGGATTGAGTTTTCCTCTCTTCCAAATCTTGTAAATCCCTTCCATGGAGCAACTCATGAACAATACATCATCCCTATACTAAATTCCACGTCCTTTCGATGAAGATCCGCATAACTCTTTTTGTCGATCTTGTGCCGCTTGTATACGTTATCGAATCATTTGGATCTTTTCGGTGAGTCATACGTCTTAACTCGGGTCCCAACAATGTTGCTTCACCCACCTCATCCCAACATATTGGAGAACGACATTTTCGTCCCATATAATGCTTGAATGGAGCCACACCTATACTTGTCTCGATAACTGTTGTTGTAGGAGAATTCCACCAATGGTAAATACTTATCGCAAATCGCCCTTGAAGTCTAGGACACGAGTCTTAATAGATCTTCAAGAGTTTGAATAGTCCTCTCTCGGTTGTCCGTCCGGTTTGGGGATGGTATGCCGAACTAAATCGCAAATCTGTGCCCATAGCTTTTTGCAAGCTAACCCAAAATCTTGAAGTGAATCTTGGGTCACGATCCGAAACTATGGATACCGGCATGCCATGCAACCTCACAATCTCATTCACGTCATACTACTAGCAAGACGCTCAAGGAATAAGTCTCCGTGATCTCGCAAGAAATGAGCAGACTTGGTTAATCTATCAACAATTAATAACCCAAATAGCATTGATGCCTTGAGAAACCGTAGGAAGACCCGTAAAGAAATCCATGGTAATGTGTTCCCACTTCCATTTCGGAATCTCAAGTGGTTGGAACGGACCCTTAGGTACTAGATGCTCTGCCTTTATACGTTGGCAAGTTAAACACATCGAGATAAACTTTGCAATCTCTCTCTTCATATTGTTCCACAAAAATGTATGTCGAAGATCACGATACATTTTAGTACTTCCGGGATGGATTGCAAATGGTGTATTGTGTGCCTCCATCGAATCTTGTACTTCAAATCGTAGTCGTTAGGAACACAAAGTCTAGAGTGGACTCAAGTATTCCTTCTTCATCAATTCTCGCCCTAATAGCTCCTTCTTGTACTTTCTTCTTCATACGCATCAGCTCCGGGTCGGTGGCTTGAGCAACCTTAACTTTTTCTATTAAAGTTGGCTCTATACGTATACTTGACATCATCGCACTCGTTCCCGCATATGATCTTCTACTCAACGCGTCGTAACCACGTTCGCTTTTCGGGATGGTATTGAATAGTGTGGTCGTAGTCTTTCAATAGCTCGAGCCAACGTCGCTGCCGCATGTTGAGTTCTTTTTGAGTGAAGAAATATTTAAGGCTTTTATGGTCTGAATATATCTCCACTTTCTCCCCATATAGATAGTGCCTCCATATCTTTAGCGCAAAACGACTGCTGCCAACTCTAGATCATGAGTAGGATAATTCCTCTCATACTCTTTAAGTTGTCGTGAGAGCATAGGCTATGACTTTCCCATGTTGCATGAGAACACATCCTAACCCTTTGCTCAAAGCATCGTCAGAGATAACAATTCAATCGTAACCAGATGGTATTGTTAGAACAGTCAAATAAATAAGTCTCCTCTTAAGCTCTTGGAAACTCTTCTCGCATTCTTCGCTCCAAACGAATTTTGTATCCTTTCGAGTTAGCCGAAGTTAATGGAGTAGCGATTCGAGAAAACCCTTCCACGAATCTCCAATAATAACCAAATAAGCCCAAAAAGCTACGTACTTGATCACCGACTTCGGTTGCTCCCAACTTTGTATTGGTTCAATCTTCACGGATCAACAGATACTCCATGTTTCGACACCACGCGCCCAAGGAATGCTACTTCCTCAAGCCAAAACTCGCATTTCTTCAATTTGGCATATAGTTTGTTTTCACGAAGCCTTTGGAGTACCAGCTTCAAATGGTGCTCATGATCTTCATGACTTTTGGAATATGAGGATGTCATCAATAAAAACAACAACGAACCGATCCAAATATTCCTTGAATACTCGGTTCATCATATCCATGAAAGTCGCGAGGAGCATTAGTCGGTCCGAAAGACATGACTAAGAATTCATAATGCCGTCATCGAAGTTCTAAAGGCGGTCTTTGGAATATCCTCGCCTCTAATCTTCACCGATGATATCCGAATCGAAGATCGATTTTTGAAAAGAATTGTGCCCTTTTGCAATCGGTCAAACAAGTCATCAATACGAGGTAGATGATACCTATTCTTGATGGTGACATGGTTCAATTCCCGATAGTCAATACAAAGTCGCATACTCCTATCTTTCTTCTTTCTGAATAAAACAGAGCACCCCAAGGAGATGTACTGGGGACGAATGAAACCGATGTCCAATAATTCATGTAGTTGGACCTTTAACTCCTAAATTTCAATAGGAGCCATTCGATATGGGGTTTTAGAAATGGGCTTTGTACCAGTTCAAGATCAATAAAGAATTCAACTTCACGCTCGGGGTAGACCGGAAGTTCTTCAGAAATACGCCGGAAAGTCAATAACAACAGAATATTATTCAAATTTGACGTGTCTTTATTTAAATCCATAACACGGGCTAAGAAAGCTTGACATCCGCTTTTTCAATAAACGAATAGCTTTATGATTAGATATGATGGTGATTGATTTTAATGGTTTAGTTGCTAGAATTAAATACAACAAAGTTGTTTAGGAATATGAAAGCTAACAACCTTACGAAAACAATCAATTTTGGCATGATGTGTAGTTAACCAATCAATCCTTAAAATCACATCAAAAGCAAGTATCTTTAAAGAGATAAGGTCAACAGGTAAGGTGATGGTGCCGACTTGAATCAAACAAGATTTATAAACAGTGGATGTGATGAAAGTTTCTCCTAACGGAGTTTCCACAGATAGATCAAAGTCTAATTTTTTCGGAGTCAAATTTAAACGTTGAGCACAAGTAGGAGAGATAAATGAATGGGTAGCACCGGTATCAAGTAAGGTATAAACTTCGCAAGAATTTATAAATAGCTTACCCGTGATCACCTCGTTTGGGTTCCTCGCATTTTAACCAGTCACAACAAACGCTCTTCCGAGAACCGCTTGACTTTGACTTTTACGGGATAGTCTTTTGAGTCACCGTCCCTCATTGAACTAGGTTTCGCTCTCGTCTGATCTCGAGCGATATGTCCTTCCTTTCCACAATTATAGCATACCTTGAACTGTTGTGGGCGCTTTGATGATATGTCCCTCTTTCTCGCATTTATAGCATATAATGGGTGGTCGTTTCTCCTCCCTTAGAACCGATTCTTGCCAGACCTTTGTCGTCTTCACATGGTCGTTGTTAAATCTCCTCTTTTAAAATCTCCTCTGACTCGCTTTCTTCTATTTTCATGGCCATGATTACCACCAGAGTGGTTACCATTTTTGTCCGTCTTTTCCTTTCTTCGCCGGTTATCGTTGTTTTGTTGACTACCATCTCCCAGATAATCCTCGGTTGTGGTCCCTCGAGTTAACCGTACTCGTTATCTCGCTCTAATAATTGAGCCACATTTACAACATCTGAATAGAGAGAAAATTTATGAGAAATGAGATATCTTGACGTATCTTAGGGTTTCAAACCTCTAAGAAACATCCGTGTCATCGTTCCTCATTCTCCACCAAATGAGGTGCAAACTCGGATAACTCGCAAACTTTGCCTCGTCTTCGAGACACCGTCGTATTGTTCTCGCTCCGGTCTAATAAACTCCACTTCCTTCATATAGACGAACACTTTCGTGAAAGTATTTGTCATTAAATAGTTTCTTAAACGCTCTCCCAAGACATCTTTGAGTCGCGGTTGGATGGAGTACGCTTCACGACTCTCACCACCGGTAGTCCGCCCGCCACGGAACATAAAGGTGGCGAATGGAACCTTCTGTTCCTTCGTGCATCCCAAGACATCGAATATCTTGGTAATTTGCTTGACCCATGTTTCCGCCGCCATGATCGGATCTAGCATTCCCTTAAATTCGGTGGTCTCAACTCTTTGAACCGCTTGGTACATTGTGACAACCCGTGAATTGCTATCATTTTCTCCTCAGATTTTGAACACGAAGTCTCCTCGCCCGATTTTGCATGAACTGCAAAAAGCTTCTAAACATCCCCTCGTTCATCATCTCGCTCGATGGTATTGTTCACGGAGGAACATTGCCACTGTTACACGCTTCTCCTCGTTGGTGAGTATATGTGTCTCCACGGTCTCATTTCCATTGTTAATATTCTCACGACATTCTCAAATACATCATAAAACAAGGGTTAATTAAGGAAATCAATATATCACATAATATCCTTATATATCTTGACCAACTAACAAATAAGCTTAGGTAGGTAGGACACACTAGCGAAGGATTTACTCGTCTCTCTCCTCTAGTTCTATTCCCGATCTCCGCCAGAGATCATATCCTAAGCTCGATACCAACCGTGACGCCCCCAAAATAGGTATACATCACCCATTCGAGTTGTCAATACATGGTACGTAAACAACTACAACTTTATTATTACAACAAGAAAAGCTGTGAGTTTGAATACAAATATTATCTTCTAGACAATATCTATACTCAAATAAATCCTCATCACATTTATTAATACATTATTTTACAAAATGGTGAGGACTACCAAACAACTCTCTCTAGAACCTTCATTCCATACCCCAGCTAAATACTCGCTTATATTCTCGCCTCCCGAGAAGAAAAATGGAACAAAAAGGAAAAGGGTGAGCTCAACTAGCCCAAGAAGAATATTATGACTAAGATAATATACAACAAATTATCATTAGTCTTCAACAGGAAAAATCTAATAGAATACAATAGACAACAAGTTTTTAAATCAATATTCGCATGAAAATAATAATTCATTAGAAGAGTTAAGTAGAGAATGCAAACTACTATCTTCTATGTAAGACACTACAAGAAAAAAGCCTATCTCCGACCAATAATATCAAAACATCAGATTTGGTCATGGATAATGGTACTAGCGACCGCTATCTGCGACCACTATGGATTCTAGTCGCTAGAAGTTCAAATAATCGCATGCGTCGCTGATCGTGATCGTCGCCAATATGATTTTCCCTCCTAAAATTTTGGTGTGAAACCTGGCGCGCGGTTTTTTTATGATTATTCTATCAATGATCATCAAGGGCGGTCGCTAACACGCCCACGTCATTAAAAATCATGCGACCGCGTCATCGCAGATGGCTATCATGGATGTATTTCAATAAACCAAGACGATTCATCACTCTTGATCCGAATAGAAGAAAAAAAAGAGGAAAAAAGAAGAGGGAGAAGAGGAGGAGAAGGGGAGAGAGAAGAGGAGAAAGAGGGAAAGCCACGCCATACCATCATCATCACCACCACCACATACATGACGCCACCGCCACCGCTACCGCGCCACCACCACCATCACCACCATCACAGTTTCATAAGAAATCACAAATAATGTCAATCATTTCTTTTTATTATCATTAAGATTACATTTAAACATATGCCTTCTAAATTAGATTCTATTTGTAAGCGAGTAGATGCATGGAATTAATCCAAGTTAGTTAGTGTACAAGTAGAGGAGAATAAGATTGCACATAAAAAATTATTTTTTAAAAAATGAGAATAAAATAAGAGGCAAATCAAATAGTCCAAATGAAAATATAAGTGGACATACAAGAATTATTTTATGAAATTCTAAGTAAGTTGAAAATCAATGTTGTAATTAAACCTTCTAATATTTGTAAATTTATTTGAGAAATTGAGTAAAAAATGTAATCCACATTGGTAATATAGAAAGAGTGTCATTTTTATTGTTTGAGAAATCATCATTTAACAATATCCTCAAATTTATTACCACAATAACAACGTGCGATAATTGTTCCATAATTTATAATAGTCATCATTATAAAAATTACGTCTCTTAAATTAACTTTTAAAATTAATAATTATCAAATAATATGGAACCCATGAATTATTTGATTTATAAATATATTGCATTTATTGGTTCATGATCTAGTCGTCTTTGAGGGTTCTTCTATCATTATCATTATAAGAGAAAAACATGCATGTAGCCAAAATAACAAATTAACTTTTCGTTCATTTATTTATGCGAGTCGTCGACAACACTAAGACCTACTCAATTAATATATGCCTTCTAAATTATCATTCACCAATTCTCATTTGATTGTTGTGTTGGAGTAATCAAACAAAAATAACTACAAATTAAATTAACAAGGAAATATCTTCTTGAATTAGTAATTGTAATGACTTGAGGAAAGACCAATTTATAAGGAGGAGGAAGGGTATATGCGAGAGTGTTTGGCAACGACCAATTTATAAGTTATTTTTATTATTAAGTTGTTTGAAAATCACTTATTTTTAAATTATAAATTAAGTTTTAAGTCAAAAAAGAAGAATAATAACTATTTATAATTTATTTAAAAATAATTTATAAGTCATTTTAAAATAAGTTAGCTTCACCAAATATAATGTCTATTTTGTCCATATTTTTATTAATATATTTTTTACTAATATTGGATTCTCCTAAAT
Source organism: Panax quinquefolius (assembly GCA_020205615.1). Lineage (NCBI taxonomy): Eukaryota > Viridiplantae > Streptophyta > Magnoliopsida > Apiales > Araliaceae > Panax > Panax quinquefolius. The sequence continues at coordinate 5,162,076 of CM035170.1, read as the reverse complement.
TGTGCCTTGAATTATAGTTGTGCACATTCATTTTGTGTGTTGGGATTATATTTTCTTTGAAATTGGTCAAGTATGCATGCCTCGTGCGTGTGGATAGTCCATATTATAGGGAGACTCTCACTGTATTTTTTCATATATATAAGTCAAATGGCCATATAACTAGGAATTAAGTTTATCCATAATTCAATCAAGAAGAAGGTTCAAAGAAGTTTTTCCATAATTCATAGTCGAGAAGATAAAGAAAATGACACACTATTAATATGTATGCTATAAGTATGACTTAGCTTAGAATAGAAAGAAAAGGAAAAGTACAAACACAAACACAAGCACCATAACTTCAATCACACTATTAATGAGTTGTTTCTAAAATATCCATACTTGTCTAAATCTTCATATATAAGTCAAATGGCCATATATGCATTCATGTATATGTGATGGTAATGAGTATATGTGATGTTTTTTGTTGTGTTCAGATATGGACCCTCGAATCATATATAGGAATGCTTAAAGACCATATGTGTTCTATTGTAGACTGTTGGGGATTTGTGTGACTAGTGTTGTTAGATAATGAGGAGTACATACATTGCCTATAGATAACATGTAAAAATGGTTCCCTAAGTTAGGCCAATTCTTGCTTAAAAATCATTGAAAATAAGCTTTATAGAACAATGAACACTAAAATAGTGAATCACCATACCTGGACCCCATACACAAGTTTCAATAGTCATAATAGGACATAAGAAAGCTACACAAACTAAAGGAACCAAGCCCAAGCCATTTTGAGCATGAGACTTGTTAAAAATCACATTTTTAAAGCCAAAAATGGACTGTTTTGGACAATTCATAGTACCTGACCTTAAAGGACTATTATGAGTTATATGATTAAATAAAGTTTGGTGATGCTAAAAGTAACCTTAAGTAACTTAAATATACACGCCTAGACTATCCTAGTGGCCTAGACTATCCTATCCTATTGTCCTTTTGTTTACATACAATTACATATCCCGATGTTCTCTATATCCCCGACATGTTTATGTACCTTTCATTTATAACTTATACTAACATCCTAAATTTTTATTTATAGATGTCTTCCGAACTGCAAAAGACGCCTTGGGTTGGGTGAGGCCCTAATCATGTGTCAAGGCCCTTGCTAATCCGGATGATCGCATTCTTATACTGAGATCCGTCCTCCTCCGGATAAACGTAAGTTAAACATCGTGTATATATATATATATATATATATATAGGGTTTTAATATAAATTATCAGATATTGTAGTGATTTTCAAGATAGTAAAATTGTGAAGTGCATTTCACAATTATAAGCTTCTGAAGCCCGGCCTCACGCCATTGATTACATGGCGTGACAACACCTCTACGCCCATAAGGATCTTGATTTGGGTTGAATTTCGGTATATTTTTTTTATCACTCGATAGATAATACATAGTTAATCAAATAATATTGCTTAGTAATATAACAGCTTTTAATATTATTATTGTTATTTTATTTGCGTAAACGATATAGATGGGACGGCGCATTACGAGCATCGCTTATTCGAACACTATTCTCGCGTAAGTGCGCTGCATTTAACTAAAGATAATTTGAACAAGGAACGACAAAAAGCCCCGCATAATGTCGAGATTGACCATCCGGGATGTGGTGAGCAAAGATATGCATGGCGTAGCCCCGGTTTGTCGCGCATGCCCATATAGGGCGCGATGTGTGACCATGGAAAGTCGAGAGTCGGGTCAAGAGGCGCAAGATCGCCGCCTCGAGCAGATCCTCGTGTGTATCGAGACTACGAGAAGGCAAAAGGCACGATCGGGGCGGCGAAGATATCACTTCCGCAACACATTCTTTGCCGAGTGGTACGTATGTTATGTTTACAATCATCTTTTGTACCTAAAATATCATATGTTTACATAATAATATGAGGAAATGAACTATAGGAGTCTCGGTCTCAAGGTCAACCTATCAATTGGTTGGATGTGTATGTAGCCACCATGCGATGGTCTACTGAAGGCGCTCGAGATAAGCGGTAATAAGTTCACTTTATCCTAATATGTTGTTTATAAATTGTAACGACCTTCTTTAGTATTTTTTATTTATTTTTAACTATTTAATTGTTCATCTTTTGACAGAGACACTTATAAGGGCTTAATGAACCAAATATTATCCTCAAGGCACCACCAAGGTCCGTCGATTGATCAAGAATTATGGGAGAGGGCGTCCATCGTGAAGAAAAATTATGTCAAAGGCCAAGGACAAAGACGACGCCTTGGACCATCGATGGCACATACGCACTCCGCCACCCCTACACAACCATCATGAGTTATCCACCTATCATACTCCTCGCTAATCGTGAGAGCGATCTGTCAGATCGTGATCTTCTTCAGATCTTCAAGCGGGCATCTGCAGCCTCTCGAGTCCTGATGAGTTGGCGGGCAAAGGTGGCGGCAGTGGCGGGAGCGGGAGCAAAGAAGACAACAACAAGGAGCAGTATATATATATCGTTTATTGTTTAGCTACATTGTCTTATATGTTTATAGTCTCCGAGTCAATGTCTTACTTATATATAACATATATGTTTTATTACTTTGATAATTACAGGATCCTAATTTGGATGATCCATGAAAAGCGCTTTGACTTATTTTTTTAGATTTTTAAAGCCTTGTACTCTTTTAGATTCATTCTTTGACAATTGTATTAGTTTATATGGATGTTTACGATATCGATTATATTATGTTGGATGAATGTTTTGTATTGTATTGGATGAATGTTTATTCATGGATGAATGTTTTGTATTATTTTGGATGGATGTTAATATGGATGCTTATATATATATATATATATAATCGTGTTTGGGATTGAAAGCGGTACAAAGCGAGTTATTTTTGGGAAATCAATAAAATAGGCAAAATTTAAAAAAAAAAAGCATCGGCGATCGCGTGCGGTCATAAAATGTATCGATCACATGATCGTGAATCTAGCGGCCATTGCGGTCGCTATTATCTGTCGACGACACGCGTGTGACACGTCACGCATGACAAATGACTCAAAGATAAGCCATAATAGCGACGGTATCGGTCGCTAATTGCGGTCGCTAATAATTCGGTCGCTATTGTTGGTCGCTGATGTCCTCCCAGCGACCAGATTATCTGCGACTCGTATCAGCGACCGCATACGATCGCAGATGTCTATCTGTGACCGTATGCGGTTGCTGATGTGTGGTCGCTGATAAGCCTTTTTGTTGTAGTATGAATTTAAAAGTTCATCGTCTATCTTTTATCCCTGTAACATCAATCAATATACATCTGGAATCAAATATTCATCTTTGCACTACGAAAGCCAAAGATATTCATCATTAATCATGTTTCATCTAAACACTGCTCATCTTTGCACTACTGACCAAAGATATTCATCGAAATCATTCATCTTTGCACTACGTGCCAAAGATATTCAATAATATCATCATTTAAGACTGAGGATGATGAAAAATATTTTAAAGAAACGAATCCAGTGAAACAAAATGACAAGGATTAAGGATTAAGGATTCGTACTTTGTTTTATTCATGTCCAAAAATACCTCAAAAATAATCATAATGGTGTAAAATTCAAGAATGATCAAAACATGGATACAATCAAAGCTAGTATCCACAATAGATATTTTAGACGAAAAGGAAAATTTTCATTTTTCGATGAATAATACCGTGATTCGTGAATAATCTGCAGATATCGTGAATAGTCTCAGTATCGTGAATAGTAACTCAGACACCAAAAGTTCCAAATTTGATAAAAACTTCAGATCAATATTTTAGCATAATGATATTGAAGAAATAATATCATTACTGAAAAATAATAATATCCCTTACCACGAAAGATCGAAGATTTCTAATTTGAAACACCTGGGATATAGGCTATGACTTGAACTTGCACCGTATAGCAATACTCAAAGTATACTCAAAATACTCACAAGAATACTCGATAATATAGAGAGAAAACTTCAGTTCTGGTGTGATTTTCAATTCTAACCTAAGCACCCTATTTATAGAAATAACTTAGAACACCAAAGCGAGAAAATTTAATATAATATTAATATATAAATAAATTTTCTTACGCCCACTTTGAATCCTCTAGCTTCAGCACTTTGCACATGTTTCATGAGGCCCACAAGTGTAAAAAAAAACGTTTTCCTATTTTAAATATTTTAAACTTCCAAAATCAATTATTTTGGAGCTTGAAACTTCAATAATTCATAATAAATAGCCCTTTATCGTAAAATTCGAATCTCGCGTGTTTTTATAGGAAATTCAATTCTCTACAACTTTACGAAGAAAGGTTTTCCGAATTCCAAACAAAAATTGACCAAATCCACAAACGGGCAATTTTACAGTGCTATAATCAAATTTCACCGATAAATGGGGTCCACCGACATGTTTAACATGTTTTAAACATTTATTGCAACAAAAATACTCTTCCTCCTCAGATACTCATATATCCCACATTCGTTGTAAAAATATCACCATTATTATATTATTAAAATATAATAATATATTTAAATGAATTATTTTATCAGAAAAAGATAAAATTTCAATTTTCAACAATTGTCACATTAAAAATTTTCTCCATCTATATCCACATAAAATCAATATTTTCCTCATCATATGAATCAATAATTAATTATTCCAAATAATATTACAGAATCACAATATTGACAACCAGGCAGTTCCCAAGAAAGAGAGGGCTGGCCACTCAGCTATTTCGTACTCATATTGGCTTGTGATTGTTACTCCGTACAACTTGCCTCCTTGGATGTGTATAAAACAGCCATACTTATTTCTTTCACTCGTGGTTCCTGGTCCTAAGAGTCCTGGAAAGAACTTAGATGTTTACATGAGACCTCTTATAGACGAGTTGAAGGTATTGTGGGAGGATGGAGTACATACATGGGATGTTGCAACAAAAACAAATTTCAACCTTAGGGCAACGGTTATGTGGACTATAAGTGACTTCCCAGCTTATGGTATGTTAGCTTGATGGAGTACACACGGGAAGTTGGCTTGTCCGTATTGTATGGAGCATACAAAGTCGTTTAATCTATCAAAAGGTTGAAAGGCTTGTTGGTCTAACTGTCATCGTCGGTTCTTACCAGTATATCACCCGTTTTGAAGAAATAGAGAACACTTCAGGAAAGGGAAAGTAGATAATGATATGCCTGCACCGCGATTGTCGAGAACAGAGATGCGAGATCGTGTGATGAGATTGCCAGTTATCCCATTTGGTAAGATTGATGCCACAAACATAATCAATGGGTTTGGCGAATCTCATAACTGGGTTCGGAGAAGCTTTTTTTGGGAACTACCTTATTGGTCTACAAATTTGATTCGTCATAATCTAGATGTGATGCATATTGAGAAGAATGTGTTTGACAATGTGTTTAACACTGTGATGAATGTTACGGGGAAGACAAAAGATAACGATAAGGCACGTTTGGACATGAAAGATATTTGTAAGCGTCCTGGATTAGAACTTTATGAATCTCCTAATGGTAATATTGTCAAACCGCATGCAAGGTACACATTGTCCAAAAAGCAAGTTGAAGATGTGTGCACATGGGTTAAGTCTTTGAAACTACCAGATGGATATGCATCAAACATTGCAAGGTGTGTTACGGGTGGGAAATTGTAAGGGATGAAGAGTCATGACTGTCATGTGTTTATGGAGAGACTCATGCCTATAACATTTCGGGATCTGCTTGATAAACCAATATGGGATGCTTTGACGGATCTTAGTCGTTTCTTCAAAGACTTATATTCAAAATCATTAAATGAGAAGGACATGTCTGTAATTGAGAAGAACATCATAGAGATCACGTGTAAACTGGAAAAAGTATTCCCACCTGGTTTTTTTGACTCCATGGAGCATTTGCAAATCCATCTTCCCTATGAAACTAGTGGTGGGGGTCCAGTTCAATATAGATGGATGTATCCTTTCGAGAGGGTGATGGGAAACCTTAAGAGGAAGGTGAAGAATAGAGCTTATGTTGAGGGGTCAATATGTGAGGCATACAGTTTTGATGAGATATCTACGTTATTCTCAGACTATTTTTCGGACGAAGTCTTGACAAATGCTAATCGAGTATCGAGACATGATGATGGGGGAAATGTTGAACTAAATGGTAGGCTCTCTGTATTTGGTCTATCGGGCTGCGCTTATGGAAAAGGGAAGCACATATTCCTCTCTGAGCAAGAATTACATGCTGCACATACTTACATTCTTCTCAATTGCGAGGAGATTGACGAATTTGTGAGGTACACATGTAAACTTGATAATTTATCTTTTAAGTTGAAAAATTATTCCAATATGTTAATGTTTATAACATGGTATAGATTATACGATGATGAGTTAAAAGTGAAGCATCCCGTCATAACTGATAAAGATATTCAAATCAATCGTGATAAAAAATTTGCACTTTGGCTAAAGGACAAAGTAAGTTCAATTTTTAAGCACGTAGTATATATATACTCCATGTTAACTATGACTTCATTTAATAAGATGGAGTTTTTGTAGGCTTTGACTAAGGGATCAACGATTCCGGCTAATGTACAAGTCCTAGCTATGGGACCAGACAGGGACCAAGTCAGCCGCAATGGTTACAAAATAAATGGTTTTGAATTTCACACAAAGGCATATGGGCGCGGTAAAAGAACAACGAACTCTGGAGTGTGTGTCCAAGGAGATTGTTATAATGAGCTTGGTCATTCCTTTTATGGGGAGTTGGAGGAAATCGTAGAGTTGTCGTACAAGGGCACGTACGGGGGTCATATTCACTTGTTTAAGTGCCATTGGTTTGATTCGGAAAAAGGGATACGTGTTGACAGACATAGAATCGTTGATTGGCAAGTTGTAATTCATACTCCCGCGCGTAGTCGTGTAGAAGTAGTTGATGGGGAGATTTACCAAGAGCAGATGCTTCATAGTCAAACTATAATAAATGTGGAGGACGACAATGAAGTAATCCAGTTAGATGGTGGAGATGAACCACATGAATTAGATCCTGAGTCAATACTTGTGTCAGATGACATTGATACTGAGGAGGAAGAGTTATTGACTGAATCTGACACTGAATCTGAAGCAGATGATGGTTATGAATCTGCAACACGTATACAAGATGATTCTGAATTAGACATTGACACTTGAACAAATGAAATGTATGTTTAGCATTACATGTTTTTTATATCATTGTCATGTTTATGTACTAAACTATTTAAATGCAACTTTTGTTTATTGTCATTTTATATTCATATATATACATGTTTATATCACTGTCATGTTTATTGTCATATATACATGTAATCAAATATGACTTATAATAACATCTTGAAATTTGTAATATACAGATGGCTTCTGAAGCAACGCAAAAAAAGTGCGGCTTGGGTAGGGGGCCTAATCATGTGCCCAAGGCCCCTACTAATCCGGATGATCAGATTCTTATTCAGATTCGCCCTCCTCCGAATAGCACGTACGTCTCGTATATAACATTTATATATAAGCATTTAAGATTCCATTTATACAAGATATATTGAACTTAGATGTAAATTGCTTTAATATATCTACTTATCGTTGATGTAAATTGATGTTAATATGCTTATTGTATTGAAATTTTGTATATTTCTCTTGGTTTGTGTCTTGGGTGCCTAGAAATGTCCATATATGCATGCCGTCGTGCATGTGGCTAGTCTATATTGTAGGGGAGACTCTGGCAAATTTTTTTTAAGTATTATAAGTATAAGTTTGAAAAATGTTCATAAGTATTATAACTTAGATGTAAATTGCTTTAATATATCTACTTATCGCTGATGTAAATTGTTGTATTTTATAGTGATTTTTCAGATAATATGATCGTCAAGTGCATATCACAGCTGTGTTTACAGAATTAGCCTACACCTGTGATTATGTGGGCGAGCACACCTATCGCCCACAAGGATGTTGTTTGGGCTAAATTTCAGGTATATTTTTTTAATTATGAGAGATAATATAATATTCAAAGGATAATTGTTTAGTAATGTTATTATTGTTGTTTTATTTGCAGAAATGGTATAGATGGGAGGACGCTTGCAGCTTCAAATGATACGTACATTATTCTCGCGTAAGACGCGTCCGCACTAAAGACAATTTGAACAAAGAAAGACAAAAAGCCCTTCATAATGCCGAGATTGACCATCCAGGCCAGGGAGAGGATTATATGCACGAGCATAGCCCACGGTGGTGCACCCACCATCCATATGGGTGAGATGTGTGCCCAATGGAGAGCCGAGAGTCAGGTGAAAAGATTTAAAGACCGCCTCCACCAACAGATCCTCAAAAATTCCGATGGCGAAAAAGGCTAAAGGGACATACAAGTATGGCGATTTTTCACATTAAAAGATATCAACGCCAGTGCGTATTTACAAGTTTTAATATGTTTATAATCATGAATTCTAGAAAATATATCACATTTTTACTTAGTAATATTGTGCTATTTTTTTGTATAGGAGTCTCAGTCTCAAGGTACGCCTATCCATTGGCTGGATGTGTACGTGGCCACCCGTGATGGTCTGCCTGATGCTATCCAGATAGCGGCAATAAGTTTTAACAACTTGATCTTGTTTATCAATGCTTTCAGAATTTATTTTTAACAATTTAATTGTTAACGATGACATGATACTTATAAGCGTTTATTGAATGAGCGCTATCCTGAAGGCACTCCACGTCCGGCTATTGATCAAGAGTTGTGGGAGAGGGCATCTGTTGTGAAGAAGAACTACATTAAAGGTCAAGGAAAACGATGACGCCCATCCTTCAGTGGCTCAGGCTGCTCTTCCACCCAGTCTTCACAGTCATCGAGCCATCCAGCTGTTCATACTCTGGCTGACTGTGTGAGAGCTATATGTCGAGATCGAGATCTTCCAAGATATTTGGGCGACATCCGGGGCTCTTAGTCTTTGAGGAGTTAGTTAAAGCGATGGCAAGCACAGCAAAGAACATCACAACATGGGGATGGCGACGAGGTATAAAATTAATTTTTTGTATATATTGTAGTAATATACAAATATTAACATAGTTAGTATATATTTGTAACTTGTTTTATTATTTTGTTAATTACAGGGTGATCAAGGAGGCGATGATGCTTGACGTACCTGTTTTAGATCAGTTTTATAGTTATTGTATAAGCTTGTACTTGTATATTCATTCTTTGGATGTTTGTATGTTACTTAAACAAGTTTTGAAATGTTATTATATGTATTCAAATCATATTGGTTTTTAAAGGTTTATATACTAGTTTGGTGTATGTGTTGGTGGACGATGGATGTTTATATTATTGTGAATGTTGTTTATCTTGTTGTGTATGTGTGTTGGGATAAAGCAGGTACAAAACAGGTACAGGTTTTTGGGAATTCTACAAAACAACAAAAATCTGGTTTGTATTTTGTGTCATATCAGCGATCGCATGCGGTCACTGATAGTTATTAGCGACGGATAAACATTTGAGGGTATCAACACAAAGATTCGATTATAATAGCGATCAACGACACGTGGGCCACGCCGACTTTGGCCTCGACCATCTTGACTCGACTTTAGCTGATCGAATTTATAATTTTGGTTACTCATATCGATCGCAGATGAGTCGGTCGCTAATAGTGGTCGCTGATGTACATCCCAAATGACCCGATTTTATCTGACGATAATCAACGATCACAAGTCATGTGATCGATACATATATCAGCGATCATATGCGGTCGCTGATATACGGTCACTGATAAACTTTTTTCTTGTAGTGAACACTCAATATATCTAAATACTCAAAAAAATACGCTCGATATTATAGATAGAGAAAACTTATGATTCTGGTGTGATTTTCAATTATAACTAAGCACCCTATTTATAGGAAAATGCTAGAATGCCAAAGTAGACTATAATTTAATAAAACAATATTTTATAAATTTTATAATATCCTGGTGAAAATATTGATATTTAATAAGAGAGTTGATATCAATATTCTAATGAAATGATACTGGATGAAGCGCAAAACTCAAAGATATTACAATAATTTCAAGGATTATAGAAGCAATATTTACCATAGTAAGTTTAGATTTAAGAATATGAAAAGAAATAACATTCAAATCAAGAATGAATTTTCACCGTTATATGGTACGTGCGTCAGATAGATAAAGTTATTCCAACATATTAAAAGATAAATATGAAAAATAGTATTTCTTATGAATACGAAAGAAATAATACCCCTTACCTTAATAGAAGACTGAATACTGCAATAGTGAAGTATCATAATACTCTTCTTCTTGCTCTCTATAGTTTCTCTCTCTATAGTTTCTCTTGTGAGTCTCAGTGAATTGGTGAGAATAAAAGAAGAATTAAGCTTCCATTTATAGGAGAAATGACTAAATAGTAACTAATTCACGGACGGTCCAGATTGATTACTATTAAAACCACAACCGACGGTCCAGATTGATTAACTTTTAAAACCACCCCCGACAGTCCAGATTGATTTACTTTTAAAACCACCACCGACGGTCTAGATTGATTTACTATTAAAACCACCATCGATGGTCCAGATGGATTTACTATTAAAACCAACATCGACGGTCCAAATTAATTTACTATTAAAACCACCATCGACGGTTCAGATTGATTTACTATTAAAATCACCACAAATGGTCCAAATTGATTTACTTATTACACTTTAGTACCCCTAAAGTTTTCCAAATTTGTATTATTCCCCTCTAACTTTTGTAATTCACATATCTGCAATAAACATATTCTTAATACTTCAACAATTATTCATCATTAATATTATAACTCACAATATTTAACAACCAGATCATTCCCAGGAAAGAGGGGGTTTTCCGATAAAGATTTCCCCCTATTGGCGCGCAATCAGGTGACCAAATCTCTCCTCGACAGAACTTTTTAGACATCGTCAATATTTCAAATAATAATATGAATAACTTTGTTATCTCAATTATTGATTTAATAATATAAAATATTATGCCGTCGTACGAATATTTTCTGTTTAAAACGAATATTCCCCGACCAATTGAATATTTTATAATAACTTGCATACTTTGAAAAATTTATAAATATTACCCACAACTATAACATTATATCAAAACCACACCATAATATTCAAAAATATATTTCGAGAAAAAGTAATCTTTATTTATGAAAGTTGGGGTCTTACAACCTCCCCTTCTTATGGAATTTCGTCCTCGAAATTAAGGTACATACCTGGTATGTCGAAGATGTGAGGATACTTTGATTTTATTTCAGATTCTAATTCCCAGGTCATTTCCTTAACATCGTGGTTTCTCCACAAAACTTTGACTTGAGGTATAACCTTATAGCGTAGAATATGTTCCTTCTTATCTAATATTTTAACAGGTACCTCTTCATACGTTAAATCTTTCGCTATTTCATCTAGTTCTAACTCAATAATGTGGTTCGGGTCTTCTACATATTTACGTAACATAGATATGTGAAAAACGTTATGAACACGAGACATACTTGGCGGTAATGCGAGTCTATAAGCTACAGTTCCTACTCGATCTAGGATTTCGAATGGCCCAATGAATCGAGGATTGTGCTTTCCTCTCTTTCCAAATCATGTAACTCCTTTCTATGGAGCAACACGTAACAACACATGATCTCCAACATTGAACTCCACACCTTTCGATGAATATCAACATAACTCTTTTGTCGATCTTGTGAGGTTTTTATACGTTGCCAGATCATTTGAATCTTTTCTGTTGTCATGCGTACTAATTCTGGACCCAACAACGTTGCTTCACCCACCTCGTCCTAACATACTGGAGAACGACACTTGCGTCCATACAATGCCTCAAATGGAGCCATGTCAATACTTGCTTGATAATTGTTGTTGTAGGAGAATTCCACTAATGGCAAGAACTTGTCCCAACTTCCCTTGAAGTCAAGGACACAGAGTCTTAATAGATCTTCAAGAGTTTGAATAGTTCTCTCCGACTTCCCGTCCGTTTGAGGATGATATGCCGAACTAAATCGTAAATCCGTGCCCATAGCTTTTTGCAAACTAACCCAAAATCGTGAAGTGAATCTTGGGTCTCAATTAGAAACTATGGATACTGGCATGCCATACAGTCTTACAATCTCATTTATGTATATATGATCAAGACGCTCAAGTGAATAAGTTTCTCGTATAGGTAAGAAATGATCAGACTTGGTCAATCTATCAACAATGAACCAAATTGCATCTACGCCTTGAGAAACCTTGGGAAGACCAGTAATGGAATCCATGGTAATGTGCTCCCACTTCCATTCTGGAATTTTAAGTGGTTGCAATGGACCTTTTGGCACTTGATGCTCCGCCTTGACTCGTTGACAAGTTAGATAACTTGAGATAAACTCTGCTACCTCTCTCTTCATATTGCTTCACCAAAATATACGTCGAAGATCACGATAGATTTTGGTACTCCCAGGATGGATTGCAAACGGTGTGTTGTGCGCCTCCATATTTATCTTATACTTTAAATCAGGTCATTTAGAACACAAAGTCTGTAGTTAACTCATAGTATTCTTTCTTCATCGATTCTTGCTTCCGAAATAGCACCTTCTTGCACTTTCTTCTTTATACGCATCAGCTCCAGGTCCGTAGCTTGAGCAGCTTTAACTTTATCGATTAAAGTCGGTTCTACTCGTATATTTGTCATCATCACGTGGGTCCCTGGAGTCTTTATCTCTATCTCTATCCTTTGCAAGTCATACAAAATTGGCCTTTGCGTTGACAATATCGCACTCGTACCCGCATATGATCTTCTACTCAACGCGTCAGCTACCACGTTCGCTTTTCCAGGATGGTATAGAATTGTATAATCGTAATCTTTCAACAACTCAAGCCAACGTCGTTGTCGCATTTTGAGTTCCTTTTGGGTGAAGAAATATTTGAGACTTTTATGATCCGTATAGATCTCCACATTCTCTCCATACAGGTAATGCCTCCAGATCTTTAGTGTGAAAATGATAGCTGTCAAATCTAGATCATGAGTAGAATAATTCATCTCGTATTCTTTGAGTTGTCGTGAGGCATAGGCTATGACTTTCCCATGTTGCATGAGGACACATCCTAACTCTCTGCATGAAGCATCACTGTAGATGATAAATCCCTCCGAACTAGATGGTATTGTCAGAACATATTCTGAAATGAGCCTCCTCTTGAGTTCTTGAAAAATCTTCTCAAATTCCTCACTCCAACTGAATTTTGTATCTTTTCGAGTCAGCTGAGTTAATGGAGTAGCGATTCGAGAAAATCCTTCCACAAATCTTCTATAATAACCAGTAAGTCCAGAAAGCTACGTACTTCGGTCACTGACTTAGGTTGCTCTCATCTTTAATTTGAATTGCTTCAATCTTTACCAGGTCAACAGATATTCCATGATTTGATATCACGTGCCCAAGGAATGCTACTTCCTAAAACCAGAACTCGCATTTCTTTAACTTGGCATAAAGCTTGTTTTCCCGAAGCTTTTGAAGTATCAGGCTTAAGTGGTTCTCATGATCTTCAAGGCTTTTGGAATATATGAGGATGTCATCAATAAAAATGACTACAAAATGATCCAAATATTCCTTGAAAACACGGTTCATCATATCCATGAAGGCAGCAGGAGCATTAGTCAATCCAAAAGATATGACTAGGAATTCATAATGCATGTACCGAGTTCTGAAAGTAGTCTTTGGGATGTTATCAGTTTTAATCTTTAACTGATCATATCCGGAATGAAGATCGATCTTTTAAAAGAATTTGGCGCCTTGCAACTGGTCAAACAGGTCATCAATGCGAGGCAACTGGTACCTATTTTTGATGGTGACATAATTTAACTCCCGATAATCAATACAAAGTCGCATACTCCTATCTTTCTTCTTTATGAATAGAACAGGAGCACCCCAAGGAGACGTACTAGGAAGAATGAAACTGATGTCTAACAATTCCTGTAGTTGGGTCTTTAACTCCTGAAGTTCAACAGGAGCCATTCGATATGGGGCTTTGGAAATAGGTTTTGTACCGGGTTTAAGGTCGATACAAAATTCAATTTCATACTTTGGGGGTAGGCCAGGAAGTTATTCAGGGAATACGCCAGGAAATTTATTAACAATGGAAATATCATTCAAATCTGAGGTATTTTTGTTTAAATCCGTGACATGGGCTAAAAAAGCTTGACATTCATTTTTCAATAAACGAATAACTTTATGGCTTGATATGACAGTGATTAACTTTAGTGGTTTGGTCGCTTGAATTCTCATAATAGGTTGGTTAGGAATATGAAAGCTAACAACCTTACGAAAATAATCAATTTTTGCATGATGAGTAGTTAACCAATCAATCGCTAAAATCACATCAAACACAAGTATTTTTAAGGAAATAAGATCGACAGGTAACGTGCGGTTACCGATTTGAATCAAACAAGACTTGAAAATAGTGAATGTTATAAAGGTTTCTCCCAACGGAGTTTCAACCGATAAGTCAAAGTCTAATTTCTCCGGAGTCAAATTTAAACATTAAGCGCGAGTAGGAGAAATAAAAAATGGGTAGAACCGGTATCAAAAAAGGTATAAGCTTCGCAAGAGTTTATGATTAGCTTACCCGTGATCACCTCGTTCGGATTCCTCGCTTTTTGGGAGGTTACGACAAATGCTCTCCCTTGAACTACTGGTTTTGTCTTGTCTGGGACGACCTTTAATGCCTCTATCCTAGCTGGACTTGACTTTGGTGCACGACAAAATCGGGCTAGGTGACCTTCTCTTCCACAATTGCAACATGTTTTGGACTGCTGCGTCAAGTCACAGCTTTGACTGATGTGTCCTCCCTCCACATTTGTAATGTAGAGCCCCCCAAACCAAAGGTACTTGAAACCCAACCTGGTGCTTTACTTATACCATTTCTATGAGCGAAAATAATACTAATAATAATAACAATAATATAAAGTTCAAACTTAATTTACATAATTATCAGAGTCTAGCTCCCAAGTACGTAACCTTTATTACATTCATTACATATCATGATAGATAGTATATATATCATTGTCTTAATAGTCTCAAACTATTACATAGAATACCACAAATCTTATTTGGTTAGCTTTCCTTTTCCTTTGTTTCTGCATGAGCTTTCTGGTTCTTCACACTAAGCTGAAAACATTTAAATTAAGTAAGGATGAGCATTTGAGTGCCCAACAAGTAATAGCAATTATACATATATAAGCTGAAAGAATTTAAATGTTTTCTTTATACTACCCTTCTACAACGATTCAACAGTTGTGAAGTAATATGTACCAATGATAATATATCAATTCTATACCAAATCTTTGAAACTACGTACTGACTATAAATAGGGTTTTAGGTGACAGCTATGAACATTGTTTTGAATTTTTTGAATAGGTTAAACATAAATTCATTTGTAAACCGTCATAACTTACGGGCACGGGGGGTGATCAGCCCGTTATGCCCTGCATTGATCAATACTACATGCAAGAACGAGGGTATCGTTCACTCTGTCCGCCTTGGGCGCATAAAAGTTTTCCGTGTAGGATATTCATACTTAAATCTCGGGTTCCAAATCAAAGGTTTTATCTTGTTCAACAATAATCTATAACTCAACATATATGTATACGGGTAATTGACAAAGGTATATCAACATGTGATTAAATACAATGATTATCCAAGTGGGGACACTTGTATAACCATTTATAGAACTTAACGAACATAATATATATCTGAATTACCATATACTAACATGTTGATAATCAATGAGCGTATATAATATAGGGTTAATAATCTGTACAGTAATAATATAGTATAATAATAATAATATTATTCTGAAACTTCTTACTCATGTCCATTGCATAAAGGAAATGCAAAGGTAAGATACTTGTCTGATGCGCTGCTTACAGTTCACAACTTAGTTTTATCGTTTATATCACGACCTATCATTAATCAGATCATTCGTTCGATTAGAACAATATACTATAACACATAGTGTTGTATTTCGCAGTCAGTACATGCCCTAATCACATTATTACCCATGTTTAACAACCATTGAATCACAAATAATCACATATCTAATTAAATTATCTAAGTCTAGATCAATTTAAAAACATGCTTGCAAAATCTTAAGCCTTTATCGGATAATTATCGAGTCTAAGACTCTATTCTGTAACTCAATATCGGTAAATATTAGTCATATTATTTTTAAATGACTTAATATAATTTTAAAACATTTATTATAATTTATCATGAATTTTTAAACACCGGAATCATTATTAAATGATTTAAATATTGAATAATTCTTTTATCATTAATATTTAATTAATATTAAACTATTAATGAAATCATTTTCAAAATTTTAAAGTTATTTATAATAACTTAAAATACTTTTAAAGTATTAATATTACCCTTAAAATGATTTTTAAAACAATTAAAATCATTTTTAAATAATTACCATTAATATTTAAATATTAATGTAATATTTATCAAAATATTAAAAGTCTTTAATCATTACTTAAAATATTTTTAATTCATTTATATCCTTTTTAAATGATTTTTAAATTAATAAAACCATTTTTAAACTATTTATTTAATAAAATTATTAAATAAATTTAATATCTTTAATAATAAGTTAATAATCATTAATATTAAATTATTAATGAAATTATCCTTTAAATATTAAAAGTTATATTTTATAACTTAAAATATCTTTAAACACTTTATTTTCATTTAAAATGATTATTATAATATTAAAATCATTTTTAAACTAAATTATTTAATATTATTATTAAATAACTTTAATATCATTAATAATAATTAATTAATGAAATTTACCTTTAAATATTAAAAGTTATATTTTATAACTTCAAATATTTTTAAATACCTTATTATTATTTAAAATGATTTTTAATATAATAAAATCATTTTTAATTTATTTATTTAATTCATTTAGTAAATAACTTAATATTCATTAATATTAAGTTATTAATGAAATTTATCACAAAATATTAAAAGTCATTAAAAATAACTTAAAATATTTTCTTATATCATAATATAATTTTAAATGATTTTTAAATATAAAATCATTTTAAATAATTTATTTAATATAATAATTAAATAAATTAAATATTTTAATATTTCAAAAATATTAAATATTTATGAAATATATTAAAAATGATTAAAAACTAATTTTCAGAATTTAAAATAATTTTTAATAATTTATTTTGTGTTTTTAATAATTAAAAACTATTTTTTTCTATTTATTTAATTAAATTAATTAATTTTCAGAAATTAAATTAATTTAATTATATTGTTTGTCGCTAAAAACCACCTATAGTGACATAACTATCACTATAGGTGTTCTTCATGCAACCCAGATCTTCATACACAACTACCTAGTGGCCTCATTTGACCAACATTCCTCATCGGTTCATGATGTTTCTGGACATGTTGTTGATCTGATCTTGTAGTACTCGTGCAAGACTACATGATCCAGCCACCAACAGGTTCACAACATAATAAAATTGCAAGATCTAGGCTCATGAACAAGCTGTCAGAGCTGTACTTCATTTTCTGGGTTACCCAGAAATGAAGAACAGTTCGACTGCTCATATTTGGGCTTCCACAACTTGTGATCTAGGTGATGTTTTAGTGATTTAAGAGGTCCAGGTTGTAGAACACATGTAGTTCTACAGATCTATCACCAAAAATTATCATAACAACAACACAAAAGAAAGATACAATCCGGTCAAAATCTATTAGTCGTTGATGCTTTCATCGCTTTCCGGGTTACCCGGCGAAATCGATTTCATTTACGTCTGACCTACTTTGATCAGCCACCAAATCCAATATATATGATATCTAATGGTTATAAAAGAATTTATGTGAAGCTAGACTAGCATACTACAACATGATTACAATACATAACTCAAAACATCATAAACCTGACAGATCCAAGGCCAACAAGAACTTGTCAGACGCTTGTTCTCGGTTTCTGGGCTACCCAGAAATGGCCTGGTCAATACCGGTCAACGATCTTTGACCAGTTATAACTTACAATATACACATCCAATGACCCTAATTCCACTTTCAGACTAAAGAACACATACACGACTACAACTACAAGCTTTCAAAACACAAAAAACTTTAGAGATCACATAGATATAGGGACTGACATTCGTTGTTAGAAGCCAAAAATTTATTTTTCCAGATTTTGTAAAATGCCTAATTTGAGCCTCTAGATGTTATGGATCTAACATCTAGCATCCCAGATCATCTTTATACACCTTATATAACATGTTTAACAAAAAAATCTAACATCTAACACAAGATCGCTTGTCAGATTCATAGCTAGGGTTTATACCTCTTTTGAGAAATTTTTTGATTACATTAGCTTCGATATGTTATGGTTGGTCGTAATGTTTATATATCCGATATGCTTATGAAATTCGTGGGTTTTAGAGAGAGAAGCTCAAGGATGAGAGTTAGACAAAAATAAGTGAGCAAATGATTTTCTCTCTCCTTCAATCTATATATAGTAGTGCTAGATACATGTAATGGCTGAGATAGAGACTTTTTGCTGTCATTTTTAAGCACATGGGGTGGTTGAAGTGGTTCACCCACTCATCCTATTGTTTTAGCCAAAATAATGCATTTAGGGGCAAAAAGGTCTTTTGTATTTTCCATTTAATGGCATTCTTGTCATTTGGCAAACGCTTAGGGTTTGACCCTTAGGGTTTAGCACAAATCAATTATAGGATTTCCAATTTGCACAAAAATTAAATGAATAAAATAAATTTTAGTTTCTAAAATTTTGAAATTAGGGTTCCACAATTATGATTAATTTTCTAATTACACTATACAGGAACATTAGGGTTTAATATCTCTAATTATAATTAACTTTGTTAATTTAGCAATTAGGGTTTATTCTTTTGGTAATTAGGGTTACCAAATTATAATTAGGGTTTCCAATTACTAAATTAGAATTCTAGTTTAGTAATTAGGGTATAACAATTTAAGGTTTGCATAATTAACAGTTGTAATTCGAATACTTGTTAATTAATCAACTTATCACAATTACAAACAATCTCGAACTCTAATTTGAATTTCAAATTAGGGTTTCTCATTTCCAAAAATTAGGGTTTTAGAAATATTAATTAGGGTTTTCTAAAAATTAATTTTATAATTAGGGTTTTCTAAAGATTAGGGTTTCTAGATTTTTAATTATAGTTTACCTAATTAATCTACAACATAAATTATATAACATAGTTATATAACAATCTTGTACTCTAAATTGGATCTCAAATTAGGGTTTAACATTATTATTAAGGTTTGGTCATAATACAATCGTAATTGACCAACCATTATCAATCGTCTATACAATGACATATTTATATCAATTTGAAAAATCAAAATATAATTAATATTATATTATTATTCTCATTCCTTGATAATAATCCAAAATTAGGGTTTGAATCCATATTCCGATTTATTCTTTATATTTAACCTTAATAATTAAGGTAAAATAATTAACTTAATAATCTGTACTAAAATTCATATAATAAAATAATTATTACAATTATTACAAGTTAAAGTTTTGTGGAGGAATCATGCTATAGAGGAAATGACCGGGAATTAGAAACGGAAATGAAAGCGAGGTATTCTCACCTTTTCAAAACACTGTGTACGTGACGTCGAATTTAGAGGGACGAAATTTCATAAGGAGGGAGGTTGTAAGACCCCAACTTATTATTAATGAAATTTAATTTTCTCTATTTATTATTTTGAAATAGTAAGGGTTGATGTGATTAATGTGGATAGTTAGGGGTAAAATACGCAAATACTTCAAAATAACACTACAACAAAAAGGCTTATCAGCGACCGACTATCAGCGACCGTACTCGGTCTCAGATAGCTATCTGCGACCGCATGCGGTCGCTGATAGTCGTCGCATAAAATCTGGTCGCTGGGATGCAGACTATGTATGCTTGCTCAAGAAGTCTCTGTATGGCCTCAAACAGGCACCCCGAGCTTGGTATAAACGGTTTACAAATTTTGTCTCTACAATGGGGTTTCAGCATAGCCAATCGGATCATTATTTGTTTATATATTGCAAAAGAAATGACATGGCATTTATTCTTCTCTATGTTGATTTACATAATCAGAAGACCTCTAAATTTTAAATAAAAAGGAATTTCCTTTATTTATTATTTTGAAATAGTAAGGGTTGATTTGATTAATGTGGATAGTTAAGGGTTAAATACTCAAATATTTCAAAATAAGCAAGTGGTTATAAAATATTCATTGTTGTTTGGGAATATTCGTTTGGTCGTGGAATATTAAATCTTTTCGGGAATATTCGTATGCAACCCAGCAGCGACCATGTGTGGGCCCCATAACTGAAAGCGATTGGATGAAGAAAACGATAAATATAAGTGGTTTAAAAATAACTGCAGTAGTAGTTATTCACAAGTTAATCTTCGTTAAAATACCCTGTTTAAAACACAAGAAAGCATTACCAGATATGGCACCAATTGTTGATTCTTACGTGAAGAAGACACTACTCAATAATGGTCACGATAATTCTTCGCTCAAATTATTTTATTGAGTTAATAATTGCTGCGTTGATATTTTATATTCTTTGTTGTTTCAATAATTGTTATTACACAATTTTTTCATTATCGAAGCAATAATTCATATTATCCGAATAATATTATTAGATAACATTATTGGCAATGTCTAGAAAGTTCTGTCTAAGGAGAGGTTTGACACCTAATTGCGCGCCAAGAAGAGAGAAATTCTTATTGAAAACCCCTCTTTCCTCGAAACTGCCTCGTTGTCAATATTGTGATTCTCAGTAATATTATTTGTGAATAATTAATTATTGATTCATATGATGAGGAAAATATTGATTTTATGTGGATATAGATGGAGAAAAATTTTAATGTGACAATTGTTGAAAATTTAAATTTTATCTTTTTCTCGATAAGATAATTCATTTAAATGTATTATTATATTTTAATAATATAATAATGGTGATATTTTTACAACGAATGTGGGATATATGAGTATACTGAAGAGGAAGAGTATTTTTGTTGCAATAAATGTTTAAAACATGTTAAACATGTCAATTGGACCCCATTTATTGACCGAAATTTGATTATAACTTTATAAAATCCCACGTTTGTGGATTTCGGTCAATTTCTGTTTGGAATTTGGAAAAACTTTCTTCTGCAAAGTTGTAGAGAATTGAATTTCCTATAAAAACTCACGAGATTTGAATTTTCTGATGAAAGGGCTATTTATTATGAATTATTGAAGTTCTGAAGCTCCAAAATAATTAATTTTTGAAGTTTTAAATATTTTAAATAATAAAAACGTTTTTTGTTTATTTTGTGGGCTACAACATGTGCATAATGAGCTGAGATCAGATCTAGGAAGGTTGGCGTAGAAATCTTAATATATATATTAATATTTTATTAAATTTTCTACTTTGGTGTTCTAAGCATTTTCCTATAAATAGGGTGCTTAGGTTAGAATTGAAAATCACACTAGAAACTGAAGTTTTCTCTCTCTATATTATCGAGCGTATTCTTGTGAGTATTTTGAGTATACTTTGAGTATTGTTAGATGGTGCAAGTTCCCTTCAGCACTATACCCGGTATTCCAGCTAGAAGTACTAATCTTTCGAGGTAAGGGATGTTAATTTCTTCTCAAATGATATTATTTCTTCAATATCATTATGCTGAAATATTGGTTGGAACTTTTTATCAAATTTGGAACTTTTTCATGTCGGGGTTATTATTCATGAGTTACTATTCACGAGTTACTATTCACGAGTTACTATTCATGAGTTACTATTCACGAGTTACTATTTACGAGTACTATTCATGAAGCGTGAAGATGTTTTTTTGTGGAATTTCTATCTTTTGGTGTGTCGAGTTACTATTCACGATACTCAAGACTATTCACGATATCTTCTATATTCACCAAAAAAAATAAAATTTCTTCTTTTTGTCCAAAATATCTATTCGGATACTAGCTTTGATTGTATCCATGTTTTGATCATTCTTGAATTTTACACCACTATGATTATTTTTTGAGGTATCTTTTGAACATGGATAAAACAAAGTACGAATCCTAAATCCTTAATCCTTGTCATTTTGTTTCACCGGATTCGCTTTTTAGAAATATTTTTCATCATCCTCGGTCTTAAATGATGATATTATTGAATATCTTTGGCTTTTGTAGTAAAGATGAATGATTTCAAAGAATATCTTTGGCCCAGTAGTGCAAAGATGAAGGTGTTTAGATGAACATGACTTAATCGATGAATATCTTTGGCACATAGTGCAAAGATGAATATTTGATTCCGTATGTATATTGATTGATGTTACAGGATAAAAATGTGATGCCCCCAAAATTAGGTATACATCACCCATCTTGGGTCGCCACTTACATGGTATGCGTAATTTAAATACAACTTACTAACATAACTGTCTTGTACAATACGACATAAACTGTGAGTTTAAATACAAATATCGCTCTACTAGATATTATACAAACTCAAAAGGAGTCCTCATTACAATTATTATCACACTATTTCACGTAATAGTGAGGACTACTAATGCTATCTTTAGACCATCACTCACTGCTTCCCGACTCGTCCCAACTTATATTCTCATTTTACGAAGAGAATAAAGAAAGAAAGGGTGAGCTCAACTAGCCCAAGAAGAAATATTATGACTAAGATAATGCGAATAAATTATCAATAGTCTTCAACAATGTTAAACCGATAAAATACAATAGACAACCAGCTTTAATCTGCAGCAATGAATATGCAATCCATTAAAAGAGTCAAGTAGAAAATAAAGTCTACTATCTTTTAGGTTTTAAAAGGTTTTTTCATCATCATTATAGCCGAGACTCGCCTTTAATAAATATTCCACATCATCGAATCACCCCCGCACTACTACCAAGGATATTCTTTAAGTATCACGACCATAATTATTCATGCACTACGGGCCAAGAATATTTGTGTATTCATTAATGGTCATAATCATGCCAACAATCGCCCATCAATGCACTACTACCATCGAGGATTTTTATCACATCATTTGTAACATTACTACTCATGATTACAATCAATAGTCTCTCGGTCATAATCATACCAAGTCCATCTATGCACTACAGCCACGTATGACTTTCAACATAATATAAACATGAGGATGATAACAATGATATAAGAATTCAATAAAACAAGTTCAAGAATTATTTTATCCAGAATTATTAACGCCCAACTTGTCAACATGATAATTGCTTTTGTAGAGTAAAATTCAAGAATGATCGTAAGAATATTTCCATGAAAAGATACTTGATGAAACGCAAATATCAAGGATATTCTACTAATTTCATGGAGTATAGAAGTCAAAGTTTTAACCAACCGGGTATAATAAAGAATGGAATAACAAAAGAAATCACCATGCATGCGATAGATCCGATATTCCAAGCAAAAGTTATTCCAATGTAATAATAAATAACGAAACCAGTCCCACAGAAAACGCATGCATGCATGTGATGTTCCAATGTAATAATAATAAAGATTTTAACCGTGTCCGGTGTAAAACACACGCATGTGATGTTCCAATGAATAATAATAAAGATTTTGAACCAGTCCTGTAAAACACACATGCATGTGATGTTCCAAATGTAATAATAGAAGAATGTCACCAAGTATAGGGTAAACCACGATACAAAGTTATTCCAATGTAATAATAAGCAATGGAATAACAACAGCTTCTCTTCATGAATAAGAAAGAATAACACCCCTTACATTTGGTAGGAGATTGAATATCGCAAAGCAGGTAGTAACAAAATACTCTTCTTTTTCTCTCTTATTCTCTCTATACTTTCTCTCTCTATAGCTTGAATGAATTCGCGAAAATAATGAAGCCCTAGGCCTCTATTTATAGAAGATTTCTAGCTTAACACCGCCGTGTGTGAAAAGGCAAGTGGCTTGAAAAGAATCGGTTTGACGCTTGTAATGTGAAACGACAAGTGGTTCGACGCCTTTGTAATGTGAAATGACAAGTGGTTTGGACGTCTGGTAAAGGTAATTACTATTAACGAAGGTAAATACTATCGACGAAGGTAAATACTATTCACAAGGGTAATTACTATCGACGAAGGTAATTACTATCGACGAAGGTAAATACTATTCACAAGGGTAATTACTATTGACGAAGGTAATTACTATCGACGAAGAGACTCTTAGATGATGACATATGAGCCCCCATAAAATAATCAAACTTACCACAAATCATTTTTTTTTTCATCAACACATATTTAATCTTTCAACAATTATTAATCATTTATAACTTGTCGCCTCAATTATTGATTTAATACTATAACATATTATACGATGATAATCTTGACAATAATTGAATCAATAATATAAGAGATATGATGCAAGAATTATCAGAAGTAATAATTGAGCATAAATGAAATGACTTCTCACGTAAGCATCAATAATCAATACCGTGTCTTTACTATGCAACTACGCCAGACATCGCATTTTTACCACCGGGTAGTTCAACAGCTTTAACTGTAACACCTCCGTATTATTTTTATAAAATATTTTTGTCGCTTTCTCAATCCGATAATAATTTCATTGTGGGGTCCACCAATGATTGAGCCATTGTATTTAATATTCCCTAACAAAAGAATATTCCCTCACCAATCGAATATTTTATAACAACTTGCATACTTTGCAAAATTTATAAATATTACCCACAACTATAACATTATATCAAATTTATTCCATAATATTCAAAATAATATTTATAGAAAATTCATCTTTATTTATAAAAGTGGGGTCTTACAACCTCCCTTCTTATGAAAATTTCACCTCAAATTAGGGTACGATACTGTTATGTCAAGAGGTAAGGATACCTTGATTTCATTTCGATTCTAACTCCCAAGTCATTTCCTCAACATCGTGGTTCCTCCACAAAACTTTGACTTGAGGTATAACCTCGGAGCGTAGAATATGTTCCTTCTTATCCAAAATTTGAACAGAACCTCTTCATACGCCAAATCTTCCGCTATTTCGTCCTGGGTTCTAACTCAATAATATGGTTCGGGTCTTTCACATATTTACGTAACATAGATATGTGAAAAATGTTATGAACACGAGACATATTTGGTGGTAAAGCGAGTCTATAGGCCACGCCTTCCTACTCGATCGAGGATTAAAATGGACCGATGAATCGAGGGTTAAGTTTTCCTCTCTTTCCAAATCTTGTAACTCCTTTCCATGGAGCAACTCTTAACAACACATAATCTCCTATATCGAATTCCACGCCCTTTCGATGAAGATCAAGATAACTCTTTTGTCGATTTTGTGAGGTTTTTATACGTTGTCGGATCGTTTGAATCTTTTCCGTAGTCATACGCACTAACTCCGGTCTCAACAACGTTGCTTCACCCACCTCATCTCAAAGATACCGGAGAATCGACACTTTCTTCCATACAACGCTCAATGGAGCCATGCCAATACTTGCTTGATAACTGCTTGTTGTAGGAAAACTCCACCAATGGTAAGAACTTGTCCCAACTCCCTTGAAATCAAGGACACAGAGTCTTTAATAGATCTTCAAGAGTTTGAATAGTCCTCTCCGATCGTCCGTCATCTGTCGAGGATGATATGCCGAAAGCTAAATCGTAAGTCTGCGCTCATAGCTTTTTGCAAACTAACCCAAAATCGTGAAGTGAATCTTGGGTCTCGATCGTAAACTATGGATACCTAAGATACCATGCGCCTTACAATCTCGCTTTATGTACATACGAGCAAGACGTTCAAGTGTATAAGTTTCTCGATTCGGTAAAGAAATGAGCGGACTTGGTCAATCTATCAACAATGACCCAAATCGCATCAATGCCTTGAGAAACCTTAGGAAGACCAAAGAATTGAAATCCATGGTAATGTGCTCCCACTTCCATTCCGGAATTTCAAGTGGTTGCAATGGACCTTTTGGTACTTGATGCTCCGCTTTAACTCGTTGACAAGTTAGACACCTTGAGATAAACAACGCTATCTCTCTCTCATATTGCTCCACCAAAATGTATGACGAATATCATGATACATTTTGGTACTCCTAGATGGATTGCAAATGGTGTGTTGTGCGCCCCATCATGATATTATACTTTAAATCGTGGTCGTTAGAACACAAAGTCCGGAGTTGACTCAAGTATTCCTTCTTCATCGATTCTTGCTTCCTAAGATAGCACCTTCTTGTACTTTTTTCCTCATACGCATCACCTCCGTGTCCAGTAGCTTGAGCGACTTAACTTTATCGATTAAAGTCGGTTCTACTCAGATACTCGCTATCATCACACGCGTCCCCTCGAGTCTTTAACTCTATCTCCATCCTTTGCAAGTCACACAAAATGGGCCTTTCGCGACAATATCGCACTCGTATTTGCATATGATTTTCTACTCAATGCGCCGCCTACCACGCTCGCTTTTCCGTGATGGTATTGGATGGTATGATCATAATCTTTCAATAGCTTCAAGCCAACGTCGTTGTCGCATGTTGAGTTCCTTTTGAGTGAAGAAATATTTGAGGCTTTTATGATCCGTAAAGATCTCCACTTTCTCCCCATACAAGTAATGCCTCCAAATTTTAAGTGCAGAAGATAATAAATGCTAACTCTAGATCATGAGTAGGATAATTCCTCTCATATTCTTTGAGTTGTCATGAGGCATAGCTATAACTTTTCCATGTTGCATAAGAACACATCCCAACCTTTTGCTCAAGCATCATCAGAGATGACAAATCCTCCGAGCCGTATGGTATTGTCGTAACAGTCTTTAGATAAGTCTCCTCTTGAGTTCTTGAAAACTCTTCTCACATTCTTCACTCCAACCGCACTTTGTATCTTTCCGAGTCACCGAAATCAATGGAATAGCGATTCGAGAAAATCCTTCCACGAATCTCCGATAATAACCAAATTAAAACCGAGAAAGCTACGATTTCTATCATTCGATTTAGGTTGTTCCCAACTTTAAATAGCTTCAATCTTCACTGGGTCAATGAGATATTCCATGACTTGATACCACCACGTGCCCAAGGAATGCTACTTCTTCAAGCCGTAACTCGCATTTCTTCAACTTGGCATAAAGCTTATATTCACGGCTTTTGGAGTGTCACCTCAAGTGTTGCTTTCATGATCTTCACGGCTTTTGGAATAAATAAGGATGTCATCAATAAAGACGACCACAAAGTGATCTAAATATTCCTTGAATACTCTGGCTCATCATATCCATGAAGGCAAAGAGGAGCATTAGTCAATCCAAAGGACATGACTAGAATTCATAATGCCCGCATCGAAGTTCCGAAAGTCGCCTTTGGAATGTCACGGTTCTAATCTTCAATTGGTGATATCCTAACGAAGATCAATCTTTGAAAAGAATTTGGCTCCTTACATAACCGGGTCAAACAGTCATCAATACGTGGCAATGGATACCTATTTTGATGGTGACATGATTCAACTCCCGATAATCAATACAAAGTCGCATACTCCCATCTTTCTTCTTCACGAATAGAGCAGAGCACCCCAAGGAGAAGTACTAGGACGAATAAAGCCAATGTCTAACAATTCCTCGCAGTTGGGTCTTTAACTCCTCGAAGTTCAATAGAGCTATTCGATATGGGGCTTTGGAAATAGGTTTTGTACCGTTCAAGGTCGATACAAAATTCAATTTCACGCATCTCGGGGTAGGCCAGAAGTTCTTCTGGGAATACGTCAGAAATTTATTAACAATAGGAATATCGCTTAAAACCGACGTATTTTAATTTAAATCAGTAACATGAGCTAAGAAAGCTTGACATCCGCTTTTCAATAAACGAATAGCTTTATGGCTTGAGATGACCGTGATTGATTTTAATGGTTTGGTCGTTTGAATTCGCATAATAGGTTGATTAGGAATATGAAAGCTAACAACCTTACGAAAACAATCAATTTTTGCATGATAAGTAGTTAACCAATCAATCCTTGAATCACGCCAAAT
This sequence comes from Panax quinquefolius, assembly GCA_020205615.1. Taxonomy (NCBI): domain Eukaryota; kingdom Viridiplantae; phylum Streptophyta; class Magnoliopsida; order Apiales; family Araliaceae; genus Panax; species Panax quinquefolius. The sequence goes on along the minus strand of CM035170.1, from coordinate 5,133,939 downwards.
GCAAGTATTTTTAATGAAATAAGATCGACAGTAATGTGAGGGTACCGATTTGAACCAAACAAGACTTATAAACAATGGATGTAATGAAGGTTTCTCCCAACGGAGTTTCCATAGATAAGTCAAAGTCTAATTTCTCCTGAGTCAAATTTAATCGATGAGCGCAAGTAGAGAAATAAAAGAATGGGTAGAACCCAGATCAAATAAAGTATAGACTTCATTAGAGTTTATGATAAGCTTACCCGTGATGACCTCATTCGGATTCCTTGCTCTTTGGGAGGTCACAACAAACGCCTCCCTTGACTACCGGGCTTTGAATTTTCCGGGACGGCCTTTGGTGCCTCCATCCTAGCCTTGAATTTGTCTTCTGAAACGACAAAATCGAGCTAAGTGACCTTCTCTTCCATAATTATAACATGCTTTGACTCGCATTTACGCAGCTTTGATCGATGTGTCCCTCTCCTCCGCATTTGAAGCATATGATAGGTGGTCTTTCTCCTTCCTTAACAATGGGTGCCAGCCGACGCCTTTCCACCATCATTGAATCTCTATTTCTTGAAATGTCCATTCTTATTATTTTGGCCCCGATTACCACCGGGTGGTTACCATATCTCGCCCGCTGATTCCTCCACGGTTGTTGTCACCGCCGCTTGACGACTACTCTCACCGGAATTATAATTTTGCTTACCGCTTCTTTTTAGTCGTGGTTGACTCATTATCGCTGCTTCCACTAATCGAGCCCTATTTACAACATCCTAATACAAACACGCTTTATGAGAAATAAGATGTTGACGTATCTCCTGCTTCAAACCTCTTAAAAACATTCGCGCCATTCTCTCTTCATTATCCACCAAGTGGGACGAAACCGTGATAACTCCGCAAATTTTGCCTCGTATCATATTACCTGGCCATATTGTTTTGTTCCAACTTGATAAATTCCACCTCCTTCATGTGGCGAATACTTTCGTGAAAGTATTTGTCATTGAATGCCTCTGAAACTTCTCCCAAGATATCTTCAAGACAAAGAAAGTTGAGTACGCTTTTACCGATTCCCACCAAGAATCCGCCTCTCGCCAAGAACATAAAGGCTAGAAGGGAACCTTTGCTCCTCGAGCATCCCAAGACATCAAATATCTTGGTAATCTGCTTTTATCCATGCTTCCGCCAAAGTGGTTTTGGCTCTCCCTTAAATTCCGGTGGTCCCAGCCTCGAATTGTTTAGCGATGACCGAGAGTTTTCCGTGTTTCCACCTACGTTTTGGACAGAGAGTCGCTCTCGCTCATTGCAGATAAATCGCATAAAAGCCTCTCAACATTTGATCATTCATCATTTGGTCAAGGTTGTTGTTTACATGAGGATTGTCGCCTTCTTGATGCACATTATCCCGATTATTGATATGTGGTGAATCAACGATCGCCAAGCGCCCCATTGCTATATTCTCAACATTCTCGATGTCATTTTCGACATCGCCACAAAACAAAAGGTTAATTGACATGTAACAAATTATCCCTATCTTCCCGACCAACCAATAAAATAAAGCACATAAACTTAGGTAGGTCATACTAGCGAAGGTATTCCCGCCTCTCCCCTCCTAGTACTATTCTCACATCTTAGCGTGGATCATATCCCTAAGCTCGATACTAACCGTGACGCCCCCCAAAATTAGGTATACATCACTCATCTTGGGTCCCCACTTACATGGTACGTAATTTAAATACAACTTACTAACATAACTGCTGTATAAATACGACATAAACGTGAGTTTAAATACAAATATCGCTCTACTAGATATTATACAAACTCAAAAGGAGTCCTCATTACAATTATTATCACACTATTTCACGTAATAGTGAGGACTACTAATGCTATCTTCGTGACCATCACTGCTTCCCCGACTCGTCCCAATTTATATTCTCATTTCAAGAGAATAAAGAAAGAAAGGGTGAGCTCAACTAGCCCAAGAAGAAATATTATGACTAAGATAATGCGTAATAAATTATCAATAGTCTTCAACAATGTTAAACCGATAAAATACAATAGACAACCGCTTTAATCTGCAGCTGAATATGCAATCCATTAAAAGAGTCAAGTAGAAAATAAAGTCTACTATCTTTTAGGTTTTAAAAGGTTTTTCATCATCATTATAAATGAGACTCACTTTAATAAATATTCCACATCATCGAATCACCCCTCGCACTACGGCCAAGGATATTCTTTAGTATCACGACCACAATTATTCATGCACTACACGGGCCAAGAATATTTGTGTATTCATTAATGGTCATAATCATGCCAACAATCGTCCATCAATGCACTACTACCATCGAGGATTTTTATCACATCATTTGTAACATTACTACCATGATTACAATCAATAGTCTCTCGGTCATAATCATACCAAGTCCATCTATGCACTACAAAGCCACGTATGACTTTCAACATAATATAAACATGAGGATGATAACAATGATATAAGAATTCAATAAAACAAGTTCAAGAATTATTTTATCCAGAATTATTAACGTCCAACTTGTCAACACGATAATTGCTTTGTAGAGTAAAATTCAAGAATGATCGTAAGAATATTTCCATGAAAAGATATCGATGAAACGCAAATATCAAGGATATTCTACTAATTTCATGGAGTATAAAGTCAAAGTTTTAACCAACCGGGTATAATAAAGAATGGAATAACAAAAGAAATCACCATGCATGCGATGATAGATCATGCACAGCAAATGTAGTTATTCCAATGTAATAATAAATAACGAAACCAGTCCCAATAGAAAGCGCACAAACAGGATGTTCCAATGTAATAATAATAAAGATTTTAACCAGTCCGGTGTAAAACACACGCATGTGATGTTCCAATGTAATAATAATAAAGATTTTAACCAGTCCCAATTGTAAAATACATGCATGTGATGTTCCAATGTAATAATAATAAAGATTTTAACCCAGTCCTGTAAAACACACGCATGTGATGTTCCAATGTAATAATAGAAGAATGTCACCAAGTATAGGGTAAACCACGATACAAAAGTTATTCCAATGTAATAATAAGCAATGGAATAACAATGCTTCTCTTCATGAATAAGAAAGAATAACACCCCTTACATTTGGTAGGAGATTGAATATCGCAGCAAAGAAGCAGTAGTAACAAAATACTCTTCTTTTTCTCTCTTATTCTCTCTATACTTTCTCTCTCTATAGCTTGAATGAATTCGTGAAAATAATGAAGCCCTAGGCCTCTATTTATAGAAGATTTCTAGCTTAGCACCGCCCGTGTGAAAAGGCAAGTGGCTCGACGAATCGGGTTTGACGCCTTTAATGTAATGTGAAACGACAAGTGGTTCGGACGCTCAGTAATGTGAAATGACAAGTGGTTCGACGTCTGGTAAAGGTAATTACTATTAACGAAGGTAAATACTATCGACGAAGGTAAATACTATTCACAAGGGTAATTACTATCGACGAAGGTAATTACTATCGACGAAGGTAAATACTATTCACAAGGGTAATTACTATCGACGAAGGTAATTACTATCGACGTTTAAGAGACTCTTAGATGATGACATATGAGCCACCCATAAAATAATCAAACTTACCACAAATCATTTTTTTTTTCATCAACACATATTTAATCTTTCAACAATTATTAATCATTTATAACTTGTCGTCTCAATTATTGATTTAATACTATAACATATTATACGATGATATTGTGACAATAATTGAATCAATAATATAAGAGATATGATCAAAGAATTATCGTAGCAATAATCGAGCATAAATGGTGACTTCTCACGTAAGCATCAATAATCAATACCGCAGTACTACTACTACGCAACTCTGCCAGACATCAGATTTTACCACCGGATAGTTCAACAGTTTTAGTTCAACACCTCCGCCGTCATTTTTATAAAATATTTTTGTCGCTTTTCTCGATCAATCCGAATAATAATTACGTGAGGGGTCCACCAATGATTGAGCCATTATCACATTTAATATTCCTAATTAAAGAATATTCCCGACCAATCGAATATTTTATAACAACTTGCATACTTTGAAAAATTTATAAATATTACCCACAACTATAATATTATATCAAATTTATTCCATAATATTCAAAATAATATTTATAGAAAAATTCATCTTTATTTATAAAAGATGGGGTCTTACATAAAAGATAGACGATGAACTTTTAAATTCATACATGGAAGATGTAAGACCCCAACTTATTATTAATGAAATTTAATTTTCTCTATTTATTATTTTGAAATAGTAAGGGTGGATTTGATTAATGTGGATAGTTATGGGTAAAATACGTAAATATTTCAAAATAAGCAAGTGGTTATAAAATATTCATTGTTGTCGAGAATATTCGTTTGGTCGTGGAATATTCAGATCGCTTCGAGAATATTCGCATGACGACTACGTGTAGCCATGTGTGGGCCCCATAACTAAAGCGATTATCGATGAAGAAAACGACAAATATAAGTTGTTTAAAATAACTACAGAAGTTGTTATCAAGTATCATCGTTAAAATACCCTGGGTTAAAACACAAATGGCACTGCAGTATTACACCAATTATTGATTCTTACGTAAGAAGGCACTACTCAATAATGGTTATAGTAATTACTGCTCAAGATTTTATCGAGTTAATAATTATCGCGTTGATATTTTATATTCTTTGTTGTTTCAATAATTGTCATTACACGATTTTTTTTATCGAAGCAATAATTCATATTATCTGAATAATATTATTAGATAACATTATTGGCAATGTCTAGAAAGTTCTGTCTAAGGAGAGGTTTGGTCACCTAATCAAGCCGCCAAGAAGAAGAAATTTTTATTGGAAAGCCCCTCTTCCTGAACCGCCTCGTTGTCAATATTGTGATTCTCGTAATATTATTTGTGAATAATTAATTATTAATTCATATGATGAGGAAAATATTGATTTTATGTGGATATAGATGGAGAAAATTTTTTAATGTGACAATTGTTAAAAATTGAAATTTTATCTTTTTCTCGATAAAATAATTCATTTAAATATATTATTATATTTTAATAATATAATAATGGTGATATTTTTACAACGAATGTGGGATATATGAGTATACGAGGAGGAGGAGTATTTTTGTTGCAATAAATGTTTAAAACATGTTAAACATGCTCGGGGACCCCATTTATCGATCGAAATTTGATTATAAATTTGTAAAATCGCCTGGCTTGTGGATTTCGGTCAATTTCTCTTTGGAATTTGGAAAACTTTCTTCTCGCAAAGTTGTAGAGAATTGAATTTCCTATAACAACTCATGAGATTCGAATTTTCTGATGAAAGGGCTATTTATTGTGAATTATTAAAGTTCTGAAGCTCCTAAATAATTAATTTTTGAAGTTTTAAATATTTTTAATAAGAAAAATGTTTTTTTTGAGTTAGGCAAGGTGAGTCACTCTTGGTGGCTGATGGTTTGAATCAGATTTTAAAAGCGTAGGAATTTAATAATTATATATTAATATTTTATTAAATTTTCTCGCTTTGGTGTTCTAAGCAATTTCCTATAAATAGGTGCTTAGGTTAGAATTGAAAATCACACCGTAAACTCAAGTTTTCTCTCTATATTATCGAGCGTATTCTTGTGAGTATTTTGAGTATACTTTGAGTATTTCTATACTTGCAAGTCCAAGTCATAGCCTATATCCTGTTTCAAATTTAGAAGACTGATCTTTCGAGGTAAGGGATGTTATTTTCTTCTCAAATGATATTATTTCTTCAATATCATTATTATCTTTGAAATATCAGTTGGAACTTTTTATCAAATTTGGAACTTTTTCATGTCGAGGTTACTATTCATGAGTTACTATTCACGAGTTACTATTCATGAGTTATTATTCACGAGTTACTATTCACGAGTACTATTATGTAAGCGTGAAGTTGTTTTTTGTGGAATTTCTATCTTTTGGTGTCTGAGTTACTATTCACGATACTTAAGACTATTCACGATATATGGCACTATTCACCGAAAAATGAAATTTCTTCTTTTCGTCAAAAATATCTATTCGGATACTAGCTTTGATTGTATCCATGTTTTGATCATTCTCAATTTTACACCACTATGATTATTTTTGAGGTATTTTTGAACATGGATAAAACAAAGTACTGAATCCTTAATCCTTAATCCTTGTCATTTTGTTTCACCGGATTCGCTTTTTAAAATATTTTTCATCATCCTCGCCTTAAATGATGATATTATTGAATATCTTTGGCTTTGTAGTCAAAAGATAAATGATTTCTGAAGAATATCTTTGGCTGTAAAAAGATGAACAGTGTTGAGATGAACATGACCGATCGATTAATATCTTTGGCCCAGAGTGCAAAGATGAACAGTGTTTAAATGAACATGACCAATCGATGAATATCTTCGGCTCAGTAGTGCAAAGATGAATATTTGATTCCGATGTATATTGATTGATGTTACAGGATAAAAGATAGACGATGAACTTTTAAATTCATACATAGAAGATAGTAGTTTGCATTCTCTACTTAACTCTTCTAATGAATTATTATTTCATTTGCGAATATTGATTTAAAATTTGTTGTCTATCAGTATTCTATTAGATTTTTCCCCGTTGAAGACTAACGATAATTTGTTGTATATTATCTTAGTCATAATATTCTTTATCGAGCTAGTTGAGCTCACCCTTTTCCTTTTTTGTTCCATTTTTCTTAGGAGGCGAGAATATAAATGAGTACACGTGCCTGGGTATGGAATAAAGGTTCTAGAGAAAGTTGTTTAGTAGTCCTCACCATTTTGTAAAATAATGTATCAATAAATGTGATGAGGATTTCTTTGAGTATAGATATTGCTCTGTAAGATAATATTTGTATTTAAACTCACGCTTTTACTGTTGTAATAATAAAGTTGTAGTTGTTTCGTACTCATGTATTGACAACTCGTAATGGGTGATGTATACCTATTTTGGGGGCGCCACAATTGGTATCGAGCTTAGGGATATGATCTCCCATGGAGATCTGGGAATAGAACTAGAGGGGAGAGACGAGTAAATCCTTCTCTAGTGTGTCCTACCTAAGCTTATTTGTTAGTTGGTCAAGATATAGGGATACTTATGTGATATATTGATTTCCTTAATTAACCCTTGTTTTAAGACAAGATTTGAGAGAATGTCGATCGAGAATATTAACAATGGAAATGAGACCGTGGAGACTCAGACTCACCAACGAGGAGAGAACGTGCAACAGTCGCAATGTTCCTCCCGTGAACAACACCATTGAAAGCGTATGATGAACGAGGGATGTTTAGAAGCTTTTTGCGCTTTCATGCAAAATCGCATTTAGGAGACTCGTGTTCAAAATACATGAGGAAATGATAGCAATTCACGGGTTGTCACAACATAAGCGCTTCAAAGAGTCGGGACCACCGAATTTAAAGGAAAGCCAGATCCGATCATGGGCGGAAACATGGGTCAAGCAAATTACCAAGATATTCGATGTCTTGGGATGCACGGAGGAACAGAAGGTTCCATTCGCCACCTTTATGTTCCGTGGCGAAAGCGCGACTCATCGGTGGGAGTCTCAGGAAGCGTGCACTCCATCCAAACAAGACTCAAAGATGTCTTGGGAGACGCTTTCAAACTATTTAATGACAAATACTTTCCTAAAAGTGTTCGGTCATATGAAGGAAGTGGAGTTTATTAGATCGAGCGAAACAACATGACGGTGTGTCTCAATGACGAGGCAAAGTTTGCGAGTTATCCAGTTTGCACCTCATTTGGTGGAGAATGAGGAACGATGACTCGAGATGTTTCTTAGAGGTTTGAAACCCTAAGATACGCCAAGATCTCATTTCTCATAAATTTTCTCTTTATTCGAGATGTTGTAAATGTGGCTCAATTATTAGAGCGAGATAACGAGTACGGCCAACCGAGGGACCACCACCGAGATTGTACCGAGATAGCGGTCAATGTAATAATGATAACCAAATGGAGAAAGAAACAGACGGACAAAAATGGTTACCACTCTGTGGTAATCATGGTCATGAAAATGTAAGAAGCGAGTCAGAGGAGATTTTAAAAAGAGGAGATTTAACAACGACCATGTGAAGACGACAAAGGTCGCAAAGAATCGGGTTCTAAGGGAGGAGAAACGACCACCCATTATATGCTATAAATGCGAAATATATCGCACCAAACCGTCCCACAACAGCTTCAAGGTATGCTATAATTGTGGAAAGGAAGGACATATCGCCGAGATTGTATGGTAGCGAAACCTAGTTCAATGGGGCGGTGACTCAAAAGATCGTCCCGTAAAAGTCAAATTCAATGATTCCGGAAGAGCGTTTGTTGTGATCGGTCATAATGCGAGGAACCCAAACGAGGTTATCACGGTAAGCTATTTATAAATTCTTGCGGTTTATACCTTACTTGATACCGGTGCTACCCATTCATTTATCTCTCCCGCATGTGCTCAACGCTTAAACTTGACTCGAGAAATTAGACTTTGACCTATCTCGTGGAAACCTCTGTTAGAGAAACTTTCATCACATCCACTTGCTTATAAATCTTGTTTGATTCAAGTTGGCACCATTACCTTACCTGCTGACCTTATCTCTTTAAAGATACTTGCTTTTGATGTGATTTTAGGATTGATTGGTTAACTACTCATCATGCCAAAATTGATTGTTTTCGTAAGGTTGTTAGTTTTCATATTCCTAACCAACCCGTTGTATTTAATTCAAGCAACTAAACCATTAAAATCAATCACTATCATATCTAATCATAAAGCTATTCGCTTATTGAAAAACGGATGTCAAGCTTTCTTAGCCCATGTTATGGATTTGAATAAAGACACGCCAAATTTGAAAAATATTCCCGTTGTTATCGACTTTCCCGACGTATTTCAAAGAACTTCCCGGCCTACCCCCCGTAACGTGAAGTTGAATTCTTTATTGATCTTGAACCCGGTACAAAGCCCATTTCTAAAACCCCATATCGAATGGCTTCTATTGAACTTCGAGTTAAAGGTCCAACTACGGAATTGTTGGACATCGGTTTCATTCGTCCTAGTAGATATCTCCTCGGGGTGCTCTCTGCTTTATTCAGAATGAAGAAAGACGGGAGTATGCGACTTTGTATTGACTATCGGAATTGAACCATGTCACCATCAAGAATAGGTATCCTCTACCTCGTATTGATGACTTGTTTGACCAGATTGCAAGGGCACAATTCTTTTCAAAATCGATCTTCGCTCGGATATCATCACCAAGATTAGAACGAGGATATTCCAAAGATCGCGCTTTTAGAACTCGAAGACGGGCATTATGAATTCTTAGTCATGTCTTTCTGGATCGACTAATACTCCTCATGGCTTTCATGGATATGATGAACCGAGTATTCAAGGAATATTTGGATCAGTTTATTGTTGTCTTTATTGATGACATCCTTATATATTCCAAAAGTCGTGAAGATCATGAGCACCATTTGAAGCTGGTACTCCAAAGGCTTCGTGAAAACAAACTATATGCCAAATTGAAGAAATGCGAGTTCTGGCTTGAGGAAGTAGCATTCCTTGGGCACGTGGTGTCGAAACATGGAGTATCCTTGGACTCGGCAAAGATTGAATCAATACAAAGTTGGGAGCAACCGAAGTCGGTGACCGAAGTACGTAGTTTTTTGGGCTTAGCTGGTTATTATCGGAGATTCGTGGAAGGGTTTTCTCGAATCGCTACTCCTTTAACCCAGCTATCTCGGAAGGATACAAAATTCGTTTGGAGCGAAGAATGCGAGAAAAGTTTCCAAGAGCTTAAGAGGAGACTTATTTCTAAGACTGTTCTAACAATACCATCCGGTTCGGATGGATTTGTTATCTACAAATGATGCTTCGAGCAAAGGGTTAGGATGTGTTCTCATGCAACGTGGGAAAGTCATATCCTATGCCTCGCGACAACTTAAAGAGTATGAGAGGAATTATCCTACTCGTGATATAGAGTTAGCGCAGAATCGCTTTCAAGGCTTAAAGATATGGAGGCACTATCTATATATATGGGAGAAAGTGGAGATATATTCGCACCATAAAAAGCCTTAAATATTTCTTCACTCAAAAGAACTCAACATGCTGGCAAATGACGCTTGGCTCGAGCTATTGAAAGACTACGACCACACTATTCAATACCATCGTGGTAAAGCGAACGTGGTAGCTGACGCGTTGAGTAGAAGATCATATGCGGGAACGAGTGTGATGATGTCAAGTATACGCATAGAGCCAACTTTAATAGAAAAAGTTAAGGTTGCTCAAGCCACCGACCCAGAGCTGATGCGTATGAAGAAGAAAGTACAAGAAGGAGCTATTCCAGAAGCGAGAATTGATGAAGAAGGAATACTTCGAGTCCACTTTAGACTTTATGTTCCTAACGACTCTGATTTGAAGTACAAGATTATGATGGAGGCACACAATACACCATTTGCAATCCATCCTGGAAGTACTAAAATGTATCGTGATCTTCGACATACATTTTGGTGGAACAATATGAAGAGAGAGATTGCAAAGTTTATCTCAATGTGTTTAACTTGTCAACGTGTAAAGGCGGAGCATCTAGTACCTAAGGGTCCGTTGCAAACCACTCGAGAGATTCCGAAATGGAAGTGGGAACACATTACCATGGATTTCGTTCACGGGTCTTCCTACGGCTTTCTCAAGGCATCAATGCTATTTGGGTTATTGTTGATAGATTAACCAAGTCACTTCATTTCTTGCCGATCTGGAGACTTATTCCTCGAACGCCTTGCTAGTATGTACGTGAATGAAATTGTGAGGTTGCATGGCATGCCCAGTATCCATAGTTTCTGATCGTGACCCAAGATTCACTTCAAGATTTTGGGTTAGCTTGCAAAAAGCTATGGGCACGGATTTGCGATTCGATTCGGCATACCATCCTCAAACCAGACGGACAATCGAAGGACTATTCAAACTCTTGAAGATTTATTAAGACTCATGTCCTAGACTTCAAGGCGCTTGGGATAAGTATTTACCATTGGTGGAATTCTCCTACAACAACAAGCTTATCGTGCAAGTATAGGTGTGGCTCCATTTGAAGCATTATATGGACGAAAATGTCGCTTCTCCAATATGTTGGGATGAGGTGGGTGAAGCAACATTGTTGGGACCCGAGTTAGTAGACGTATGACTATCTAAAAGATCCAAATGATTCGACAACGATACAAACGGCACAAGATCGACAAAAGAGTTATGCGGATCTTCATCGAAAGGACGTGGAATTTAGTGTAGGGGATCATGTATTGTTGCGAGTTGCTCCATGGAAGGGAGTTACAAGATTTGGGAAGAGAGGAAAGCTCAATCCACGATTTATTGGTCCATTTCAAAAATTCTTGACCGAGTAGGAAATGTAGCCTATAGACTTGCGTTACCTCCAAGTATGTCTCGTGTTCATAATGTGTTTCACATATCCATTTCAGTTAAATATGTGAAAGACCCAACCACGTTATAGAGTTAGAACCGCATTTGAGATAACCAAGACTTAAAGTATGAGGAGGTACCTGTCAAGATTTTGGATAGGAAGGAGCATGTCCTACGCGCAAAGGTCATACCACAAGTTAAAGTTTTGTGGAGGAATCATGCTATAGAGGAAATGACCTGGGAATTGAAAACGGAAATGAAAGCGATGTATCCTCACCTTTTCGAAACACCAAGTACGTACGTCAATTTCGAGGACGAAATTTCATAAGGAGGGGAGGTTGTAAGACCCCGACTTATTATTAATGAAATTTAATTTTCTCTATTTATTATTTTGAAATAGTAAGGGTGGATTTGATTAATGTGGATAGTTATGGGTAAAATACGCAAATATTTCAAAATAAGCAAGTGGTTATAAAATATTCATTGTTGTCGGGGAATATTCGTTTGGTCGTGAAATATTCAATGCTTTATTCGGGAATATTCGCGTGCACGACCAGCAGACCATGTGTGGGGCCCCATAACTGAAAGCGATTGGATGAAGAAAATGACAAATATAAGTTGTTTAAAAATAACTACAGAAGTTGTTAAGTTAATCTTGTTAAAATACCCGGTGGTTAAAACACGAAGAGCACCAGGTATTGCACCAATTATTGATTTTTACGTAAGAAGGCACTACTCAATAATGGTTACGTAATCACCGCTCAAGATTTTTATCGAGTTAATAATTGCATTGCGTTGATATTTTATATTCATTGTTGTTTCAATAATTGTCATTACACAAGATTTTTTATCGAAGCAATAATTCATATTATCCTCAATAATATTATTAGATAACATTATTGGCAATGTCTAGAAAGTTCTTTCTAAAGAGAGGTTTGGTCACCTAATTGCTTGCGCCCGAAGAAGAAATTCTTATTGAAAGCCCCTCTTTCCTGAACCGCGCTTGGTTGGCAATATTGTGATTCTCAAATATTATTTGTGAATAATTAATTATTGATTCATATGATGAGGAAAATATTGATTTTATGTGGATATAGATGGAGAAAAATTTTAATGTGACAATTGTTAAAATTGAAATTTTATCTTTTTTCTCGATAAAATAATTCATTTAAATATATTATTATATTTTAATAATATAATAATGGTGATATTTTTATAACGAATGTGGGATATATGAGTATACAAGGAGGAAGAGAGTTTTTGTTGCAATAAATGTTTAAAACATGTTAAACATGTCATGGACCCCATTTATCGACCGAAATTTGATTATAACCCAATAAAATCGCTTGTTTGTGGATTTCTTGGCCAATTTCTCTTTGGAATTTGGAAAACTTTCTTCTTCAAAGTTGTATAGAATTGAATTTCCTATAAAAATTCGCGAGATTCAATTTTCTCGATGAAAGGGCTATTTATTGTGAATTATTAAAGTTCAAGCTCCTAAATAATTAATTTTTGAAGTTTTAAATATTTTTAATAAGAAAACGTTTTTTTTTGAGTTAGGCAAGGTGAGTCACTCTTGGTGGCTGATGGTTTGAATCAGATTTTGGGTGCGTAGGAATTTAATAATTATATATTAATATTTTATTAAATTTTCTGCTTTGGTGTTCTAAGCAATTTCCTATAAATAGGGTGCTTAGGTTAGAATTGAAAATCACACCAGAAACTGAAGTTTTCTCTCTCTATATTATCGAGCGTATTCTTGTGAGTATTTTAAGTATACTTTGAGTATTAATATACGGTGCAAGTCCAAGTCATAACCTATATCCGGTGTTTCAGCTAGAAGTACTGATCTTTCGAGGTAAGGGATGTTATTTTCTTCTCAAATGATATTATTTCTTCAATATCATTATGCTGAAATATTGGTTGGAACTTTTTATCAAATTTGGAACTTTTTCATGTCGGGGTTACTATTCATGAGTTACTATTCACGAGTTACTATTCATGAGTTACTATTCACGAGTTACTATTCACGAGTACTATTCATGAAGCGTGAAGATGTTTTTGTGGAATTTCTATCTTTTGGTGTCTGAGTTACTATTCACGATATCGCAGACTATTCACGATACTTCAATTTATTCAATTTAAAAATAAAATTTCTTCTTTTAATCCAAAATATCTATTCGGATACTAGCTTTGATTGTATCCATGTTTTGATCATTCTTGAATTTTACACCACTATGATTATTTTTGAGGTATTTTTGAACATGGATAAAACAAAGTACGAATCCTTAATCCTTAATCCTTGTCATTTTGTTTCAATTTGGATTCGCTTTCTTTAAAAATATTTTCATCATCCTCGCCTTAAATGATGATATTATTGAATATCTTTGGCCCAGTAGTGCAAAGATGAATGATTTCTGAAGAATATCTTTGGCCTGTAGTGCAAAGATGAACAGTGTTGAGATGAACATGACCGACTGATTAATATCTTTGGCCCGTAGTGCAAAGATGAACAGGTGTTTAAATGAACATGACCAACTGATGAATATCTTTGGCCTGTAGTGCAAAGATGAATATTTGATTTCAGATGTATATTGATTGATGTTACAGGATAAAAGATAGACGATGAACTTTTAAATTCATACATAGAAGATAGTAGTTTGCATTCTCTACTTAACTCTTCTAATGAATTATTATTTCATTGCGAATATTGATTTAAAATTTGTTGTCTATTGTATTCTATTAGATTTTTCCCTGTTGAAGACTAACGGTAATTTGTTGTATATTATCTTTGTGACAACCCCAAAATAGGTTCATTCCATCCAACCCATTCTGAGTCGCCAAATATATGGTACGAAAAACAACTACAACTTTATTACAACAATTGTCGTGCAAAATACAACAAACACATATCTTTGTGAGTTTGGATACAAATATATACCAACTCAGAAGACGTCACAATGACACCTTACATAAAGGTATAGTCAAAAACCTGCTTTTAGAAATTAGAATCTTTGGGAAGTGCTCAAGGAAACCTTCATACATGGGAGGCCATGCTTTTAGGTTATGGTAGATATCATATGGCCACGTAATTATCCTTGGTTGACCTAATAAACCCCAAAGAAAAAACGAGAAGATTACTATCATATTCTTCCCAATGGTGAGTCTTCTCTTGACATATCATTATCTCCACCGCCTCTAATTGGGTATTATACTCCAAACAAACACCAAGATTATATAGGTAGTGCTTGTAAATATACTCAGCAAGTGGATGAGCACAACCATGTCTTATGATAACACGAGGTTGTATGTCATTAGACATCTTGTATGATAGTGACAAAACACCCTTCCAAGTTAAATTCACCTCACCCTCAACATTTATAGACCACCACTCTATTCCCTCGCTATCCCCCGCTCGACCCAGCTACACTTTTATTACCTGAAAGGAATTGTGAAACAAAAGGGTGAGCACAACTAGCTTAGTAAAGAATATTATGACTAAAGATAAATAAATTATCAATAGTCTTCATCGAGAATAAATCGTAGATTTAGAACATATGGTAGATGATAAAACTTTTCAACCATAGTTGCGGTGAATGAGCAATCCATTAGAAGAGTCAAATAGACTATAAAGTCTATTGTCTTCTCCATGTTAAAAATCCACCAACAATGTTTTATCCTCCGTAACATCAATCAACAATTCCGTCCCACAATCACGTGTATAACTCATAATCGTAATTGTAGTTCTAAATTCCTTTCTCATCCAAGACAAAGATAATTTTCATCACTTGTCTTTACCGAAACATCATAGATCATGGTTATACCAAATCACGGCCTCATTCATAATCATACTAATAAATTCATCTTTTCACCACGGCCAAAGATATTCATCAACAGTTCATCTTTACACTACAAAGCAAAGATATTCAACAACGGGTCATCTTTGCATTACAAGCCAAAGATATTCATCAATAATTCATCTTTGCACTACGAAATTAAAGATATTCAACAACAATTAAATCTTTGCATTTTGAGCAAAAGATATTCATCAATAATTCATCTTTGCACTACCTAAATTAAAGATATTCAACAACAAAGTCATCTTTGCATTACGAGCAAAAGATATTCATCAATAATTCATCTTTGCACTCTTGGCTAAAGATATTCAACAACAAAGTCATCTTTGCATTACGAGCAAAAGATATTCATCAATAATTCATCTTTGCACTCATTGGCTAAAGATATTCATCACCGGTCATGTTCATTTAAACACTGCTCATCTTTGCACTCTTGTGCCAAAGATATTCTTCGAAATTATTCATCTTTGCATTGATTTTATCCACGTCCAAAAATACCTCAAAAATAATCATAGTGGTGTAAAATTCAAGAATGATCAAAACATGGATACAATCAAAGCTAGTATCCAAAATAGATATTTTAGACGAAAAGAAAATTTTTTATTTTTCTATTGAATAGTCTTAAATATTCGTGAATAGTGTCATTATCGTGAATAGTCCGTATATCATGAATAGTAACTCAAACACCAAAAGATAGAAATTCCACAAAAATATCTTCACGCTTCATGAATAGTACTCGTGAATAATAACTCGTGAATAGTAACTCATGAATAGTAACTCGTGAATAGTAACTCATGAATAGTAACCCCGACATGAAAAAGTTCCAAATTTGATAAAAATTCCAACCAATATTTCAAAGATAATGATATTGAAGAAATAATATCATCTCGAGAAGAAAATAACATCCTTACCTCGAAAGACAATGACTTCTAGTTGAAAAAGCCGGATATAGTCTTTGAAGGAAACTTGCACCGATCTAACAATACTCAAAGTATACTCAAAATACTCACAAGAATACGCCGATAATATAGAGAGAAAAGAGAAAAACTTGTTTTACGGTGTGTTTTTCAATTCTAACTTAGCCCTCTATTTATAGGAAAATGTTAGCACGCCGAAGCAGACTTAACCTGCAACCTGATGGCTTTACCTGCTACTATTCCACCCACCAAAAATCAGCCATCTTCCCCAACAACCAAGAGTGGGGCCCACTCAATTCTAGAATTTTCCACCAAAACCTAATTTCCGAATCAGTTACCTCTTAAAATTCATAACAAATCATACGTTCATTTTTAACGGTTCAAAATTTGTGAACATATACTCAACTTATATATGTATAACATATCCAAAAATTACAACGATCCAACGGTCGGATCAAAATTTATAACTCACGCAATATAGCTGAAGAACACTGATTTTTTGGACTATTAGTCCTTCGGACCAGTTTCATTCAAAATTTCACCACGAAATATCTACAAAGAATTTTTGGATGATTCAAATTTCTATAGTTAGCTTACTTCTAGGGCTTTCTTTTGATATAAGGCTCATCTCTTAACTCATTATACACAAAGAGTTATGGATTTTACAAAATCAAGTAATAAACTAATTTTTCTGAAAATCCCATATTTTGTTCTCCATTTCGACAAATACTGATAAAACACCTCATCATTAATTCCTTCACTTATAACCACATAAATAAATCCATCATTTATATCCACATAAAATAAATATTTTCTTATCATATGAATCAATAATTAATTATTCACAAATAATATTACAGAATCACATTTATGACAACCAAAGTAGCTTCTGGAAAGAGGGGCTTTCCAATAAGAATTTCTCCTTCATCAAGTAGCAATTAGGTGACCAAACCTCTCCTTGACGTAACTTTCTAGACATTGCCAATAATGCTATCTAATAATATTATTCAAATAATATGAATTATTGATCCGATAATGGGAAATATCAGGCGGTTGATAATTATTGAACAACAATAATATAAAATATCAACACAACAATTATTGAATCAATAAATAAAAAAATATTGAATAAGAATTATCGTAACAATTATTGAGTAGTGCCTTCTCACGTAAGAATCAATAATTGAAAAAAATCTTGTCTAATCTGGTAAAGCTATTTCTTGTGCAACGTATAGCGTATTACTTTACTTTACCAATATTATTCCAAATGTTAACTTGCAGTACGATTACTGTTATTTATAAAAACTCAAATTTGTCGTTTTCTCCATCCGACGATTATTCATTATGGGGCCCATGAATGATCGCGCTGCAAATCATTTAATATTCTCCGACGTAAAGAATATTCCACGACCAAACGAATATTCTCCTACAACAATGAATACTTTATACCCCTTGCGTATTTTGAAAAAAAAAATTTCATATATCACCCTTAACTTTAACTTTTATCAATTTAACCATTTACTGAATAGAAAAATTGAAAACTTTTATTTCATAAAATTCGGAGTCTTACAATCTTAGTCATAATATTCTTTACTGAGCTAGTTGAGCTCACCCTTTTCCTTTTTGTTCCATTTTTTCTCAGGAGGCGAGAATATAGCGAGTACGAGTCGGGGTATGGAATGAAGGTTCTAGAGAGAGTTGTTTAGTAGTCCTCACCATTTTTGTAAAATAGTGTATCAATAAATGTGATGAGGATTTATTTGAGTATAGATATTGTCTAGAAGATAATATTTGTATTTAAACTCACAGTTTTACTGTTGTAATTATAAAGTTGTAGTTGTTTCTGTACCATGTATTGACAACTCAGAATGGGTGATGTATACCTATTTTGGGGGCGTCACAGAAGATAGTAGTTTGCATTCTCTACTTAACTCTTCTAATGAATTATTATTTCCGCTGCGAATATTGATTTAAAATTTGTTGTCTATTGTATTCTATTAGATTTTTCCCTGTTAAAGACTAACGGTAATTTGTTGTATATTATCTTAGTCATAATATTCTTTACTGAGCTAGTTGAGCTCACCCTTTTTCCTTTTTGTTCCATTTTTCTCAGGAGGCGAGAATATGGCGAGTACGAGTCGGGGTATGGAATAAAGGTTCTAGAGAAAGTTGTTTAGTAGTCCTCACCATTTTTGTAAAATAATGTATCAATAAATGTGATGAGGATTTCTTTGAGTATAGATATTGTCTAGAAGATAATATTTGTATTTAAACTCACAGTTTCTTGTTGTAATAATAAAGTTGTAGTTGTTTACGTGCACCATGTATTGACAACTCGAATGGGTGATGTATACCTATTTTGGGGCGCGTCACAATTGGTATCGAGCTTAGGGATATGATCTCCATGGGAGATCGGGAATAGAACTAGGAGGGAGAGAGACGAGTAAATTCTTCGCTAGTGTGTCCTACCTAAGCTTATTTTTTGTTGGTCAAGATATATAAGGATATTATGTGATATATTGATTTCCTTAATTAACCCTTGTTTTATGAAAGTATTTGAGAATGTCGATTGAGAATATTAACAATGGAAATGAGACCGTGGAGACGCTTTGTACTCACCAACGAGGAGAACGCGTTACAGTCGTGGCAATGTTCCTCCTGTGAACAACACCATTGAAAGCGATGATGAACGAGGGATGTTTAGAAGTTTTTTGCGAGTTCATGCAAAATCGAGACGAGGAGACTTCGTGTTCAAAATACTGAGGAGGAAATGATAGCAATTCACGGGTTGTCACAAACCCAAGCGATTCAAAGAGTTGGGACCACGAAATTTAAGGAAAGCCAGATCCGATCATGGCGGAAACATGGGTCAAAGCAAATTACCAAGATATTCGATGTCTTGGGATGCCCGAAAAACGAAGGATCCATTCGCCACCTTTATGTTACGTGGCGAGGCGGACTCTTGGTGGGAGTCTTTGAAGCGTACCCATCAGTAAATTTTAACTTCGGCATGTCTTGGGAGACATTTCAGAAATTATTTAATGACAAATACTTTCCCGAAAGTGTTCGTCGTATATGAAGGAAGTGGAGTTCATCGATTAGAACAAAAAAACATGATTGTGTCTCAAGACGAGGCAAAGTTTGCAGAGTTATCCGTGTTTGCACCTCATTTGGTGGAGAATGAGGAACGTATGACGCGGATGTTTTTGAGAGGTTTGAAACCCAAGATACAACAATATCTCATTTCTCATAAATTTTCTCTCTATTCGGATGTTGTAAATGTGGCTCAATTATTAGAGCGAGATAACGAGTACAGTCAACCGAGGGACCATAACCGGATCGTCTTAGAGATAGCGATCAGCAGAATAATGATAACCAAATGGAGAAAGAAATAGAGCGGACAAAATGGTAACCACTCGGGTGGTAATCATGGCCATGAAAATAGAAGAAGCGATTCAGGAGGAGATTTTAAAAGAGGAGATTTAACAACGACCATGTGAAGACGACAAAGTCTTAAGAACAAGCGGTTCTAAGGGAGGAGAACGACCACCGGCCATATGCTACAAATGCGGAAAGAGGGACATATCGGTCAAACCGCCCACAACAATATTCAGGTATGCTATAATTGTGGAAAGGAAGGACATATCGCTCGAGATTATGCGGTAGCAAAACCTAGTTCAATGGGACGGTGACTCAAAAGATCGTCCCGAAAAAGTCAAAGTCAACGATTCCGGGAAGAGCGTTTGTTGTGATCGGTCAAAATCGAGAAACCCAAACGAGGTGATCACGGGTAAGCTATTTATAAATTCTTGCGAAGTTTATACCTTACTTGATCTGGGTCTTACCCATTCATTTATCTCTCCTGCATGTGCTCAACGTTTAAACTTGACTCAGGAGAAATTAGACTTTGACCTATCTGTGGAAACTCCGTTAGAGAAAACTTTCATCACATCCAATCGCTTTATAAATCTTGTTTGATTCAAGTTGGCACCATCACCTTACCTCATTGACCTTATCTCTTTAAAGATACTTGCTTTTGATGTGATTTTAGGGATTGATTGGTTAACTACTCATCATGCCAAAATTGATTATTTTAAATAAGTTTGTTAGTTTTCATATCCCTAACCAACTTTGTTGTGCAATTCAAGCAACTAAACCATTAAAATCAATCACTATCATATCTAATCGTAAAAGCTATTCGTTTATTGAAAAACGGATGTCAAGCTTTCTTAGCCCATGTTATGGATTTGAATAAAGACACGTCAGATTTGAATAATATTCCTGTTGTTATTGACTTTCCTGACGTATTTCCTGAAGAACTTCCCGGTCTACCCCCGGAACGTGAAGTTGAATTTTTTATTGATCTTGAACCTGGTACCAAGCCCATTTCTAAAACCCCATATCGAATGGCTCCTATTGAACTTCAGGAGTTAAAGGTCCAACTACAAGAATTGTTGGACATCGGTTTCATTCGTCCTAGTACATCTCCTTGGGGTGCTCCTGTTTTATTCGTAAAGAAGAAAGACGGGAGTATGCGACTTTGTATTGACTATCGGGAATTGAACCATGTCACCATCAAGAATAGGTATCCTCTACCTCGTATTGATGACTTGTTTGACCAGATTCTGCAGGGGGGCAATTCTTTTCAAAAATCGATCTTAGCTTCGGATATCATCAATTGAGATTAGAACTGAGGATATTCCAAAGACTGCCTTTAGAACTCGGTACGGGCATTATGAATTCTTAGTCATGTCTTTCGGATTGACTAATGCTCCTGCGGCTTTCATGGATATGATGAACCGAGTATTCAAGGAATATTTGGATCAATTCGTTGTTGTCTTTATTGATGACATCCTTATATATTCCAAAAGTCGTGAAGATCATGAGCACCATTTGAAGTTTGGTACTCGAAAGGCTTCGTGAAAACAAACTATATGCCAAATTGAAGAAATGCGAGTTCGGCTTGAGGAAGTAGCATTCCTTGGGCACGCAGTGTGTCGAACATGGAGTATCTGTTGATCCGTGAAGATTGAAGCAATACAAAGTTGGGAGCAACAAAGTCGGTGGATCAAGTACGTAGCTTTTGGGCTTAGCGGGTTATTATCGGAGATTCGTGGAAGGGTTTTCTCGAATCGCTACTCCATTAACCCAAATAACTAACGGAAGGATACAAAATTCATTTGGAGCGAAGAATACGAGAAAAGTTTCCAAGAGCTTAAGAGGAGACTTATTTATTTTTGTTCTAACAATACCATCCGGTTCGGATGGATTTGTTATCTCTGATGATGCTTGAGCAAAGGGTTAGGATGTGTTCTCATGCAACGTGGGAAAGTCATAGCCTATGCCTCGCGACAACTTAAAGAATATGAGAGGAATTATCCTACTCATGATCTAGAGTTAGCGGCATCGCTCTCATGCTAAAAGATATATGGTGGCACTATCTATATGGGGAGAAAGTGGAGATATATTCGGACCATAAAAGCCTTAAATATTTCTTCACTCAAAAGAACTCAACATCTTGGCGGACGTTGGCTCGAACTATTGAAAGACTACGACCACACTATTCAATACCATCCCGGTAAAGCGAACGTGGTAGGCGACGCGTTTGAGTAGAAGATCATATGCGAACGAACGAGTGCGATGATGTCAAGTATACGCGTAGAGCCAACTTTAATAGAAAAAGTTAAGGTTGCTCGAGCCACCGACCGAAATGATCTGTATGAAGAAGAAAGTACAAGAAGGAGCTATTAGGAGCGAGAATTGATGAAGAAGGAATACTTGAGTCCACTCTGAACTTTGTGTTCCTAACGACTCGATTTGAAGTACAAGATTATGATGGAGGCACACAATACACCATTTGCAATCCATCCTCGGAAGTACTAAAATGTATCGTGATCTTGACATACATTTTGGTGGAACAATATGAAGAGAGATTTCAAAGTTTATCTCAATGTGTTTAACTTGTCAACGTGTAAAGGCGGAGCATCTAGTACCTAAGGGTTCGTTGCAACCACTTGAGATTCCGAAATGGAAGTGGGAACACATTACCATGGATTTCGTTACGGGTCTTCCTACGGTTTCTCAAGGCATCAATGCTATTTGGGTTATTGTTGATAGATTAACCAAGTCTGCTCATTTCTTGCCGATACGGGAGACTTATTCCCTTGAACGTCTTGCTAGTATGTACGTGAATGAGATTGTGAGGTTGCATGGCATGCCAGTATCCATAGTTTCGGATCGTGACCCAAGATTCACTTCAAGATTTTGGGTTAGCTTGCAAAAAAGCTATGGGCGCAGGATTTGCGATTTAGTTAAGCATACCATCCCCAAACCAGACGGACAATCGAGAGGACTATTCAAACTCTTGAAGATTTATTAAGACTCTGTGTCCTAGACTTCAAGGGCAGTTGGGATAAGTATTTACCATTGGTGGAATTCTCCTACAACAACAGATTATCGTGCAAGTATAGGTGTTGCTCCATTTGAAGCATTATATGGACGAAAAGTGTCGTTCTCCAATATGTTGGGATGAGGTGGGTGAAGCAACATTGTTGGGATCCGAGTTAAATACGTATGACTCACCGAAAAGATCCAAATGATTCGACAACGTATACAAACGGCACAAGATCGACAAAAGAGTTATGCGGATCTTCATCGAAAGGACGTGGAATTTAGTGTAGGGATCATGTATTGTTGCGAGTTGCTCCATGGAAGGGAGTTACAAGATTTGGGAAGAGAGAAAGCTCAATCCACGATTTATTGGTCCATTTCAAATTCTTGACCGAGTAGGAAATGTAGCCTATAGACTCGCGTTACCTCCGAAAGTATGTCTCGTGTTCATAATGTGTTTCACATATCGTACTTCAGTAAATATGTGAAAGACCCGAACCACGTTATAGAATTAGAACCGGACGAAATAGTCAAGACTTAACGTATGAGGAGGTACTGTCAAGATCTTGGATAGGAAGGAGCATGTCCCCACGCCAAGAAAGGTCATACCACAAGTTAAAGTTTTGTGGAGGAATCATGCTATAGAGGAAATGACCGGGAATTGGAAACGGAAATGAAAGCGAGGTATCCTCACCTTTTGAAACACCAGAATGCGTCGTCGTCAATTTCGAGGACGAAATTTCATAAGGAGGGAGGTTGTAAGACCCCAACTTATTATTAATGAAATTTAATTTTCTATTTATTATTTTGAAATAGTAAGGGTTGATGTGATTAATGTGGATAGTTAGGGGTAAAATACGCAAATATTTCAAAATAAGCAAGTGGTTATAAAATATTCATTGTTGTCGGGGAATATTATTAGTTTGGTCGTGGAATATTAAATCTTTGTCGGGGAATATTAAATGCACGGCCAGTAGCGACCGTGTGTGGGCCCATGTGAAAGCGATTGGATGAAGAAAACGACAAATATAAGTTGTTTAAAAATAACTTGCGTTGTTATTACAGTTATCTTGTTAAAATACCCGGTGGTTAAAACACAAGAAGCTACACAGTATTGCACCAATTATTGATTCTTACGTGAAGAAGGCACTACTTTCGATAATGGTTACGATAATTACTTATTCGATATTTTATTGAGTTAATAATTGTTGCGTTGATATTTTATATTCTTTGTTGTTTCAATAATTGTCATTACACGATTTTTTTATTATCGAAGCAATAATTCATATTATCCGAATAATATTATTAGATAACATTATTGGCAATGTCTAGAAAGTCCTGCTAAAGGAGAGGTTTGGTCACCTAATTGCTAACGCCAAGAAGAAGAAATTCTTATTGAAAGCCCCTCTTTCTGAACTGCTGGTTGTCGATATTGTGATTACGTAATATTATTTGTGAATAATTAATTATTGATTCATATGATGAGAAAATATTGATTTTATGTGGATATAGATGGAGAAAATTTTTAGTGTGACAATTGTTGAAAATTAAAATTTTATCTTTTTCGATAAAATAATTCATTTAAATATATTATTATATTTTAATAATATAATAATGGTGATATTTTTACAACGAATGTGGGATATATTAGTGTAACAACCCCAAAATAGGTCCATTCCATCCAACCCATTCGAGTCGCCAAATACATGATACGAGAAAAACAACTACAACTTTATTACAACAATTGTCGTGCAAAATACAACAACACATATCTTTGTGAGTTTGGATACAAATATATACCAAGCAGAAGCACGCGTTACTGATGACACCTTACATAAAGGTATAGTCAAAAACCTGTTTTAGAAATTAGATTCTTTGGGAAGTGCTCAAGAAACCTTCGTACATGGGAGGCCATGCTTTTAGGTTATGGTAGATATCATATGGCCACGAAATTATCCTTGGTTGACCTAATAGACCCCAAAGAAAAACGAGAAGATTACTATCATATTCTTCCCAATGGCGTAGTCTTCTCTTGACATATCATTATCTCCATCGCTCTAATTTGGTATTATACTCCAAACAAACACCAAGATTATATAGGTAGTGCTTGTAAATATATACTCAAAGAAGTGGATGAGCACAACCATGTCTTATGATAACACGAGTTTGTATGTCATTAGACATCTTGTATGATAGTGACAAAACACCCTTCCAAAGTTGGGTTACGCCTCACCCTATTTAATTCACCAAAATAACTATTAAATGATGTATAAAATACAACACACTAAAGCCCTCAATAAAATTATTTTCATACTCTTTAGGAGAACTCTCAACAACTATAGACCACCGCTTCTATTCCTTGTTATCCCCGCTTCAACCCAAATACACTTTTATTACACCGAAAGGAATTGTGAAGTAAAAGGGTGAGCACAACTAGCTTCAAGATAAAGAATATTATGACTAAAGATAAATAAATTATCAATAGTCTTCATCAATGAATAAATCGTAGATTTAGAACATATGGTAGATGATAAAACTTTTCAACCATAGTTGCAGCGGAATGAGCAATCCATTAGAAGAGTCAAATAGACTATAAAGTCTATTGTCTTCTCCATGTTAAAAATCCACCAACCATGTTTTATCCCTGTAACATCAATCAACAATTCCTGTCCACAATCACGTGTATAACTCATAATCGTAATTGTAGTTCTAAATTCCTTTCCTCATCCAAGACAAAGATAATTTTCCTCACTTGTCTTTACACGAAACATCAAAGATCATGGTTATACCAAATCACAGCCTCCTGCTCATAATCATACTAATAAATTCATCTTTGCACCACGGGCCAAAGATATTCATCAACAGATTCATCTTTACACTACAAAAGCTAAAGATATTCAACAACAGGTCATCTTTGCATTACGAGCCAAAGATATTCATCAATAATTCATCTTTGCACTAAAGGCTAAAGATATTCAACAACAGTCATCTTTGCATTACGAGCCAAAGATATTCATCAATAATTCATCTTTGCATTCACAAGCAAAGATATTCAACAACAGTCATCTTTGCATTACGAGCCAAAGATATTCATCAATAATTCATCTTTTACACTACTGTGCTAAAGATATTCAACAACAGTCATCTTTGCATTCTGAGCCAAAGATATTCATCAATAGTTCATCTTTGCACTACAGGCTAAAGATATTCAACAATAGGTCATCTTTGCACAACGAGCCAAAGATATTCATATATCAAAGAAATACATAATCATTTCAGAAGTTATATAACAATAATTATAACCATGTTGATCAATTCACCTTTGCACTTAAGCTAAAAATATTCAATTGAAAATTCAATGGTCATGATCATACCAGTCAACAATTCAACTTTTGCACTACTGGCCAAAGAGAACCTATGGTCACGATCATACCAATAATCTACCCATCTTTACACTCAAGTCAAAGAAAATATCATCATTAGGGTTATAAGAATGTTATATAAAAATAATATAATCAAAACATGATTTTAATTTCAAGAGTAAGATTCATAAATCAACGATAATTTGGTCGAGAGAAAAACCAATTTGTTGTGAATAGTACCCGTATTCGTATACGTAGTCCCGTATATCGATGCGTAGTAACCTCGACACGAAAAAGATAAAGTTTCATAATAAAATTCATATCCATATTTATAACACCTTAATCCAAATGTTATAAATCACTTAGAAATCTCATGATCTAATATTATTAATATTATAATAATATTTTAATCATTTCTCAAACTTATAAATAATTTAATCCAATTATTTACACTTTAATAATTAATGCATTTAATCATCTAAAAATGCCAAACTCATAAGATTTCATCATCATTAACCAAAACCCTCATAAAAAAATCTGCATATATCTCATATATGATTCTCAAGCCAATAAATCATATTTTCCAATTTTCTTACTTCACATAACATATTTAATTCATTTACTCATAACTAGAACATTTTCATGAAAAATACCAAATCAGTTCTAAAAATATTTCTTTTCTGGGATTTAGTATAAAATAGTCCCATATTGAACATATATTTTTCTCGAAATTTTAAAAATTCATTTACTATTTTTCATATAGCCAAAACCACCGAATATTTAAACATTTATCATAAATTGTACTTTTATCCAAAAATTCCGAAATTCACAGAGTACACTAATATTATATAGATGTACTCTCAATAAAAATTTCATCAATTTTGGAGTTAACCGCAAGGAGTTATAATAGTTACTTTTAAAATAGTCTTTTCTCATAAAATCCATAACTCCTAATCTATACATCCAAAAATACCTCAAAATAATCATAGTGGTGTAAAATTCAAGAATGATCAAAACATGGATACAATCAAAGCTAGTATCCAGAATAGATATTTTAGACGAAAAGAAAAATTTTCATTTTTTATGAATAGTCTTTCGTGAATAATAGTCAGATATCGTGAATAGTCTTAGTATACGTGAATAGTAACTCCGACACCAAAAGATAGAAATTCCACAAAAAAACATCTTCACGCTTCATGAATAGTACTCGTGAATAGTAACTCGTGAATAGTAACTCATGAATAGTAACTCGTGAATAGTAACTCATGAATAGTAACCCCGACATGAAAAAGTTCCAAATTTGATAAAAACTTCAGATCAATATTTCAGCATAATGATATTGAAGAAATAATATCATTACAAAAAAAATAATATCCCTTACCTCGAAAAAGACAAGATTCTAGTTGAAACGCATTGGATATAGTCTTTGAGGAACTTGCACCGTCTAACAATACTCAAAGTATACTCAAAATACTCACAAGAATACGCTCGATAATATAGAGAGAAAGAGAGAAACTTGTTTACGGTGTGATTTTCAATTTTAACTTAGCCTCTCATTTATAGGAAAATGTTAGCACGCAGCAAGGCAGACTTAACTCGCAACTTCGATGGCTTTACATCGCTACTATTCCCACCCACCACATTTGAAATTCAATTGAGCACATTTCTCACCAACCAAAAGTGGGGCCCACCAATTCTAGAATTTTCCACCAAAATCATTTATAACCTAATTTCTGAATCAGTCACCTCTTAAAATTCATAACAAATTATACGTTCATTTTTAACGGTTCAAAATTTGTGAACATATACTCAACTTATATATGTATAACATATCCAAAAATCCCAACGATCCAACGGTCAGATTAAAAATTATAACTCACATAATAAAGCTGTAAGAACACTGATTTGATCTTTTAATACCTCCAATCCGACAAAATACTGATAAAATACCTCAACATTAATTCCTTCATTTATAACCACATAAATAAATCCATCATTTATATCCACATCAAATAAATATTTTCTTATCATATGAATCAATAATTAATTATTCACAAATAATATTACAGAATCACATTTATGACAACCAAAGTAGCCCCGGAAAGAGGGGCTTTCCAATGAGAATTTCTCCTTCTTGGCCAGCATGATTAGGTGACCAAACCTCTCATCGATGAACTTTCTAGACATCGCCAATAATGCTATCTAATAATATTATTCAAATAATATGAATTATTGATCCGATAATGGAAATCTCAGGCAAAGGTGATAATTATTGAACAACAATAATATAAAATATCAACACAAAGAATTATTGAATCAATAAAATAAAATATTGAATAAGAATTACATAATAATTATTAGTAGTGCCTTCTCACGTAAGAATCAATAATTGAAAAAATACTATGCAATACCGTAATGCTTATATGCAACAACGCCAGACATTACTTTACTTTACCAACCCTAGATTCCAACGGTGTTACTTGAACGATTACGCCGTTATTTATAAAAACTCAAATTTGTCGCTTTTCTCCATCCGACGCTTATTACATTATGGGGCCCACAAATGATCGCTACCGTCGTAATTTATATTCTCCTACGAAAAGAATATTCCACGACTAAGCGAATATTCCCAACAACAATGAATATTTTATAACCACTTGCGTATTTTGAAAAAAAATCATATATCACCCTTAACTTTAACCTTTTATCAATTTAACCATTTACTGAATAGTAATTATAAGAAAAATTGAATACATTTATTTCAAAAAATTCGGGGTCTTACAATGAGTATACGAGGAGGAGGAGTATTTTTGTTGCAATAAATGTTTAAAACATGTTAAACATGTCGGTGGACCCCATTTATTGACTGAAATTTGATTATAGCCTGTAAAATCGCCCGTTTGTGGATTTCGGTCAATTTCTATTTGGAATTTGGAAAAACTTTCTTCTGCAAAGTTGTAGAGAATTGAATTTCCTATAAAAACTCACGAGATTCGAATTTTCTGATGAAAGGGCTATTTATTATGAATTATTGAAGTTCTAAAATTTCGGAATAATTGATTTTTGGAGTTTAAAATATTTTTTGTAAGAAAAACGTTTTTTGTTGTAATTGAGTGGCTCACATGTGTTATAAATGATCTGAAATCAGATTTCTAAGGTGGGCTTGAATATTTTTAAGAAATATTATTATTTTATTAAATTTTCTGATTTGGTGTTCTAAGCATTTTCCTATAAATAGGGTGCTTAGGTTAGAATTGAAAATCACACCGAAAATCAAGTTTCTCTCTCTATATTATCGAGCGTATTCTTGTGAGTATTTTGAGTATACTTTGAGTATTGTTAGGCGGTGCAAGTTCCTTCAAAGACTATATACCCGTTATTCCAAATGTAAGTACTAATCTTTCGAGGTAAGGATGTTATTTTCTTCTCAAATGATATTATTTCTTCAATATCATTATCTTTGAAATATTGGTTAGAACTTTTTATCAAATTTGGAACTTTTTCATGTCGGGGTTACTATTCATGAGTTACTATTCACGAAGTTACTATTCACGATTTACTATTCACGAAGTTACTATTCACGAGTACTATTCATGAAGCGTGAAGATGTTTTTGTGGAATTTCTATCTTTTGGTGTCAGTTACTATTCACGATACCGCACTATTCACGATATCTGCACTATTCATAGAAAAATAAAATTTCTTCTTTTGTCCAAAATATCTATTCGGATACTAGCTTTGATTGTATCCATGTTTTGATCATTCTTGAATTTTACACCACTATGATTATTTTTGAGGTATCTTTTGAACATGGATAAAACAAAGTACTGAATCCTAAATCCTAAATCCTTGTCATTTTGTTTCACCGGATTCGCTTTCTTTAGAAATATTTTCATCATCCTCGGTCTTAAATGATGATATTATTGAATATCTTTGGCTTTGTGTAGTGCAAAGATGAATGATTTCTGAAGAATATCTTTGGCCCAGTAGTGCAAAGATGAAGCGGTGTTTAGATGAACATGACCAATCGATGAATATCTTTGGCTGTGGTCTGCAAAGATGAATATTTGATTCGAGATGTATATTGATTGATGTTACGAGGATAAAAGATGAGATTTATGAACTTTTAAATTCATACATGGAAGATAGTAGTTTGCATTCTCTACTTAACTCTTCTAATGAATTATTATTTCATTGCTGCGAATATTGATTTAAAATTTGTTGTCTATTGTATTCTATTAGATTTTCCCCCGTTAAAGACTAACGGTAATTTGTTGTATATTATCTTAGTCATTATATTCTTTCTTGAGCTAGTTGAGCTCACCCTTTTTCCTTTTGTGTTCCATTTTTCTCGTGGAGGCGAGAATATAAGCGAGTGCAGTCGGGGTATGGAATAAAGGTTCTAGAGAAAGTTGTTTAGTAGTCCTCACCATTTTTGTAAAATAATGTATCAATAAATGTGATGAGGATTTCTTTGAGTATAGATATTGTCTAGAAGATAATATTTGTATTTAAACTCACAGTTTTACTGTTGTAATAATAAAGTTGTAGTTGTTTCTGTACCATGTATTGACAACTCAGAATGGGTGATGTATACCTATTTTGGGGGCGTCACAATGATGATGACAATGATATAAGAATTCAATTAAAATAAAACACAAGATAAACTTTAAATATTTATAATTTTATTTATCCAGAATTTAATAATATCCAAATTGTAAACACATGATACTGCTTTTTTATTAGATTTATCGGAAAGAAATTCTTCAAGGTCTTTTCTTTCGACAGAGGTTGGTTTGATGAGGGATACTGCAACAAAAAAATAGGATTAAAAGTTATTTGGTTTGGTGACAAGAGGGAAAGAAAAAATAGTTAGGGGTAGGGGTCAGCGACTTACGTTTGTGGTCATACAGCCATGCTTGTTTGGTTAGAAGAACGAAGCTTCACTCGTGAGTTGGCAAATTTTCAATCAATTTGGATATTTCTAGTACTCATTCAGCTGTGGTGTCGCCGAAAGAGACGTTTGGTCGTCTGTATGAGGCCCAGTCCTGGAGTTTGTGGGTTTCTGGTCCCTTGACGCAGAACCAATCTTTGTGCCAATTTTTGTTACTTAAAGGGGTAACTATTAGGGGATGTTTCTCAATCTTGAGGTTGTATTTTGGAGGTTGTTTACTTAAAACTTTGAATCTGGGTTCCCGGGATTTAATCAGTTGGTATAAGGAAAAGATGAAATCGATGGAAGGAGGAATGCCTATCTCATGGCAGAAGGCGAGGAAGGCTATGATGTTGATGTAGGAGTTCGGCACCAATTGGGAGAATCTGATGTTTATAAACCCTAGGAGGGTGAGGAGAAAAGGGTGTAAGGGTAGCCGAACGCCTTTCTCAAGGAGGGTGAGTGGCATGGTGGTCCAACCATCGAGACGGAGGTACATTCGGTTGGAGGTAGAAGGGTCTTTCAATTGATGGGTGTCTGGGATTTGGTAGTGTTGGAGAATGATGGGGAGGTCTAGTGGCAATAATGCGAAAGGGTGTGTTGACATATGGGAATTTTGTCTCGTACGAGTATTCTCATGTCATTTTTTGGAAATCAGTTTCTGTTTTTGTCAGTTTTGGGTTTTGGGAGGAAGTTTTGGTGGTGGTGACGACGGTGGAATCAGTGGTTATGATGCTAATGTTGGGGTTTGGATTGGTAGGGGAAGAATTAGTGGATGATGTGTGAGGAGCAGGGATACTTGAGAGGGGAATAACGATGATAGGTTCATTGGTTGAGGAGGAAGTGTTGATTGGGGTTGGAGAGGAAGCCATTGATGGAGTTGGGAAGGTTGATAACTGGAGTGAGGGTTTTGCTAAAGGAGAGAGAAGATACTGAGATTCAATTGAACCAAAAAAAATTCTATTTTAGGGAAAGCGTTTAATTTATCTGAGTAGAATTTGAAATGACGTGTCTTTTCTGTTATTTTCGTATTTTGAGAGACGGCTCATTAATGGATGTCATGATGGGGCACGTGGGTTTGAGTTGAAAGGTTGGTTTGTTGGATGCCCTATGGGCTTTAGAGGTTCTTGGGCCTGTCTTAGTTCATTATCGATGGGCAATGTTTAGAATACTCTTCTATTAAATAATTTATTTGAAATAAAGACTAAGGGGCAATGTTGGGCCATGTTATACTGGGTCTGGTTTGTATGGTGGGTTGCTGTCCATATTCAGTTTGAACCCATGTGGAATTCGGTTTTGGTAGTTGGATTAAATTAAGGAATCAAAGATTTCTAGTTATATTTGGTTTTTAAATCCAGAAAAGGGATTTAAGATTTGAATTAACTTTCTTATTCTTGGGAGATCTTATAATACAATCTCATTAAGGAATTATTTCTGATGGGAACCCTAATCCAATAGCGGGAAGGACTTTGATAGAGTGGTGAGATAACTATAAATACAAGACTTTGCACTGATTCTAAGGTACACACAACTCTTTATTATTTATCAGCACTAGAGTTTTTTTGCCTCCATTGTTAAACATTGTTCAGCCTGTACTTATTCTCATACCGGAGCTATCCCCTGACGGAACAAGCCGTCAAGCTATTGGTGTGCTTACCGTTTCTATGTAGAATTGAACGCGTTTTTGGTGATTGAGTCGCGTGGAGAATCTTAGCGTTAACAATAACAATAATAATAATAACATTAACAATAACAGCAAGAAGAATCAAAGGCACAAAATATGATAGAGTATATATTTAGTACGTAAATAATCAGAGATATAAGAATAATCATGTCCTTAATTATAGCCTAGAATCAAGCATTCCAATCATAGCCTAGAATCAAGCATTGTAATCATGTATATATACTGAGTTTGTGTAATGAGAAAGACTCACGGAAGATATTTCCTTCATGGTATCAAAGCCATAAACCCTAGTCGTTCCATAGGTGTTTCTCTATCGCCCATCTCCTTCTTCTACCTTAACTCGTTTTTTTCTCCTCTCTTCTCATTCTCCATGGCTGATAACTCACGCTTCCATCCGGCCCTAGCTGTAAGAAATGTCAAGAAATTTATCCTAATTATTCTTGAGATGGAGAAAGGACAATACTCGTCATGGGCAGATCTTTTTAAGATCCATTGTTGTGCATATCAGGTGATGGACCATATCATCCCTACGCCACCCATGTCATCTGACAAGGGTAAGGAGACGGCGACAGTTCGAGACGATGAATTGTGGTCTCGTTTGGATGCAATAGTTCTTCAATGGATTTATGGAACGATTTCGAACGATCTCCTCCACACTATCTTGGAGCCCGACTTTTTGGCAGAACAAGCATGGGAACGCTTGCAAAGCATTTTTCAAGACAACAAACACTCACGGGCAGTTTACTTGGAAAATCAATTCACCCAAGTTCATATGGATAATTTTCTTAATGTCTCGGCGTATTTCCAAGAACTCAAGATGCTTGCAGATCAACTGTCAAATGTTGGGGCTCCGGTTAATAATAACAGGTTGGTTCTCCAATTGATTGCGGGGGTAAATGAGAACTATGATAGTGTGGCTACGTTCATACAACAAAGTGACCCATTACCTCCGTTTTATGAGACTCGCTTGAAACTAATTCTCGAAGAGACGCGCAAAGCCAAACAGGTGGCTATGGCGTCAAGTGCCTCCGGCACGGCTCTCGTAACAACCAACACCGGCAACGTAGAGACATACGATTCTGGATGGGGAACAAGCCATGGAAATGGTCAAAATCGAAACCATATTGGTGGACGTGGGAAGCATAATAATAGCCCGAACAATCGTACTAATAATAGAGGGAAGAATAATAGCGGACGCGGACGAGGAAAAGGGTGGTCCAAACCAGTCCTTCGGTGGTGGCAACCACCAACAGGCCACCCATCCCCGTCCATGGCAGCATCCGCCACCATGGTGGCAGTATAACGCTGGTTGGGCTCCATCGGGTTGGGCAGTGCCTCCATGCCTTTACCCATCATCTTCTTGGACACGCCCCCCATCAGTACGTCAACCGGGAATTTTAGGACAACGTCCGCAGCAGGCTTACAACGCTCAGGCGCCCAGCTCCACCTCCTGTGCACCCACAGATATTGAAGCAGCGATGCATACTATGTCTCTCAACGTTCCCGATGAAAATTGGTACATGGACACCGGTGATTACTTCGCATATGACAGCGTCGCAAGGTACTCTTTCATCTTATTTTAATTCGAGCAATAATAAAAATATAATTGTTGGCAGTGGTCATGTTATTCCGATTCGTGGTTATGGACAAAAATCACTATCTCCGCCTCATCCACCCCTAACATTGTCCAATGTCCTTCATGCCCCAAACTTAATTAAAAACTTGGTTTCTGTTCGTCGTTTCACAACTGATAATCATGTTTCTTTTGAATTTGATCCTTTTGGGTTTTCTATGAAGGATATGCAGACGAGGATTCCCATAATGAGATGTGATAGCACCGGGGACTTATACCCCTTATCCACTACCATGAGCCCTCCCGCTACCACTCCATCAACTTTTGTTGCTCTTTCTCCTACTTTATGGCATAATCGTTTGGGCCACCCGGGAGCATCAGTTTTTCGCTCTCTTTGCAATAATAAATTGATTGCATGTAAACAATCTCCATGCACTAGTCTTTATGTTTCAT
Source organism: Panax quinquefolius (assembly GCA_020205615.1). Lineage (NCBI taxonomy): Eukaryota > Viridiplantae > Streptophyta > Magnoliopsida > Apiales > Araliaceae > Panax > Panax quinquefolius. Next base: position 5,099,339 of record CM035170.1, on the reverse strand, counting down.
GTATTTTTGGGAAACATGTTAGGTTGCCATTTTATCCATCTACTTCTTGTACTACTATGCCATTTGACATTATTCATAGTGACTTGTGGACATCTCCCGTTTTAAGTTCAGCAGGACACAAGTATTATATTTTTTTTCTTGATGATTATTCTAATTTTCTGTGGTCCTTTTCTATTGGCAAAAAAATCACAAGTCTACACCAGTTTTCTTACCTTTAGCACTTATATTAAAACTCAATTTGAGAAGGAAATTAAATGTTTTCAAAGTGATAACGGGAAGGAATTTGATAATGAACATTTCTAATCTTTTTGTCGCAACTATTGTGAGACCCCAGATTTTATCAATAAAGATTTAAATTTTGTCAAAATAATTTTTTTTAATATTATGGTGTGAATTTAAGATAATATTATAGTTGTGGGTAGTATTTATAAATTTTGCAAAGTATGCAAGTTGTTATAAAATATTCGTTTGGTCGGGGAATATTCTTTTTGTCGGGGAATATTCGTACGACGGCTCAATCATTAGTGGACCCCACAACGGAAGTATTGTCGTAGTTAGAAAACGACAAAATTATCTTTCTATAAAAATAACGGCGGAGGTGTTACCGTTAAAACTGTTGAACTACCCGGTAGTAAAAGTACAAAGATGTCTGGCGTTATTTCTTGTATAGTAGCACACGATATTGATTATTGATGCTTACGTGAGAAGTCACTCAGCTATGCTCAATTATTGCTACAGTAATTGTTGCATCATATCTATTATATTATTGATTCAATTATTGTCACAGCATCATCTGTATAATATGTTATAGTATTAAATCAATAATTGAGACGACAAGTTATAAATGATTAATAATTGTTGAAAGATTAAATATGTGTTGATTAAAAATAAAATGATTTGTGGTAATATTTATTCAATCCTTGATGTATATAAAGAGTCTGTTTATGAGACATTTGTGGTAAGTTGATTATTTTATGGGGGGCCCATATGTCATCATCTAAGAGTCTCTTCGTCAATAGTAATTACCTTCGTCAATAGTAATTACCTTTGTGAATAGTAATTACCTTCGTCAATAGTAATTACCTTTATGAATAGTAATTACCTTTGTGAATAGTAATTATATTCGTCAATAGTATTTACCTTCGTCAATAGTAATTACCTTCGTCAATAGTAATTACCCTTGTGAATAGTAATTACCTTCGTCAATAGTAATTACCTTTACCAGACGTCGAACCACTTGTCATTTCACATTACAGGCGTCGAACCACTTGTCGTTTCACATTACAGGCGTCCAACCACTTTTCTTTTCACATTACCAGTTGTCAAGCCACTTGCATTTTCATGGCGGTCTTAGCTTAGAAATCTTCTATAAATAGAGGCCTAGTGCTTCATTATTTTCACGAATTCACTTTGAAACTCTAGAGAGAAAACTATAGAGAGAAGAAGAAAAGTATTCTACTACTTCACCTTGCCAATATTCGGTTCTTCTAAGGTAAGGGGTATTATTTGTTGTGCACGTAGGGGTGTTATTCTTTCTTATTCATGAAGAGAACTTACATTATTCCATTCATTATTATTCATTGGAATAACTCAGTAAAAGTGGTATACCCTATACATAACTTTGTATATGCGGCACCCCTATACTTGGTGAAATCCTTATGTTATTCCATTCTTATTTATTACATTTGGAATAACTCATCTGTACGCAGTAATCCCTATACTTGGTGATCTTCTTACATTATTCCATTCTTTATTATTCATTTGGAATATCTTGTCTTTGTGTTTTTTACACCTCGACTGGTTCCGCTTTATCATTCATTGGAATATCCTATCATGTGTTTCACAATCGGATCCGGTTCCATCTTTATTATTACATTTGGAACATCCATCATGTGTGAATTTCACCGACACAGTTCCGTTATTATTATTCTCGTTGAATAACTTTCTGCGTATGTATCACCGCATGTGGTGATTTCTTTTGTTATTCCATTCTTTATTATACCCAAATAGTTAAAACTTTGACTTCTATACTCCATGAAATTAGTAGAATATCCTTAATATTTGAGTTTCATCCAAAGATCTTTTCATGGAAATATTCTTCCGATCATTCTTGAATTTTACTCTAAAAACGATGATCATGTTGACAATTTGGACGTTAATAATTCCTGGATTAAATAATTCTTGAACTTGTTTTATTGAATTATTATGTCATTGTCATCATCCTCATGTTATATTATGTTATCTTTGACTTACGTGTATAGATGAACTTAGTATGATTATGACTAGGGATCATTCGGTATAATCATGGCTTGTTATAAATGATGTGATAAAAGTCCTCAGTGGCCTGTAATGCAGTGATGGATAGTTTTTGGTATGATTATGACCAGGGGTGATTCGGTATAGTCATAACCATTGATAAGTTGATGAATATCCTTGGCCGTAGTGCAGGGGTGATTCGATGATGTGGATTATTTATTAAAGCCGAGTCTCAGCTATAACAGTGATGAAAAACCTTTTAAAACCTAAAAGATAGTAGACTTTATTCTCTACTTGACTCTTTTAATGGATTGCTTATTCCGCTGCAGTTAAACTTGTTGTCTATTGTATTTTATCAGTTTAACACTATTGAAGGCTAATGATAAATTATTCTGCATTATCTTAGTCATAATATTTCTTACTGGGCTAGTTGAGCTCACCCTTTCTTTCACTGTTCTCTTCAGGAAATGAGAACATAGCTGGGACGAGTCGGGAACGGAGAGTAATGGTCCGGAGGATAGCATTAGTAGTCCTCACTATTACGTGAAATAGTGTGATAATAGTTGTAATGAGGACTCCTTTTGAGTTTGTATAATATCTAGTAGACAATATTTGTATTCAAACTCATAGTTTATGTCGATTTGCATACCTACAGCTTATATTAGTAAGTTGTATTTGAATTTATGTACCATGTAAGTGGCGACCCAAGATGGGTGACGTATACCTAATTTTGGGGCGTCCACGGTTGGTATCCGAGCTTAGGATATGATCCTGCTAAGATGCTGAGATAAGAACTAGGATGGGAGAGACGGGAATTCCTTCGCTAGTATAACCTACCTAAGTTTATTTGTTATTTAATTGGTCGGTCAGAGTATAGGGATAATATTTGATATATTAATTAACCCTTTTGCTTCACAATTCCTTTCAGGTAATAAGAGTGTAGCTTGGTCGAGCGGGGGTAACAGTGGAATAGAACGGTGGTCATTATTTAGTAGTTATATTTGGTGAATCAACTAGGGTGAGGCGAACCCAACGTTGGAAGAGTGTTTTGCCACTATCATACAAGATGTCTAATGACATACAACCTCGTGTCATCATAAGACAGGGTTGTGCTCATCCACTTGCTGAGTATATTTACGAGCACTACCTATACGATCTTGGTGTTTGTTTGAAGTATAATTCTCAATTTGAGACAGTGGAGATAATGATAAATCAAGAGAAGACTCACCATTGGGAAGAATATGATAGTAATCTTCTCATTTTTCTTTGGGGTCTATTGGGTAAACCAAGGATAATTACATGGCCATATGATATCTATCATAACCTAGAAGCATGGCCTCCCATGTACGAAGGTTTCCTTGAGCACTTCCCAAAGATTCTAATTTCTAAAACAGTTTTTGACTATACATTTATGTAAGGTGTCATTGTGACGTGCTATCCAAAGTTGGGATGAAAGTCACAGTTGGTATCAATGTAACGTACTATCCAAGTCTTGGATAAGAGTAGCAGTTTTGAATGAAATTTCTATCATTAATAAAATTTCTTGACGTATTCTTGAAGATTTCCTAGCCTACCCTAGAGCGTGAAATTGAATTTTGTATTGACCCCAGTAAAAAACCCATTTCTTAAACCCTCAAATATTTCTTCAACTAAAAGGATCTGTTTACGTGGATTATGATGAAAGTCATAATAAAAGGATAGAACTGATGAAAATCATGGGTATATGAAGTGTAAGTAAATTTTAAGATGAGTTATGTTGGTTAGTATGTGAAAACATGAAAGTTTCTTAGAAATCACAAAGAGTTGAAAATCAGATTTTGGTGAAAAACGTAACATGAAATTCAATTGACCATGTCTCCTATTATATTTTGAATTTTTGAGTGTGGTCAAGTCCTAGAGTTAGATCTATGAGTTACCTAACTAATCTAAGTGGAATTACTGGAAAAGGTGTTGTAGATTTTTGTGTGGACTGATTTTTAGCAAAGGAGGCAAAGCTGCAAAAACCAAAAAAGCTGCTGCCATGATTTTAGAGGGCTGTTTCGGCCACTTAAATTATGAGAAAAATTCTGGCCTTTTGGGACATGAAGGTATATGGTATAAAGTACCTCCTGTCCAAAAATGAGCTCATTCTCGACTTAAAATGAGCAAGTTATGACTATTTCAATATTTAGGTTTTCCCGATTTAAAACGCTATAACCGGAGTTCTATAACTCCGATGACCATGAAATTTAAACTGGAAGCTCACGTTAACATGGGTAAGGTCCTGTCAAGATTTGGGAATTTTTGGAGTTAAACTTGAGGTAGCTAATTTCTTAAGGAATTAATTAGAAATTGATTTTTGAAAAATAGTAAATGAATTTTAAAAATTTCGAGAAAAATATATTTTTATTATGGGACTATATTATGCTAAAACCCAGAAAAGAAATATTTTTGGGACTGATTTGGTATTTTTCATGAAAATAGTTTAGTTACGAACATATGAGTTAAATATGTTATGTGAAGTAACAAAGTTGAAAATACGATTTTATGGCTAGAGAATCCTATATAGAATATATGCATATTTTTTTTGATGAGGGATTTGATAATTGGTGATGATATCTTATGAGTATGGCATTTTTGAATGATTAAATGAATTATATGGTAAAGCGTAAACAATTGAGATAAATTGTTTATAAATTTAAGAAGTGATTAAATATTGTTATAATATTAATGATATTAGATTATGAGATTATTAAGTGATTGATAACATGGGGATATTCTTGAATCTGGATAAATTATATTATAAATGTTTAATATTTATCCTTTATCTCATTTGATTGATTCTTTATATCATTATCCTCATGTTTATATTATGTTGAAAGTCATCTCGTGGCTCAGAAGTGCATAGATGGACTTGGTATGATTATGACCGAGGATTGTTTCGGTATAATCATAACCGTAATTGAAAACACGATTATCTTTGGCCGTAGTGCATGGATAATTTGTGGTCGTGATACTAATGAATACACGATTATCTTTGGCCGTAGTGCATGGATAATTTGTGGTCGTGATACTAATGAATACACGATTATCTTTGGCCGTAGTGCATGGATAATTCGTGGTCGTGATATTAATGAATATCCTTGGCCTGTAGTGCAAGGATGATTCGATGATATGGATTAATTATTGAGCTGAGTCTCAGCAATGAAATATTAATTCATGGATGTGGTAAAAGTCATCTTTGGTCAGTAGTGCATTGATAGACTTGGTATGATTATAACCAAGATTATTCGGATAATCATGATCAGAATGAAAAAAACACGAATATCCTTGGCGATTGGTGCATGGATAATTCGTGGTCGTGATACTATTAAGTCGCGTCTCAAAGATTATTGGTTTTATAGCTTGTATATCTTTGGCCCAGTAGTGCAAAGATGAATTGTGAATAAATATCTTTGGCCCAGTAAAGGCAAAGATGAATTGTGAATAAATATCTTTGGCAAATTGCAAAGATGAATTTAATGTTTTCAACGATAAAGGTATTCAAGGTATCCTCACCTCTTTATCATACCGAGCACGTACCCCTAATTTCGAGGGCGAAATTCCATAAGGAGGGAGATTGTGAGACCCCGCATTTTATCAATAAAGATTTAAATTTTGTCGAAATAATTTTTTTAATATTATGGTGTGAATTTAAGATAATATTATAGTTGTGGGTAGTATTTATAAATTTTGCAAAGTATGCAAGTTGTTATAAAATATTCGTTTGGTCGGGAATATTCTTTTTTTCGGGGAATATTCGCATGACGACTACTCAATCATTAGTGGACCCCACAGCGGAAGTATTATCGTAGTTAGAAAACGACAAAATTATCTTTCTATAAAAATAACTAACGGAGGTGTTACCGTTAAAACCGTTGAACTACCCTAGTAAAGTACGATGTCTACGTATCAGACAGTATAGTAGCACACGATATTGATTATTGATGCTTACGTGAGAAGTCACTCAATTATGCTCAATTATTGCTACAAAGAATTGTTGCATCATATCTATTATATTATTGATTCAATTATTGTCACAAAGATCATCTCAGATAATATGTTATAGTATTAAATCAATAATTGAGACGACAAGTTATAAATGATTAATAATTGTTGAAAGATTAAATATGTGTTGATTAAAAATAAAATGATTTGTGGTAATATTTATTCAATCCTTGATGTATATAAAGAGTCATTATATGAGACATTTGTGGTAAGTTGATTATTTTATGGGGGGCCCATATGTCATCATCTAAGAGTCTCTTCGTCAATAGTAATTACCTTCGTCAATAGTAATTACCTTTGTGAATAGTAATTACCTTCGTCAATAGTAATTACCTTTGTGAATAAGAATTACCTTCGTCGATAGTAATTACCTTTGTGAATAGTAATTACCTTCGTCAATAGTATTTACCTTCGTCGATAGTAATTACCTTCGTCAATAGTAATTACCCTTGTGAATAGTAATTACCTTCATAATAGTAATTACCTTTACCGACGTCGACCACTTGTCATTTCACATTACGGTGATCCGAACCACTTGTCGTTTCACATTACAGGCGTCCAACCACTTTTCTTTTCACATTACCAGTCGTCAAGCCACTTGCCTTTTCACATGGCAGGTGCTAAGCTAGAAATCTTCTATAAATAGAGGCCTAGTGCTTCATTATTTTTCACGAATTCAATTTGAAACTCTAGAGAGAAAAACTATAGAGAAAAAGAAGAAAAGTATTCTGCTACTTCACCTTGCCAATATTCAGTTCTTCTAAGGTAAGGGGTATTATTTGTTGTACCCGTAAGGGGTGTTATTCTTTCTTATTCATGAAGAGAACTTCTGTTATTCCATTCGTTATTATTCTGTTGGAATAACCTGTAAAAGTGGTATACCCTATACATAACCTCGTTGTATGTCGGCGTACCCTATACTTGGTGAAATCCTTATGTTATTCCATTCTTATTTATTCTCATTGGAATAACTCAGTATACGCTGAATCCCCATACTTGGTGATCTTCTTCATTATTCCATTCTTTATTATTACATTGGAATATCTTGTCGTGTGTTTTACACCGGACTGGTTCCGCCTTTTATCATTCTCATTTGAAATATCCTATCTGTGTGTTTCACACCGATCTGTTCCATCTTTATTATTCTTTATTATTGGAACATCCATGCGGTGTGAATTTCACGACCGACCGTTCCGTTATTATTATTCGCTGGAATAACTCATGCGTGCAAGTACCGCATGCATGGTGATTTCTTTTGTTATTCCATTCTTTATTATACCCAAATGGTTAAAACTTTGACTTCTATACTCCATGAAATTAGTAGAATATCCTTAATATTTGTGTTTCATCCAAATCTTTTTCATGGAAATATTCTTCCGATCATTCTTGAATTTTACTCTAGAAAACAAGTATCATGTTGACAATTTGGACGTTAATAATTCTGGATTAAATAATTCTTGAACTTGTTTTATTGAATTATTATGTCATTGTCATCATCCTCATGTTATATTATGTTATCTTTGACTTACGTGTATAGATGAACTTAGTATGATTATGACCGTGGATCATTCTTGTATAATCATGGCTTGTTATAAATGATGTGATAAAAGTCCTCGGTGGCTGTAATGCGTTGATGGATAGTTTTTGGTATGATTATGACCGGGGGTGATTCGGTATAGTCATAACCATTGATAATTTGATGAATATCCTTGGTCAGAGTAGTGTAAGTGATTCAATGATGTGGATTATTTATTAAGTAAGTCTCGGTCTATACTTATAATGATGAAAAACCTTTTAAAACCTAAAAGATAGTAGACTTTATTCTCTACTTGACTCTTTTAATGGATTGCTTATTCATGCCAGCTAAACTTGTTGTCTATTGTATTTTATCGGTTTAACAACATTGAAGGCTAATGATAAATTATTCTCGCATTATCTTAGTCATAATATTTCTTCTTGGGCTAGTTGAGCTCACCCTTTCTTTCACTTTTTCTCTTGAGAAATGAGAACATAGGCCGGGACGAGTCGGGAAACGGAGTAATGGTCCAGAGGATAGCATTAGTAGTCCTCACTATTCTGTGAAATAGTGTGATAATAGTTATAATGAGGACTCCTTTTGAGTTTGTATAATATCTAGTAGACAATATTTGTATTCAAACTCATAGTTTATGTCGTATTGTACACGACAGTTATATTAATAAGTTGTATTTGAATTTATGTACCATGTAAGTGGCGACCCAAGATGGGTGACGTATACCTAATTTTGGGGGCGTCACAACCATGGTATGAGTTTTCGGTTCTCATGTCCCCACACCTCCTCTCAAAACGGGAAAGTCGAACGTAAAATTCGAACCATAAACAACTTGATTCGAACCCTTCTTGCTCACTCATCTATGCCACCGTCATTCTATCATCATGCTTTACATATGGCAACATATTTATTAAACATTCTCCTAAATAAAAATCTTAAACACTTTTCTCCTACTCAAATTCTCTACTTTCGGGATCCCTCCTATGCACATTTAAGGGTATTTGGTTGCTTGTGTTTTCCTCTTCTTCCCCCCACCACTATTAATAAACTTCAAGCTCGTTCTAACCCATGTGTTTTTCTGGGCTACCCACAAAACCATAGAGGATACAAGTGTTATGACCTCTCGAGTCGCAAAATAATTATCTCTCGACATGTTGTGTTTGATGAGACTAAATTCCCCTTTGCTACTTTTCATACGCCTCCATCACATACCTATGAATTTCTTGATGATGGAATCCATCCCGTGTTACATGAGCTCGCTATTCTTTCTGCTCCCACAATCAGCCCGCAAATTGGGCCCAACTCCAATAACACTCTCAGTGATCCTCCACCCGGTCCACTACAATCCCCTTTTCCAGTAACCAGTCATACACCCGGCCCAGAAAACACCCCATTTCTCCCTAGCCCATCAAGCTCCCAGCCAAACCCGCTCACATCCCCACCTGATCCACACATACACCACTCTCATCCAAGCCAAAATTTCTCCATGGCCACGCGCAGCATGCATGGGATTTTTAAGCCCAAACATTATTTTAATTTAACTTCTTCGGTTTCGCAATCCCCTCTGCCATCTAACCCCAAAACTGCGTTGTCCGACCCGAATTGGAAAGCGGCCATGTTGGATGAATATGATGCTCTTATTAAAAATAAGACTTGAGAGTTAGTGCCTCGTTCGTCTAATGTGAATATTATTCGGTGTATGTGGATTTTTTGTCATAAAAAGAAATTTGATGGATCTTTTGAGTGGCATAAAGCCCGTCTTGTTGGTGATGGCAGGTCTCAGCAGGTTGGTGTCGACTGTGGTCAAACATTCAGCCCGGTAGTGAAACCCGCTACAATTCGCACTGTGCTCAGTTTGGCTTTATCGAATTCTTGGTCCATACATCAACTGGATGTCAAGAATGCATTTTTGCACGGTCACTTACAGGAAACGGTCTACATGCATCAACCTATGGGTTTTCATAACCCGAACCATCCAGACTATGTATGCTTGCTCAAGAAGTCTCTGTATGGCCTCAAACAGGCACCCCGAGCTTGGTATAAACGGTTTACAAATTTTGTCTCTACAATGGGGATTCAGCATAGCCAATCGGATCATTATTTGTTTATATATTGCAAAAGAAATGACATGGCATTTATTCTTCTCTATGTTGACGACATAATCTGTAAGACCCCGAAATTTTTAAATAAAAAGGAATTTCCTTTATTTATTATTTTGAAATAGTAATGGTTGATTTGATTAATGTGGATAGTTAAGGGTTAAATACGCAAATATTTCAAAATAAGCAAGTGGTTATAAAATATTCATTGTTGTCGGGAATATTTGTTTGGTCGTGGAATATTCGTGCTTGTCGGGGAATATTAAATGCGACACAAGCAGCCCATGTGGGCCCCATAATGGAAAGCAATTGGATGAAGAAAACGACAAATATAAGTTGTTTTTAAATAACGGCGTAGTTATTCTTATTATCTTGTTGGAATACCCGTTGGTTAAAACACACTAATACGCTGCGTTGTTGAACAGATTACTGCAGTATTGCACCAATTATTGATTCTTACGTGAAGGCACTACTCAATAATGGTTATAGTAATTCTTCGTTCGAAGATTTTATTTTATTGATTCAATAATTCTTTGCGTTGATATTTTATATTAACATTGTTTCATAATTGTCATTACACAATTTTTTCATTATCGAAGCAATAATTCATATTATCTCGAATAATATTATTAGATAACATTATTGGCAATGTCAAGAAAGTTACATCTAAGGAGAGGTTTGGTCACCTAATTGCTTGCGCCAAGAAGAAGAAATTCTTATTGGAAAGCCCCTCTTTCTGGAAACTACACAGTTGTCAATATTGTGATTCTGTAATATTATTTGTGAATAATTAATTATTGATTTATATGATGAGGAAAATATTGATTTTATGTGGATATAGATGGAGAAAATTTTTAAAATGACAATTGTTGAAAATTAATATTTTATCTTTTTCGATAAAATAATTCATTTAAATATATTATTTTAATAATATATTAATCGGTGATATTTTTACAATGAATGTGGGATATATGAGTATACGAGGAGGAAGAGTATTTTGTTGCAATAAATATTTAAAACATGTTAAACATGTTGGTGGACCCCATTTATTATTTGAAATTTGATTATAAACAGAAAAATCGCCTGTTTGTGGATTTCGGTCAATTTCTATTTGGAATTTGGAAAACTTTCTTCTGCAAAGTTGTAGAGAATTGAAATTCCTATAAAAACTCATGAGATTCGAATTTTCTGATGAAAGGGCTATTTATTATGAATTATTGAAGTTCAAGTCTCAAAATAATTGATTTTTGGGAGTTTAAAATATTTTTTGTAAGAAAAACGTTTTTGTTGTAATTGAGTGGCTCACATGTGTTATAAATGATCTGAAATCAGATTTCTAAGGTGGGCTTGAATATTTTTAAGAAATATTATTATTTTATTAAATTTTCTGCTTTTTGTTCTAAGCGTTTTCCTATAAATAGGTGCTTGGGTTAGAATTGAAAATCACACCTTAAATCGAAGTTTTCTCTCTATATTATCGAAATGATTCTTGTGAGTATTTTGAGTATACTTTGAGTATTGCTAGATCGGTGCAAGTTCCTTCAAAGACTATACACTATTCTAGCTAAAGACTTGATCTTTCGAGGTAAGGGATGTTATTTTCTTCTCAAATGATATTATTTCTTCAATATCATTATCTTTGAAATATTGGTTGGAACTTTTTATCAAATTTGGAACTTTTTCATGTATGGGTTACTATTCATGAGTTACTATTCACGAGTTACTTATTCATGAGTTACTATTCACGAAGTTACTATTCACGAGTTACTATTCACGAGTACTATTCATGAAGCGTGAAGATGTTTTTGTGGAATTTCTATCTTTTGGTGTTTGAGTTACTATTCATGTATACGGCACTATTCACGTATCTGATCTATTCAATAGAAAATAAAATTTCTTCTTTTAAATCTCAAAACATCTATTCGGATACTAACTCGATTGTATCCATGTTTTGATCATTCTTGAATTTTACACCACTATGATTATTTTTTGAGGTATTTTTGGGCGTGGATAAAACCAAGTACGAATCCTTAATCCTTAATCCTTGTCATTTTGTTTCACTTTGGATTCGTTTCTTTTAAAAAAAATATTTTCATCATCCTCGGTCTTAAATGATGATATTATGGAATATCTTTGGCTTCAGTAGTGCAAAGATGAATGATTTCTTAAGAATATCTTTGGCTGTAGTGTAAAGATGAATGATTTTCAAGAATATCTTTGGCCCGTAGTGCAAAGATGAGCAGTGTTTAAATGAACATGACCAATCGATGAATATCTTTGGCCGTAGTGCAAAGATGAATATTTGATTCGGATGTATATTGATTGATGTTACGGGGATAAAAGATGAGCGATGAACTTTTAAATTCATACATAGAAGATAGTAGTTTGCATTCTCTACTTAACTCTTCTAATGAATTATTATTTCATTGCGAATATTGATTTAAAATTTGTTGTCTATTGTATTCTATTAGATTTTTCCTGTTAAAAACATACGATAATTTGTTGTATATTATCTTAGTCATAATATTCTTTCTTGAGCTAGTTGAGCTCACCCTTTTCCTTTTGTTCCATTTTTCTTCTCGGAGAGCGAGAATATAATGAGTATGCAGTCGGGGTATGGAATGAAGGTTTTAGAAAGGATTGTTTACTAGTCCTCTCCATTTTTGTAAAATAATGTATCAATAAATGTGATGAGGATTTATTTGAGTATAAATATTGTCTAGAAGATAATATTTGTATTTAAACTCACGCTTTTTCTTGTTGTAATAATAAAGTTGTAGTTGTTTACATACCATGTATTGACAACTCGGAATGGGTGATGTATACCTATTTTGGGGGCGTCATGGTTGGTATCGAGCTTAGGATATGATCTCCGGCGAGATCGGGGAATAGAACTAGGAGGGAGAGAGACGAAGTAAATCCTTCGCTAGTGTGTCCTACCTAAGCTTATTTGTTAGTTGGTCAAGATATAGGGATATTATGTGATATATTGATTTCCTTAATTAACCCTTGTTTTATGACGATTTTGAGAATGTCGATCGAGAATATTAACAATGGAAATGAGACCAGTGGAGACGCTTTGTACTCACCAACGAGGAGAACGTGCAACAGTGGCAATGTTCCTCCCGTGAACAACACCAATCGAAAGCGATGATGAACGAGGGGATGTTTAGAAGCTTTTTGCGCTTCATACAAAATCGATTTGAGGAGACTCGTGTTCAAAATACTGAGAGGAAATGATAGCAATTCACGGGTTGTCACACCAAGCGGTTCAAAGAGTTGGGACCACCAAATTTAAGGAAAGCGGATCCGATCATGGCGGAAACATGGGTCAAACAAATTACCAAGATATTCGATGTCTTGGGATGCACGAGGAACGAAGGTTCCATTCGCCACCTTTATGTTCCAAGTGGCGAAGCGACTCATCGGTGGGAGTCGTAGCGTACCCATCCAAACCACACTCGGCGTGTCTTGGGAGACGTTTGAAGCTATTTAATGACAAATACTTTCACGAAAGTGTTCGTCATATGAAGGAAGTGGAGTTCATCGATTGGAACAAAACAACACGGCGGTGTCTCGATGCGAGGCAAAGTTTGCGAGAGTTATCGAGTTTGCACCTCATTTGGTGGAGAATGAGGAACGTGTGACGCGGATGTTTCTTAGAGGTTTGAAACCCAAGATACGTCGAAGATCTCATTTCTCATAAATTTTCTCTTTATTCGGATGTTGTAAATGTGGCTCAATTATTAGAGCGAGATAACGAGTACGGTCCAATCGTGAGACCATGACTGGATCGTGATCGAGAGATAGCGATCAATGAATAATGATAACTGCGGAGAAAGAAAGCGAATGACGGATGAAAATGGTAACCACTCTGGTGGTAATCATGGCCATGAAAATAGAAGAAGGAGTCGGGAGGAGATTTTAAAAGAGGAGATTTAACAACGACCATGTGAAGATGATAGTCTTGTAAAAGAATCGGTTCTAAGGGAGGAGAACGACCACCGGTCATATATGCTACAAATGCGGAAAAGAGGGACATATCGAATCAAGCGCCCACAACAATTCAAGGTATGCTATAATTGTGGAAAGGAAGGACATATCGCTCGAGATTATGCGATGAAACTAAACCTAGTTCAGGGGATTGACTCAAAAGATCGTCCCTAAAAAATCAAAGTCAACGATTAGGAAGAAGCGTTTGTTGTGATTGGTCATAATCGAGGAACCCAAACGAGGTGATCACGGGTAAGCTATTTATAAATTCTTGCGAAGTTTATACCTTACTTGATCTGGTGCTACCCATTCATTTATCTCTCCTGCATGTGCTCAACGCTTAAACTTGACTCAGGAGAAATTAGACTTTGACCTATCTGTGGAAACTCAGTTGGGAGAAACTTTCATCACATCCACGCTTATAAATCTTGTTTGATTCAAGTTGGCACCATTACCTTACTCATTGACCTTATCTCTTTAAAGATACTTGCTTTTGATGTGATTTTAGGGATTGATTGGTTAACTACTCATCATGCCAAAATTGATTATTTTCGTAAGGTTGTTAGTTTTCATATTCCTAACCAACTTGCTTGTTTATGCAATTCAAGCAACTAAACCATTAAAATCGATCACCATCATATCTAATCATAAAGCTATTCGTTTATTAAAAATGGATGTCAAGCTTTCTTAGCCCATGTTATGGATTTGAATAAAGACACGTCAAATTTGGATAATATTCTGTTGTTATTGACTTTCCCGACGATTTCCTCAAGAACTTCCCGTCTACCCCGAACGCGTGAAGTTGAATTCTTTATTGATCTTGAACTTTGTACAAAGCCCATTTCTAAAACCCCATATCGAATGGCTCCTATTGAACTTCAGAGTTAAAGGTCCAACTACGAGAATTGTTGGACATCGGTTTCATTCGTCCCCAGTACATCTCCTTGGGGTGCTCTGCTTTATTTGTAAAGAAGAAAGAGCGGGGAGTATGCGACTTTGTATTGACTATCGGAATTGAACCATGTCACCATCAAGAATAGGTATCCTCTACCTCGTATTGATGACTTGTTTGACCAAATTACAGAGGGCACAATTCTTTTCAAAATCGATCTTCGGTTCTGGATATCATCAGCTGAAGATTAGAACTGAGGATATTCCAAAGACTGCCTTCAGAACTCGGTATGGGCATTATGAATTCTTAGTCATGTCTTTTGGACTAACTAATGCTCCTGCGGCTTTCATGGATATGATGAACCGAGTATTCAAGGAATATTTGGATCAATTCGTTGTTGTCTTTATTGATGACATCCTCATATATTCCAAAAGCCGTGAAGATCATGAGCACCATTTGAAGCTGGTACTCCAAAGGCTTCGTGAAAACCAACTATATGCCAAATTGAAGAAATGCGAGTTCTGGCTTGAGGAAGTAGCATTCCTTGGGCACGTGGTGTCGAAACATGGAGTATCTGTTGATCCGGCGAAGATTGAAGCAATACAAAGTTAGAGCAACCGAAGTCGGTGGTGATCAAGTACGTAGCTTTTTGGGCTTAATGGTTATTATCGGAGATTCGTGGAAGGGTTTTCTCGAATCGCTACTCCATTAACTCATTAACGGAAGGATACAAAATTCATTTGGAGCGAAGAATGCGAGAAAAGTTTCCAAGAGCTTAAGAGGAGACTTATTTCTAAGACTGTTCTAACAATACCATCTGGTTCGGATGGATTTGTTATCTACAAACGATGCTTCGTGCAAAGGGTTAGGATGTGTTCTCATGCAACATGGGAAAGTCATAGCCTATGCCTCGCGACAACTTAAAAGAGTATGAGAGAAATTATCCTACTCGTGATCTAGAGTTAAGCGGCCCAATCGTTTCATAAAAAATATGGAGGCACTATCTATATGGGGAGAAAGTGGAGATATATTCGGACCATAAAAAGCTTTAAATATTTCTTCACTCAAAAGAACTCAACATACTGGCAATGACGTTGGCTCGAGCTATTGAAAGACTACGACCACACTATTCAATACCATCCCGGTAAAGCGAACGTAGTAGTGGCGCATTGAGTAGAAGATCATATGCGAACGAGTGCGATGATGTCAAGTATACGACAGAGCCAACTTTAATAGAAAAAGTTAAGGTTGCTCAAGCCACCGAATTCGGAGTCGATGCGTATGAAGAAGAAAGTACAAAAAGGAGCTATTCCTAAGCGAGAATTGATGAAGAAGGAATACTTGAGTCCACTCTGAACTTTGTGTTCCTAACGACTGATTTGAAGTACAAGATTATGATGGAGGCACACAATCGCCATTTGCAATCCATCCTGGAAGTACTAAAATGTATCGTGATCTTGACATACATTTTGGTGGAACAATATGAAGAGAGATTGCAAAGTTTATCTCGATGTGTTTAACTTGCTAACGTGTAAAGGCGAGACATCTTGTACCTAAGGGTCCGTTGCAACCACTTGAGATTCCTAATGGAAGTGGGAACACATTACTATGGATTTCGTTCTACGGGTCTTCCTACGGTTTCTCAAGGCATCAATGCTATTTGGGTTATTGTTGATAGATTAACCAAGTCTCGCTCATTTTCTTGCCGACACGGAGACTTATTCCCTTGAACGTCTTGCTAGTATGTACGTGAATGAGATTGTGAGGTTGCATGGCATGCCAGTATCCATAGTTTCGGATCGTGACCCAAGATTCACTTCAAGATTTTGGGTTAGCTTGCAAAAAGCTATGGGCGCGGTTTGCGATTTAGTTCGGATACCATCCCTAAACCCGGACGGACAATCGGAGAGGACTATTCAAACTCTTGAAGATCTATTAAGACTACGTGTCCTAGACTTCAAGGGTAGTTGGGATAAGTATTTACCATTGGTAGAATTCTCCTATAACAACAATTATCAGGCAAGTATAGGTGTGGCTCCATTTGAAGCATTATATAGACGAAAATGTCGTTCTCCAATATGTTGGGATGAGGTGGGTGAAGCAACATTGTTGGGACCCGGAGTTAAGACGATATGACTACCGAAAAGATCCAAATGATTCGACAACGTATACAAACGGCACAAGATCGACAAAAGAGTTATGCGGATCTTCATCGAAAGGACATGGAATTTAATGTAGGGGATCATGTATTGTTGCGAGTTGCTCCATGGAAGGGAGTTACAAGATTTGGGAAGAGAGGAAAGCTCAATCCACGATTTATTGGTCCATTTCAAATTCTTGACCGAGTAGGAAATGTAGCCTATAGACTTGCGTTACCTCCGAGTATGTCTCGTGTTCATAATGTGTTTCACATATCTGTACTTCATAAATATGTGAAAGACCCGAACCACGTTATTGAGTTAGAACCGGACGAGATAGCCGAAGACTTAACGTATGAGGAGGTACCTGTCAAGATCTTGGATAGGAAGGAGCATGTCCTACGCCAAGAAAGGTCATACCACAAGTTAAAGTTTTGTGGAGGAATCATGCTATAGAGGAAATGACACAGGAATTGGAAAGCGGAAATGAAAGCGAGGTATCCTCACCTTTTCAAACACACCGAATATCGTCACGTCAATTTCGAGGACGAAATTTCATAAGGAGGGAGGTTGTAAGACCAAAAATTTTTAAATAAAAAGGAATTTCCTTTATTTATTATTTTGAAATAGTAAGGGTTGATTTGATTAATGTGGATAGTTAAGGGTTAAATACGCAAATATTTCAAAATAAGCAAGTGGTTATAAAATATTCATTGTTGTCGGGGAATATTCGTTTGGTGTCGTGGAATATTAAATGCATCGTCGGGGAATATTAAATGACGACGCATGCAAGCGACCATGTGTGGGCCCCATAACTAAAGAGATTGGATGAAGAAAACGACAAATATAAGTTGTTTTTAAATAACTGCGTAGTTATTCAAGTATTATCTTGTTGGAATACCCGGTGGTTAAAACACACTAATACTGCCGTTGTTGAGCAAAATATTACTGCAGATTACACCAATTATTGATTCTTACGTAAGAAGGCACTACTCAATAATGGTTACATAATTCTTCTGCTCAATATTTTATTTTATTGATTCAATAATTGTTTGCGTTGATATTTTATATTCTTTGTTGTTTCAATAATTGTCATTACACAAAGATTTTTCATTATCGAAGCAATAATTCATATTATCTGAATAATATTATTAGATAACATTATTGGCAATGTCTAGAAAGTTACATCTAAGGAGAGGTTTGGTCACCTAATTGCGCCAAGAAGAAGAAATTCTTATTGAAAGCCCCTCTTTCTGAGAACCGCCTCGTTGTCAATATTGTGATTACTGTAATATTATTTGTGAATAATTAATTATTGATTTATATGATGAGGAAAATATTGATTTTATGTGGATATAGATGGAGAAAATTTTTAAATGACAATTGTTGAAAATTAATATTTTATCTTTTTCGATAAAATAATTCATTTAAATATATTATTTTAATAATATATTAACTATGTGATATTTTACAATGAATGTGGGATATATGAGTATACGAGGAGGAAGAGTATTTTTGTTACAATAAATGTTTAAAACATGTTAAACATGTTGGTGGACCCCATTTATTGATCGAAATTTGATCATAATTTCAGAAAATTGCACGCTTGTGGATTTCGATCAATTTCTATTTGGAATTTGGAAAAACTTTCTTCTGCAAAGTTGTAGAGAATTGAAATTCCTATAAAACTCTTGAGATTCGAATTTTCTGATGAAAGGGCTATTTATTATGAATTATTGAAGTTCAAACTCAAAATAATTGATTTTTGGGAGTTTAAAATATTTTTGTAAGAAAAACGTTTTTGTTGTAATTGAGTGGCTCACATGTGTTATAAATGATCTGAAATCAGATTTCTAAGGTGGGCTTGAATATTTTTAAGAAATATTATTATTTTATTAAATTTTCTCGCTTTTGGTGTTAAGCGTTTTCCTATAAATAGGGTGCTTAGGTTAGAATTGAAAATCACACCGAAACCAAGTTTTCTCTCTATATTATCGAGCGTATTCTTGTGAGTATTTTGAGTATACTTTGAGTATTGCTAGACGGTGCAAGTTCCCTTCAGCACTATACCCGGTATTCTAGCTAGAAGTACTGATCTTTCGAGGTAAGGGATGTTATTTTCTTCTCAAATGATATTATTTCTTCAATATCATTATGCTGAAATATTGGTTGGAAATTTTTTATCAAATTTGGAACTTTTTCATGTCGGGGTTACTATTCATGAGTTACTATTCACGAGTTACTATTTATGAGTTACTATTCACGATTACTTATTCACGAGTACTATTCATGAAGCGTGAAGATGTTTTGTGGAATTTCTATCTTTTGGTGTCGGAGTTACTATTCACGATACTGGCACTATTCACGATACTGGATTATTCAATCTAAAAATAAAATTTCTTCTTTTCGTCTAAAAACATCTATTCGGATACTAACTCGATTGTATCCATGTTTTGATCATTCTTGAATTTTACACCACTATGATTATTTTTTGAGGTATTTTTTTGGGCGTGGATAAAACCAAGTACGAATCCTTAATCCTTAATCCTTGTCATTTTGTTTCAATCGGATTCGTTTCTTTTAAAAAAAATATTTTCATCATCCTCGGTCTTAAATGATGATATTATGGAATATCTTTGGCACAGTAGTGCAAAGATGAATGATTTCTTAAGAATATCTTTGGCTGTGGTAGTGCAAAGATGAATGATTTCTGAAGAATATCTTTGGCCGTAGTCTTATGATGAGATGAACAGTGTTTAAATGAACATGACTAATCGATGAATATCTTTGGCCCGTAGTGCAAAGATGAATATTTGATTCCGTATGTATATTGATTGATGTTACGAGGATAAAAGATGAGACGATGAACTTTTAAATTCATACATAGAAGATAGTAGTTTGCATTCTCTACTTAACTCTTCTAATGAATTATTATTTCCATTGCGAATATTGATTTAAAATTTGTTGTCTATTGTATCTATTAGATTTTCCCATTTAAAACTAACGATAATTTGTTGTATATTATCTTTAGTCATAATATTCTTTATCGAGCTAGTTGAGCTCACCCTTTTCCTTTTTGTTCCATTTTTCTCGTGAGGCGAGAATATAAGCGAAAGTACGCAGTCGGGGTATGGAATGAAGGTTTTAGAAAGGATTGTTTAGTAGTCCTCACCATTTTTGTAAAATAATGTATCAATAAATGTGATGAGGATTTATTTGAGTATAGATATTGTCTGAAGATAATATTTGTATTCAAACTCACGCTTTCTTGTTGTAATAATAAAGTTGTAGTTGTTTCTGTACCATGTATTGACAACTCAGAATAGGTGATGTATACCTATTTTGGGGGCGTCACATAATCCTTACCACATCATCTGAGGCTCTTTGTCGACATATCATGTCTATTCTGGCATCTGAATTTGCTATGAAAGATTTGGGTCCCTTACATTATTTCTTGGGAATTGCTGTGACCCATCACGAAAGAGGTTTATTTCTTTGCCAAAAGAAATATGTTGAAGACATCATTGAGAGGGCATGTATGTCTTCATGCAAGCCGTCACCCACTCCTGTGGATACGAAGGCAAAATTGAGCAATTCGGGTGGAGCACCTTATGAAGACCCCACGCACTATCGCCGCTAGCTAGGCGAGGAGGCTTTGCATATCTTACGTTTACCTTGAGAGATATCTCATATGCGGTCCAGCAGGTATGTTTGCATATTCATGACCCCAAGAGCGAACACATGACTGCACTTAAGAGAATCCTATGATATCTTCGTGGATCGCTCGACTTCGGTTTGCATCTATACAAATCCAAGTTTTCTGTTCTCACTGGCTATACGGATGCGGATTGGGGAGGATGTCCTGACACTCAACGATCAACATCCGATTACTGTGTATTTCTTGGAGATAATTTGATTGCTTGGTCGTCTAAGCAACAACCCACCTTATCTCGGTCTAGTGTTGAAGCTGAGTATAGAGGTGTCGCCAATGTTGTTGCCGAATCATGTTGGCTTCGCAATCTACTGTTAGAATTACATGTTCCGATCAAGAAGGCAACGATGGTGTACTGTGATAACGTCAGTGCCATCTATCTTTTCGGTAATCCTGTACAACATCAACGCACTAAGCATATTGAGATGGATATATTATTTGTCCGAGAGAAAGTTGAACGAGGACAAGTTCGTGTGCTTCATATCCCATCTCGCTACCAGATAGCTGATATTTTCACGAAAGGGCTTCCGCGCATACTCTTTAATGATTTTCCGAATAGTCTCAACGTACGACAGCCTCCCGCTTCGACTGCGGGGGTATGATAGAGTATATATTTAGTATGTAAATAATCAGAGATATTTGATTAATCATGTCGTTAATTATAGCATAGAATCAAGCATTGTAATCATAGCCTAGAATCAAGCATTGTAATCATAGTCTAGAATCAAGCATTGTAATCATGTATATATACTGAGTTTGTGTAATGAGAAAGACTCACGGAAGATATTTCCTTCAAAATATAATACATAAAATGTATAACATATATGCACTCCTTTAGGCCACAATAAACTGCAAATTCCCAAATTAACAATCCTTCCCAGCAAGGCACAAGTAAGCTCTTGGGTTGATAGCAATGTGAAGCCTACCAAAATTCCCAAATTAACAACCCTTTAGGACATTTCAAAACATAGTGATGGGCAGTAGGCACCAATCAATTCGGTGGGCAGTAGGCACCATTTGGTGCTTGAATTTTATAAAAACAAAAATAAGGTTAATTCAATTACATTGATAACTTAGTCCAACTGAAAACAGTTTACCGTATTTTTTCAATAAAAAATATACTTTTTTTTATAATTTTTTGTTCAAACTTGCTCTATTATTTTTTATTTATTATTCTCATAATTGTGGTAAAAAAAAAAAAAAAAAGGCTGCACCAGACGTACCGGTCATTAACTGCACCGGACGCCCCCAATCTATTTTCGACAGAATTTCAGTTGAAACTAAGGCAAGTTCGGAATTTTTGTCAAATATATTAGTTTCTGTCGGGATTATAGTCCGCACTAGTGAAAAATTTTCATGCCAAATTCATTAGATACTTTCGACGTAATTCCGTTGATATTAATATATTTTCGACTTCCGTTAGAATATTTTGTCCAAAATATACTAATTTCAACATAATTAATTTGGTTGAAATTAAAATATTTTCTTATAGTGCAGATTATTAATGTACTAGAGCTACGTTATATTTATTTTTGACAAAACGACTCATTTAATTCTTGTTCTCTTAGTTTAGTTTTATGAAGGGTAATCCAGACTTATAATCGATTGGATAGAGAAAGGGCCAACAAGGAAAATGAAGTTATTTCCTAAAACAAACACGCATAAAAAAAGTGATTAAGATCTCCTTTAGTATATTTTTTATTTAATTTTTTTAATAGAACTATATGTATATATGTAAATGTACATAATACACAGTGAAATATACGCATGACAATTTTTTAGGTTGTGTGTGATTGTAAAAATCGTCGCTTATTGGCGATATTAATATATGACGACCGCCCGAAAAACCGTCGTTATAGCCTAAAAAACCTGTCGTCATCATACCGCAAAGCCAGTATACACTGTATTTAGCGTCATATATTTTTTTTCTTTTTAATAGATATTTAACGATATAAATATTATTTATATTAACAATACTATTGACACAAGTATTGTTTATATCAATAATATCATTGACATAATTATTCAGTACAAATTCTTCTTTAACATAAAAATGAAAGAAATCTCAGCATTATATAAAATAAATCTTATAAAAATATATGTAAAAATATATCTTCTTAACAATAACCTAGGCACCTAGCATCAACAGAGACAAATAAAATATTTGTAGAAGAAAGAAGAATTTGGAAATTTAAACCAAACAAGATAGAAAATTCTACCCGTTTTATGATAAATCCAAAATTTGCATTCCCTTGATTGGCCATGGCGTGGACGGAAAGTCACTTTTAATTCTCATACGTATCATCCTCCATCCACCGACCTATATACTCTCTCTCTCTCTCTCTCTCTCTCTCTCTCTCTCTCTCCTTCTCTCTCTCTCTATATATATATAAAAAGGATCAAGATCATCTTCTTTAATAACATCTTTGTATATATCTCTTTAGCCCATCGCTATACGTTATTCTTAGATTATATAATGACCAAAACGTCGCCGATCCGTCATCATAAAGGAAATATGCAAGATAGATTAGATAAAGAATAAAACTTAAGATCCGAACTATATATATATAGCGAGGATCGAAGTCATCTACCCCTATCTTCTTCACCAGTCTTTTTTCTTTTAGCGGCGGTTTCGGTCAAATGTTAGTAAATCTATAATTTTAGCGACGCTTATATGTTGTCCGTCGTCATTAAAAGTATAAGCGACGGTTGTATTATAATCAAACCGTCGCTAAAAAAGATATAATTAGAAAAGAGTATCTTGACTGATCCGATCAGATATATATATATATATATATATATATATATGATTGATATAGTTTACTATTAATAGTAGCGATTCTATTTGAAAATAAGATTATCATTTCTTCTTATATTAAGAATAGCGGATGTAACCCGTCGTCCGTTATTAATAATAGTAAACGTGAATTTTTCAGTTCTAATTTTGGCCATTAATTCTTATATTGAACGATAAAAATAGTATTTTTAATCCATAAAAAATATGTTATGAATCATTACCTATATATTTATATATAATATTTTGTGTATATATGTAGCCCGCGCAAGTAAACCGTCATGAATTAGTCTGACCGCCTTCTCTCACAATTTCTCTCTTAATTTGTCGACCAGCCGCATTTTTCCATCCTCATCTCATGCTCAACGACACCAAACTAGTATTATCCAAATTCCTTTCCCTTTTTATAATCAACTACCAGAGTTATTAATTCTATACATACATTTAATTTCTCATCATTAATTATTTATTTATTACCATTCACCATTTGACAAAATAAATAAATAAATAAACTTAATTAACTAATTTCCAAATAATTTATACAAGTATATAATAATTAATATTCCATTCGAGTTTGCGTAGGATAAGTAAAACCTTCCACGTCCTCAAAATTTTACCCATACCCCGTCACCCCCTCCCCTACGTGGAATACAAACAAACACACACACACACACATATATATATATATATATATATATATATATATATTAAGAGAGAAAATTATAGAAAGAGAAAGTTGGAGGGGATTGTAAGTGTCGGGCAATATTGGAGTTATCTTCAAGAGAAACTCAACGTGGCGGCCGTGCACACAAGACAGACTAGCAGCCAAGTAAGAAACCCTTAATGCGTGCTGTCGATAAATTCATATTTTTACAGTAATTAAAGCCAATATATATAGAGAATTTCCTCCCTATCTAAATTGCCCTATTGTTTCTGTTTCTCGTTCTTGCTTATTTTAGGGTTTTTACAACAAAAGCCTAAAGGGAAGAAGGGTTTGATTTTCTCCCTCTTTAATTTTCTCATGGAGAAAAGGAAGCAACAAAGGCAACAAAACCAAAAAGACAAACCCTACAGAGGAATAAGGATGAGAAAGTGGGGCAAGTGGGTGGCGGAGATTAGAGAACCCAACAAAAGGTCACGGATCTGGCTCGGCTCGTATTCATCTCCGGTGGCAGCAGCCCGGGCCTATGACACCGCCGTCTTTTATCTCAGAGGGCCGTCGGCCCGTCTTAATTTCCCGGAGTCTTTAGTTGAAGAAGATGATGGGCCTCATGATTTATCTGCAGCTTCCATTAGAAAGAAAGCTACTGAAGTTGGTGCTAGGGTTGATGCTCTTCAGGCCGTCCACAGTATGTCACCGGAGCCGGCCAATCCTTCTAGAATTTTTGAGAAGCCTGACTTGAACGAATATCCAAGCTCGGAATTGTCTGACGAAAGCTGAAGATCAAAATCCCATCACAGAAGAAAATTTATCTTCTTGACAAGCTAGGTCAAGAACAGAAGATGTGTTCAAACCTGACTAAGTTGGATGCTTTCACGGGATATTTATGCATACTTTATACGTACATATATATATATATATATAAAATAAATATATGTATATGTATGTATGTATGTACAATCCAAAGGGGATTATGTTTGTGTTCTTGATCAGTTTCATACAAAGATATGAAATGATTGAGGTTAATTTAATGTCAAAATTAAGATTCAGTTATTATATAGGCATAGTACTATACGGTTGTTCCTTTCCTTTTGGATCATGGAGTTTTTATTTTTTCCCTCTGTTTCATTGAATTAAATCTATTTTGTCCTACTTCACAAAAAAACTGGAATGTGTTAATTTATTTGTTGGGAAATTTGAGGAGGGGTCGAGAAGATGGTGACCAGGAAATTAGAGATGATAAAGAAATTAAACATGTATGGCCTACCCACAGAGTTTGCCAAACAAGTAATTAAGATAAGAAGATAAGGCTGAGTTTGGTGTCTTAAACCGGTACTTGTGATGTTAAATAGTAATTTATAGCGCATATATATATATATATATATATATATATATATATATATATATATATATAGCCGGTTTCAGTCCGGACGCCTGGATTTTATTCCGTCCGGATTTTTTTTTAAACAACTAAAAAAAATATTTATTATTTTATGGAATTGAAATTTTTTCATAATAAAGTGTTGTGGGGGTGATTTGGGTACGTATAACAAAACATGGTGATACAGTCTGTGCAGACTGTACCACCATTTTTTGTATAGGTATTATAATTATCCCCAAAACATTGTATTATGAAAAAATTTCAGTTCCATAAAATATTAATTATTTTTTTTAGTTGTTTAAAAAAAAAAGAAGCAAAAATACACAAAAAAAATTTGGTCCGTCTTTTACTCCAAATCCAAGCGTCCTGACCGGATCACCATTGATATATATATATATATATATATATAAAATACCGTTTATAAATAAAGATGAATTTTCTATAAATATTATTTTTTGAATATTATGGAATAATTTGATATAATGTTATAGTTATGGGTAATATTTATAAATTTTGCAAAAATATGCAAGTGGTTATATTATATTCGATTGGTTTGGAATATTATTTTTAGCGGGGAATATTCGTCTGCATAACTTCAATCATTGGTGGACCCCATAATGTAATTATTGCCGGATTGAAAAACGACAAAAAAATATTTTATTGAAATAACTGCGGAAGTTTTACTGGTTGATCTTCATTGAACTACTCTTGGTAGTAAAAGATGCGATGTACGTGTGGTTGCATAAGAAGACACTTGGTATTGATTATCACGCTTTATGTGAGAAGTCACTCATTTGATTCTATTATTATGTCGATTAATAATATGAATTATTATAAGAATAATGACGTTTTGTTTTATTCAGATTATTAACGTAATAAAATGTAAACATCTTTTATATAAAATGTAATACTTTATTAAAGTTATTTTATAAATAAAATATATTATATTTTATTATGCGTAGTGTTGCAGATAAATTTTGCGATAGTGTTTCGTAGTAAAAACGTTTTTATATAAATAGAATATATTATATTTTATTTAAAAGATTTTGCTTTAATATGGATGGTCACCGATTAAAAGTAAATCAATCTGGATGAGCTCATGGATTAATTACTTATGCATTCTATTTTCCTATAAATAAAAGCTCATTCCTTCATTATTTTCTTACGAATTCAATTAAACTCTGTAGAGAGAAACTATAGAGAGAAAGAAAAGTGATTTCGCTACTTCACTTCGCCAATTTTCGCTTCTTCTAAGGTAGGGAATATTATTTATCAGTAATTCGTAAGTGTGTTATTCTTTCTTATTCATGAAGAAGAATTGTTATTCCATTTCTTATTATTACGCTGGAATAACCGTATCTGTGATTTCTACCCTATACTTGGTGACATTCTTCTATTATTACATTGGAACATCCATGCATGTGTTTTTACACCCGGACCGGTTCCGCCTTTATTATTATTTCGTTGGAACATCCTCGTTTTATGTGTTTTACACCTGACTGGTTCCGTTTATTATTATTCTCATTGGAACATCCATCATGTGTTTTTTACACCTACTGGTTCCGCTCTTTATTATTCATTGGAACATCCCGTTGGTGCAAATTTTGCGACGACGGTTCCGTTATTATTATTCTTCGTTGGAATAACTTTGCCTACATCACAATCTGCGTGCATGGTGATTTCGTTTGTTATTCCATTCTTTATTATACTCGGTTGGTTAAAGTTTTGACTTATACTCCATGAAATTAGTAGAATATCCTCGATATTTGAAACTTCATCCAAAGATCTTTTCATGAAAATATTCTTCCGATCATTCTTGAATTTTACTCTACAAAACAAAGATTATCGTGTTGACAATTTGGGCGTTAATAATTCCCGGATAAAATAATTCTTGAACTTGTTTTATTGAATTCTTATATCATTGTCATCATCCTCACGTATCTATATTTTGTTGAAAGTCATCATGCGCATTCAGTGCGTAGATGGACTTGGTATGATTATGACCGAGGATTATTCGGTTGTAATCATGGCCGTAATGTTACAAATGATGTGGTAAAGTTCTCATTGGCCAGTAAAGTGCATTGATGGACGATTGTTGGCACGATCATGACCATTGATGAATACACAAATATCCTTGGCCCGTAGTGCATGGAATTTGTGGTCGTGACCCTAATGAATATCCTCGGCGTCAGTAGTGCGGGGATGATGTGGATTATTTATTGTTCGAGTCTCTCGCGATAAAAGTGATGAAAAACTTTTAAATCATAAAAGATAGTAGATTCTATTCTCTAATCGACTATTTTAATGAATTGCTTGATCCGTGCAGCTTAAACTTGATGTTGTTATATTTTATCGCTTTAACATCGTTGAAGACTAACGATAATTTATTCTCGCATTATCTTAGTCATAATATTTCTTCTTGGGGCTAGTTGAGCTCACCCTTTCTTTCACCGCTTCTCTTGAGGAAATGAGAACATAAATTTGAGACGAGTCGAGGAGCGAGTAATGGTCCGGAGGATAGCATTAGTAGTCCTCACTATTCTCGTGAAATAGTGTGATAATAATTGTAATGAGGACTCCTTTTGAGTTTGTATAATATCTAGTAGACAATATTTGTATTCAAACTCACGCTTTATGTTGTATTGCACACCCACAGCTTATATTAGTAAGTTGTATTTAAATTACATACCATATATCCGACTACCCAAGATGGGTGATGTATACCTAATTTTGGGGCGTCGCGGTTGGTATCGTGAGCTTGGGATATGATCCCAGCTAAGATGTGAGAAAAGTACTAGGAGGGAGAGACGGGAATACCTTCCGCTAGTATGACCTACCTAAGTTTATGTGCTATTTTATTGGTCGGTCAGAATATAAAGATAATTTGTTACATGTCAATTAACCTTTTGTTTTGTGGCAGTATCTGAAAATGACATCTGAGAATGTTGAGAATAGCAATGGAGCACAGGCGATTGTTGATTCACCACATATCAATAATCAGGATAATGTGCATCAGGAAGGCAACAATCCTCACGCAAACAACAACACTGACCAAATGATGAATGATCAAATGTTCGGAGGCTTTATGCGAATTTATGCAACAATGAGAAAGCGAGAGCTCACTCGCCCAAAACGTAGGTGGAAACACGAAAACTCTCGCGATCACCGCTAAACAATTCAAGGAGCTGGGACCACCGGAGTTTAAGGGAGAGCCAAAACCACTTCTAAGCGGAAGCATGGATAAAGCAGACACAAGATATTTGATGTCTTGGGATGCTCCGAGGAGCAAAAGGTTCCTTTCTTGCTTTTATGTTAGCTTGAGAGGCAAATTCGGTGGGAATCGGTAAAACGTTACTCAACTTCTTTGTCTTGAAGATATCTTGGGAGAAGTTCCAGAGTCGTTCAACGACAAATACTTTCCCGAAAGTATTCGCCATACGTGAAGGAGGTGGAGTTTATCAAGTTGGAACAAAACAATATGACCGTGTCGCAATACGAGGCAAAATTTGCGAGTTATCACGGTTTAAGGTCCCTTGGTGGATAATGAAGAGAGAATGGCGCGAATGTTTTTAAGAGGTTTGAAGTCGAGATACGTCAACATCTTATTTCTCATAAACTGTGTTTATATTCGGATGTTGTAAATAGGGCTCGATTAGTGGAGCGCGATAACGA
This sequence comes from Panax quinquefolius, assembly GCA_020205615.1. Taxonomy (NCBI): domain Eukaryota; kingdom Viridiplantae; phylum Streptophyta; class Magnoliopsida; order Apiales; family Araliaceae; genus Panax; species Panax quinquefolius. The sequence continues at coordinate 5,070,184 of CM035170.1, read as the reverse complement.
GTCAATGCAACTAAAAAGAGAGCAAATTTAAAAAGTTATAATACCGGCGAGTAGTCATCGAGCGGTGACAACAAGCGTGGAGGGAATCAACGGGCGGAGATATGGTAACCACTTCTATGGTAATCGGGGCAAAACAATAAGAACGGACATTTCAAGAAACGGAGATTCAACAATGATGGAAAGACGTCAAAGACCAAAGACCCGTTGTTAAGGAAGGAGAAAGACCACCTATCATATGCTTCAAATGCGGAGAAGAGGGACACATCGGTCCGAAGCTGCGCCATCTTAGTCAAAAGCATGTTATAATTGTGGAAGAGAAGGTCACTTAGCTTGATTTTGTCGTTCATCAAGACAAATTCAACTAGGATGGAGGCACCAAAGTGCCGTCCTAGAAAAGTCAAAACCGGTAGTCTGAGGGAGGCGTTTGTTGTGACCTCCCAGAGAGCAAGGAACCCGAATGAGGTCATCACGGGTAAGCTTATCATAAACTCTAATGAAGTCTACACTTTATTTGATCTGGGTTCTACCCATTCTTTTATTTCTCCTACTTGCGCTCATCGATTAAATTTGACTCGGAGAAATTAGACTTTGACTTATCTGTGGAAACTCCGTTGGGAGAAACCTTCATTACATCCACTTTGTTTATAAGTCTTGTTTTGTTCAAATCGGTACCCTCACATTACCCGTCGATCTTATTTCATTAAAAATACTTGCATTTGATGTGATTCTAGGGATTGATTGGTTAACTACTTATCATGCAAAATTGATTGTTTTAAATGCGGTTGTTAGCTTTCATATTCTAATCAACCTATTATGCGAATTCAAATGACCAAACCATTAAAATCAATCATGGTCATCTCGAAGCCATAAAGCTATTCGTTTATTGAAAAATGGATGTCGAGCTTTCTTAGCTCATGTCACGATTTAAACAAAAATACGTCGGTTTTGAGCGATATTTCTATTGTTAATAAATTTCCGACGTATTCCCCCAAGAACTTCCCGCTACCCCAGAGGGTGAAATTGAATTTTGTATCGACCTTGAACTCAGTACAAAACCTATTTCCAAAGCCCCCATCGAATGGCTCTATTGAACTTCGAGGAGTTTAAGACCCAACTGCAGGAATTGTTAGACATTGGCTTTATTCGTCCTAGTACTTCTCCTTGGGGTGCTCCCTGCTCTATTCGTGAAGAAAAAGATGGGGTATCGACTTTGTATTGATTATCGGGAGTTGAATCATGTCACCATCAAAAATAGGTATCCATTGCCACGTATTGATGACTTGTTTGACCAATTAAAGGAGCCAAATTTTTTAAAGATTGATCTTCGTTAGGATATCACCAATTAAAGATTAGAATCAATGACATTCCAAAGACGGCTTTCAAAACTTCGATGACGGGCATTATGAATTCCTAGTCATGTCCTTTGGATTGACTAATGCTCCTCTTTGCCTTCATGGATATGATGAGCCCGAGTATTCAAGGAATATTTAGATCACTTTGTGGTCGTCTTTATTGATGACATCCTTATTTATTCCAAAAGCCGTGAAGATCATGAAGCAACACTTGAGGTGACACTCCAAAAGCTTCGTGAATATAAGCTTTATGCCAAGTTGAAGAAATGTGAATTACGGCTTGAAGAAGTAGCATTCCTTGGGCACGTGGTATCAAGTCATGGAATATCTGTTGACCCAAAGAAAGATCGACGCTATTCAAAGTCGGGAACAACCTAAATCGATGATCAAAATCGTAGCTTTCTCGGTTTAAATTGGGTTATTATCGGAGATTCGTGGAAGGATTTTCTCGAATCGCTACTCCATCGACTCAAATGACTCAAAAGATACAAAGTTCGGTTGGAGCGAAGAATGTGAGAAGAGTTTTCAAGAACTCAAGAGGAGACTTATTTCAAACACTGTTACGACAATACCATCCGCTCGGAGGGATTTGTCATCTCTGATGATGCTTGGAGCAAAGGGTTGGGATGTGTTCTTATGCAACATGGAAAAGTTATAGCCTATGCCTCGCGACAACTCAAAGAATATGAGAGGAATTATCCTACTCATGATCCGGAGTTAGCAAATTGTTGTCTTTGCACTTAAAATTTGGAGGCATTACTTGTATGGGGAGAAAGTGGAGATCTTTACGGATCATAAAAAGCCTCAAATATTTCTTCACTCAAAAGGAACTCAACATGCGACAACGACGTTGGCTTGAACTGTTGAAAGATTATGATCATACCATCCAATACCATCTTGGAAAAGCGAGCGTGGTAGTGGCGCGTTGAGTAGAAAGATCGTATGCAAGCATGAGTGCGTTATTGTCAACACAAAGGCCCATTTTGTGTGACTTGCAAAGGATGGAGATAGAGTTAAAGACTCTAGGGGCGCATGTGATGATAACGAATATACGAGTAGAGCAGACTTTAATCGATAAAGTTAAAGTCGCTCAAGCTACGGACACTGGAGCCGATGCGTATGAGGAAGAAAGTGCAAGAGGGTGCTATCTCCGAAGCAAGAATCGATGAAGAAGGAATACTTGAGTCAACTCCGGACTTTGTGTTCCTAACGACCACGATTTAAAGTATAATATCATGATGGAGGCGCACAACACACCATTTGCAATCCATCTCAGGGAGTACCAAAATGTATCATGATATTAAATCGTACATTTTGGTGGAGCAATATGAAGAGAGAGATAGCGGCTGTTTATCTCTCAAGGTGTCTAACTTGTCAACGAGTTAAAGCGGACATCAAGTACCAAAAGGTCCATTGCAACCACTTGAAATTCCGGAATGGAAGTGGGAGCACATTACCATGGATTTCGATTCTGGGGTCTTCCTAAGGTTTCTCAAGGCATTGATGCGATTTGGGTCATTGTTGATAGATTGACCAAGTCTACTCATTTCTTCTGACCGTCTGAGAAACTTATACACTTGATCGTCTTGCTCAGTATGTACATAAACGAGATTGTAAGATCGCATGGTATCTTGGGATCCATAGTTTACGATCGAGACCCAAGATTCACTTCACGATTTTGGGTTAGTTTGCAAAAAAGCTATGGGCACAGACTTACGATTTAGCTTCGGCATATCATCCTCGAATTTTGACGGGACGATGGAGAGGACTATTCAAACTCTTGAAGATCTATTAAGACTCGTGTCCTTGATTTCAAGGGAGTTGGGACAAGTTCTTACCATTGGTGGAGTTTTCCTACAACAACAGTTATCAAGCAAGTATTGGCATGACTCCATTCAAGGCGTTGTATGGAAGAAAGTGTCGTTCTCGGTATCTTTGGGATGAGGTGGGTGAAGCAACGTTGTTGGGGCCGGAGTTGAGTACGTATGACTACGGAAAAGATTCAAACGATCGACAACGTATAAAAACCTCACAAAATCGACCAAAAGAGTTATCTTTGATCTTCATCGAAAGGACGTGGAATTTGATATAGGAGATCATGTGTTGTTAAGAGTTGCTCCATGGAAAGGAGTTACAAGATTTGGAAAGAAGAAAAATTAATCCTCGATTCATCGGTCCATTTTTAATCCTTGATCGAGTAGGAACTGTGGCCTATAGACTCGCTTTATCGCCAAATATGTCTCGTGTTCATAACGTTTTTCACATATCCATGTTACGTAAATATGTGAAAGACACGAAGCATATTATTGAGTTAGAACCTAGGACGAAATAGCGGAAGATTTGGCGTATGAAGAGGTTCTGTTCAAATTTTGGATAAGAAGGAACATATTCTACGCTCCAGGTTATACCTCAAATCAAAGTTTTGTGGAGGAACCACGATGTTGAGGAGATGACTTGGGAGTTAGAATCTGAAATGAAATCAAGGTATCCTTACCTCTTCGACATACCAGGTACGTACCCTAATTTCGAGGGCAAAATTTTATAAGAAGGGGAGGTTGTAAGACCCCAGCTTTTATAAATAAAGATGAATTTTCTATAAATATTATTTTCGAATATTATGGATTAATTTGATATAATTTTATAGTTGTGGGTAATATTTATAAATTTTGCAAAGTATGCAAGTGGTTATATTATATTCGATTGGTCTGGGAATATTCTGTTTAGCGGGGAATATTAGCATAACTACTCAATCATTGGTGGACCCTACAATGTAATTATTATTTGGATTGAGAAACGACAAAAATATTTTATTGAAATAACGGCGAAGTTTTACCGTTGATCTTTGTTGAACTACTTTCGGTAGTAAAAAATACGATGTCGTGTGGTTGCGTAATGTACACACGGTATTGATTATTGATGCTTATGTGAGAAGTCACTTTCGGTTTGATTCCATTATTGTCGATTAATAATATGAATTATTATAATGATAATGACGTTTTTGTTTTATTAAATATTATTAACGTAATAAATCGAAAACATCTTTTATATAAAAGAATACTTTATTAAAGTTATTTTATAAATAAAATATATTATATTTTATTATGCATAGTGTTGCATAGTGTTTTTGCATAGTGTTTGCATAGTAAAATGCTTTTATATAAATAGAATATATTATATTTTATTTAAAAGATTTTGCTTTAAATATGGTAGTCGAGTTAAAATAAATCAATCTGAATAGTTCATGGATTAATTACTATGCATTCTATTTTCCTATAAATAGAAGCTCATTCCTTCATTATTTTCTTACGAATTCAATTGAAACTCTAGAGAGAGAAACTATAGAGAGAAAGAAGAAAAGTATTCTCGCTACTTCACTTTGCCAATATTAAGTTCTTCTAAGGTAGGGAATATTATTTGTTGTACGTAAAAAGTGTTATTCTTTCTTATTCATGAAGAGAATCTGTTGTTATTCAATTTCTTATTATTACATTGGAATAACTCAGATACTGCCATCTACCCTATACTTGGTGACATTCTTCTATTATTCTTTTGGAACATCACATGCATGTGTTTTACACCTTGACTGGTTCCGCTCTTTATTATTATTTCGTTGGAACATCACATGCATGTGTTTTACACCGGACTGGTTCCGCCTTTATTATTATTATTCTGTTGGAACATCCTGTGCAGTGTTTTACACCGACTGGTTAAAATCTTTATTATTCTGTTGGAACATCCAGCCGCTTGTTGCAAATTTTGCGACTTCGTTCCGTTATTATTATTACATTGGAATAACTTTGTCTATCTGCAATCGCATGCATGGTGATTTCTTTTGTTATTCCATTCTTTATTATACTCGGTTGGTTAAAGTTTTGACTTATACTCCATGAAATTAGTAGAATATCCTTGATATTTGAGCTTCATCCATATCTTTTCATGAAAATATTCTTCCGATCATTCTTGAATTTTACTCTACAAAAACAATATCATGTTGACAATTTGACGTTAATAATTCTGGATAAAATAATTCTTGAACTTGTTTTATTGAATTCTTATATCATTGTCATCATCCTCATGCCTATATTTTGTTGAAAGTCATCTCATGGCTCAGAGTGCATAGATGGACTTGGTATGATTATGACTAGGGATTATTCGTGTAATCATGGCCGTAATGTTACAAATGATGTGGAAAAAGTTCTCATTGGCCCGTGAGTGCATTGATGGACCGATTGTTGGCATGATCATGACCATTGATGAATACACAAATATCCTTGGCCGTAGTGCATGGAATTTGTGGTCGCGACCAAATGAATATCCTTGGCCGTAAGTGTGGGGATGATGTGGATTATTTATTAAAATGAGTTTCAGCGATAAAAGTGATGAAAAACTTTTAAATCATAAAAGATAGTAGATTCTATTCTCTACTTGACTCTTTTAATGAATTGCTTGATCCGCCATGATTAAACTTGATGTTGTTATATTTTATCGGTTTAACATTTGTTGAAGACTAACGATAATTTATTCTCGCATTATCTTAGTCATAATATTTCTTCTTTGGGCTAGTTGAGCTCACCCTTTCTTTCACTTTGTTCTCTTGAAATGAAATGAGAACATAGCCGGGACGAGTCGGGGAGCGGAGTAATGGTCCAGAGAGGATAGCATTAGTAGTCCTCACTACTCGTGAAATAGTGTGATAATAATTATAATGAGGACTCCTTTTGAGTTTGTATAATATCTAGTAGACAATATTTGTATTCAAACTCACGCTTTATGTCGTATTGTACCTACGCTTATATTAGTAAGTTGTATTTAAATTACATACCATATATCGACTACCCAAGATGGGTGATGTATACCTAATTTTGGGGCGTCACAATATATATATATATATATTCAAAGAACCTATTGTTGGGGAGCAACCCATTTTATTCACCTACCACAACTCCGGCGACATTGTAATTTTTTTTTTTTTTTTTATAAGCGGCCATACAGAAGTTGTACCGGTGCCAAATGGGTTGCTCCCCAACAACTGGTTGTTGTGGATGGATACCAATATATATATATATATGGGAAATGATCCATAGCAAGTATTTGCTATGGATCAAAATTGGGAAAATAGCATCTTAACCGTTCATTCCATAAATCAAGGGCGTGGATTAAAAATGAACAATTTTCTTACGCCATTTCGTCTTGCGTACGTCAAAAAAAGACTAATTTGCCCTATCATATACGCTAGACGAAGTAGCGTATCTCTAATCTAACTTCTGCCTAAAACCAAGCCCTCTTCCATGCGACTTAGTCGACTGTTTATCGAGAATTACTAGACCCTCGTACGCTACCACTCCATGTGAAGCCCTCTTCCCTGCGACTTAGCCGACTGTGATCTGCGATTACTAAACCCTCGTACGCTACTTGTTGAACTGCGATAACCTTTTGCCCTGCGACTGTTGAACCGCCGACTGTTGCGATTCCATCCCTTTTACGTACCCTGCGACTGTTGAACCGCCGACTGGTTTGGTATAGATGCTCAGATATCTGACCTGCAATAGTTTTAAATTGTTAGGAATACCTACAGTGAGGATATGGACTCTACTCCATTGGAAGATCCTACACAGACGAATGAAGCAAAATTGTTGGAAAATAAATGGTCAAAAACTCAGCTACAAGAATTGACAGAGCAGATGGGGCTTCTTTCCTCAGATACTAAAAAAGTTTGATCCTTTTTTACCCAATGTACATTTGGCGTGTTCCATGTGTATGGACTTATCATTTATCATTTTTTGGTTACAACCGAAAGAGTCTTCGGTGGCTGTTTGTTGTTATTGGCCTTTGACTTGTTTGTTGAGGACTTGTAGCCTTTGACTTGGTTGTCAAATGTTTTGCATTTACTGGGACGCTTGGGGGTATTTTGGGCAGTGTAATTTTTTTTTGTAATCCGCTAGACGAACTAGCGTTCGTGTGGAAATTTTTTTTAACGTACGCTTAACGAACTGGCGTAAGGAAATTGTTCATTTTTAATCCGCACCCTTGATTTATGGAATGAACGGTTAAGATGCTATTTGCCCAATTTTGATCCATAGCAAATACTTGCTATGGATCATTTCCCTATATATATATATCAGTTTTAATCAGTAATGAAGCGTTTGCTATGAAACCTTTGTTCGATAACCAAGTTGATTCTTCGTTGATATGGACAATGGAAAGGTGGGATTGGTCGATTATTCCCCACACCACTCTGACATGGCGGCGATCCATTATCCTTTTTGTCCGTTAGCTTATTAAATTACTGCCCCTAACAATTTAACATGCCTTCCGCTACAGGTTATGGCGGTAGTGTACCCACATGGCTATGGTTCATTTGATAAAGTATACATGATGTAAAAATAAAAGATAATGTAAATATGAGTTTATTTTTATGTATACATAATGTAAAAATAAAAGATAATGTAAGGATACATAATATAAAAATAAAAGATAATGTAAAGATAAGTCTGAATAAAAGATAAATTTATTTTTATATATACATAATGTAAAAATAAGATAAGTTTGAATAAAAGATAAAATATAAATTTATCTTTTATTCAAACTTATCTTATCTTTTATTTTTACATTATGTATACATAAAATTAAATTTATCTTTTATTCAGACTTATCTTTACATTATCTTTATTTTTACATTATGTATCTTTATATTATCTTTTATTTTTACATTATGTATACATAAAAATAAACTCATCTTTATATTATATCTTTTATTTTTACATCATGTATACTTTATCAAATGAACCATAGTCATATGGGTGAGACCCATTACCGCCACAACACAGGTAGCGAAGGCATGTTAAATTGTTAGGGGTTGTATTGTAATAAGCTAACTGACAAAAGGATATGACTCTACCGCCATGTCGTAGCTGCAGAGGGGAATAATTGACCAATCCCACCCTTCCATTGTCCGTCATCAATCAGAATCAACTTGTTGTTTGAATAAAGGCCCATAAGAAACGTTCACACTTGGATTAAAACCATATATATATATATATATATATATATATTGTTGGAACATTTCACATTAATCTTATATCATAATAATTTAAGAATGTAGATGAATTAATAAATATATTAAAATTTCAACATAATAGGTATAGGGTAGTCTCAACTTAATAAGTTAATTTTTTGAATAAGAAGTTGATTAAATATGCTTATTGAGATGAACTGAAATGGAATAGATTGTACAATTTCACTATAAATAGTATCAAAGCTATCAGAATTACAAAAAATTGATCCCTAACTTGTGAATCTCTTCAAAAAGAATACCTGATGATATATGGTTCGGAATCCCTTTGGGGATCTTGATGATGAATGTTGAATTCTTAATGAATTTAGCCAAAAATTAGATTTGAAAATGGTTATTCGAAAATTTGTGATCCGCGGTGATTGAAGAAAAGATGTTCAATTCGTGATGGAAGTTCACTGTAAGACCCCAACTTTTATAAATAAAGATGAATTTTTTATAAATATCATTTTTGAATATTATGGAGTAAATTTGATATAATGTTATAGTTGTGGGTAATATTTATAAATTTTGCAAAGTACGCAAGTTGTTATATAATATTCGATTGGTCAGGGAATATTCGTTTTAACAGGGAATATTCGTACAATGGCACAATCATTGGTGGACCCCACAACGGACTTATTGTCGGATTGAGAAAATGACAAAAATACTTTATGAAAATAACGGCGAAAGTTTTTACCGTTAACTGTTGAAACACCCGATGTTAAAAGTACGATGTCTGCTGTGGTTGCATAGTAGCACACGGTATTTATTTATTATTGATACTTACGTGAGAAGTCACTCGGTTTTGTTCAATTATTGCTACACATGATTCTTTGCGTAGTATCTCACGTTATTTGATTCAATTATTGTCAATATTTTATATATTATTAAATCAATAATTGAGAAGACAAGGTTATTAATATTATTATTTGCAATATTAACGATGTCTAGAAGTTCTGTCAAGGAGAGGTTTGGTCACCTAATTGCGCGCCAATAGGGAGAAATCCTTATTGGAAAGCCCCCTCTTTCCTGGGAACGACTTGGTCGATTAATATTGTGAATTATAATAATGGTCATAAAGTTTGTTTTATTAGTATTATTAATGTAATAAAATAGAAAAACTTTTTATATAAAACAAAATACTTTTATAAAGTTATTTGTTTTATTAGACTATAAATAGAATATATAATATTTTATTTTGCATAGTGTTTTTCATAGTAAAATCTTTTTATATAAAACAGAATACTTTTATAAAGTTATTTATTTTATTAGGAAATAATTAGAATATATTATAGTTTATTATGCATAGTGCTGCGATAGTGTTTTGCATAGTAAAATCTTTTTATATAAAAGAATACTTTTATAAAGTTATTCGTTTTATTAGATTATAAATAGAATATATTATATTTTATTTAAAAGATTTTGTTTTAAATACGACCGATTAGAGTTTAAAGTAAATCAATCTAGATGCTTCATGAATTAGTTACTATGCGTCCATTCTTCTATAAATAGAAGCTCATTCCTTCATTATTTCTTACGAATTCAATTTGAAACTCTAGAGAGAGAAACTATAGAGAAAGAAGAAAAGTGTTCGCTACTTCACTACTTCTATATCCAATTACTCTTTTTCTCTGGTAGGGATATTATTTGTTGTACTCGTAAGGGGTATTATTTCTTTCTTATTCATGAAGAGAAAGTCTATTATTCTATTCTTTATTATTACATTGGAATAACTTTTGATCTGCTGCTACCCTATACTTGGTGAAATTCTTACATTATTATTCCGTTCTTTATCATTTTGTTGGAACATCCTATGCATGCTTTACTGCACGACTGGTTCCGTTCTTTATTATTCTGTTGGAACATCCTGTCTGTGCTTTACGCATGACCTGGTTCCATTATTTATCATTCTGTTAGAACATCATGTCTGTGCGTTTACGCATGACCTGGTTCTGTTATTCATTATTATGTTGGAATAACATGTCTGTGCGGTCTATCGCATGCCTGGTGATTTCTGTTGTTATTCCATTCTTTATTATACTCAGTTGGTTAAAGTTTTGACTTCTATATTCCATGAAATTAGTGGAATATCCTTGATATTCTTGCTTCATCCAAAGATCTTTTCATGAAAATATTCTTCTCGAGCATTCTTGAATTTTACTCCACAAAACAATGTCATGTTGACAATTTGGACGTTATTGGTTCTGGATAAATTAATTCTTGAACTTATTTTATTGAATTCTTATATCATTGTCATCATCCTCATGTTTATATTATGTTGAAAGTCATCTGTGGCTCAGAATATGCATAGATGGACTTGGTATGATTATGACCGAGGATTATTCGATGTAATCATGACCGTAATGTTACAAATGATGTGGAAAAAAGTCCTCATTGGCCCATAGTGCATTGATGGACAGTTGTTGGCATGATCATGACCATTAATGAATACACGAATATCCTTGGCCCGTAGTGCATGGATAATTTGTGGTCGTGATACTAAAGAATATCCTTGACCGTAGTGCAGGGGTGATTCAAGGATGTGGATTATTTATTAAGCTGAGTCTCAGCGATAAAAGTGATGAAAAACCTTTTAAATCATAAAAGATAATAGATTTTATTTTCTACTTGACTCTTTTAATGGATTGCTTGTTCCACTGCAGTTAAACTTGATGTTTTTTATATTGTATCAGTTTAACTGTAAGACCCCGAAATTTTTAATAAAAAGGAATTTCCTTTATTTTGAAATAGTAAGGGTTGATTTGATTAATGTGGATAGTTAAGGGTTAAATACGCAAATATTTCAAAATAAGCAAGTGGTTATAAAATATTCATTGTTGTCGGGGAATATTCGTTTTGGTGCGTGGAATATTAAATCTTGTCGGGAATATTAAATGCGACCAGTAACGACCGTGTGTGGGCCCCATGTGAAAAGCGATTGGATGAAGAAAGCGACAAATATAAGTTGTTTTTAAATAGCGGCGTAGTTGTTGCTTGAATTATCTTTGTTGGAATACCCGTGGTTAAAACACACTAATCTGGCGTTGTTGAGCGATAGCACCAGGTATTACACAATTATTGATTCTTACGTGAAGGCCTTTACTCGATAATGGTTACGATAATTCTTTATTCGATTATTTTATTGAGTTAATAATTCTTTGTGTTGATATTTTATATTCTTTGTTGTTTGATAATTGTCATTACACGATATCTTTCATTATCGAAGCAATAATTCATATTATCTGAATAATATTATTAGATAACATTATTGACAATGTCTAGAAAGTTACATACAGGAGAGGTTTGATTACATCTAATTGCGGCCATGAAGAAGAAATTCTTATTGGAAAGCCCCTCTCTCTGGGAGGCTGCACGGTTGTCAATATTGTGATTACGTAATATTATTTGTGAATAATTAATTATTGATTTATATGATGAGGAAAATATTGATTTTATGTGGATATAGATGGAGAAAATTTTAAAATGACAATTGTTGAAAATTAATATTTTATCTTTTTCGATAAAATAATTCATTTAAATATATTATTATATTTTAATAATATATTAACGGTGATATTTTACAATGAATGTGGGATATATGAGTATATGAGGAGGAAGAGTATTTTGTGGCATTAAATGTTTAACACATGTTTTGTGTGTTGGTGGACACAATTATTGACCAAAATTTGATTATAACTTTAAAAATTGCCCGTTTGTGGATTTCGGTCGATTTTTGTTTGGAATTTGGAAAAACTTTCTTCTGCAAAGTTGTAGAAATTGAATTTCCTATAAAAATCGCGAGATTCGAATTTTCTGATGAAAGGGCTATTTATTATGAATTATTGAAGTTACGAGCTCTCAAAATAATTGATTTTGGGAGTTTAAATTATTTTTGTTAAGAAAAACGTTTTTGTAATTTTTGGACATCATTAACATGTGTGGCTGGTGTTTTGACCAAAAGGTGGGCTAAGGAAAATTTGTATAATTATATTAATATTATATTAAATTTTACGCTTTTTTGTTTCTAAGCATTTTCCTATAAATAGGGTCTTGGGTTAGAATTGAAAATCACACCGAAAAACTGAAGTTTTCTCTATTTCTCTCTCGATATTTTGGCGTATTCTTGTGAGTATTTTGAGTATACTTTGAGTATTGCTAGGCGGTGCAAGTTCCCTTCACCTTATATACTACTTATTCTAGCTAGAAATCTTGATCTTTTCGAGGTAAGGGATATTATTTTTTTGTAATGATATTATTTCTTCAATATCATTATCTTTGAAATGTTGATCTGAAGTTTTTATCAAATTTGAAACTTTTTCATGTCGGGTTACTTATTCATGAGTTACTATTCACGAGTTACTATTCATGAAGTTCTTATTCACGAGTTCTTATTCACGAGTTCTTATTCATGAGTTACTTATTCACGATTCTTATTCACGAGTACTATTAAGTGAAGCGTGAAGATGTTTTTGTGGAATTTCTATCTTTTGGTGTCAGTTACTATTCACATATACGGCCTTTATTCACGATATCTGACCTTTATTCACGTATACTGACTATTCACGATATCGACGACTTTATTCACGAGAAAAATAAAATTTCTTCTTTTTGTCCAAAATATCTATTCGGATACTAGCTACGATTGTATCCATGTTTTGATCATTCTTGAATTTTACACCACTATGATTATTTTTGAGGTATTTTTGGGCGTGGATAAAACCAAGTACGAATCCTTAATCCTTAATCCTTGTCATTTTGTTTCCATTGGATTCGTTTCTTTAAAAAATATTTTCATCATCCTCGGTCTTAAATGATGATATTATGGAATATCTTTGGCACATAGTGCAAAGATGAATGATTTCTTAAGAATATCTTTGGCACATAGGTGCAAAGATGAATGATTTCTGAAGAATATCTTTGGCTGTAGTGCAAAGATGAGCAGTGTTTAAATGAACATGACCGATTGATGAATATCTTTGGCACATGTGCAAAGATGAGCAGTGTTTAAATGAACATGACCAATGATGAATATCTTTGGCTCAGTAGTGCAAAGATGAATATTTGATTCGAGATGTATATTGATTGATGTTACGAGGGATAAAAGATGAGCGATGAACTTTTAAATTCATACATAGAAGATAGTAGTTTGCTTTCTCTACTTAACTCTTCTAATGAATTATTATTTCATTGCAGTATTGATTTAAAATTTGTTGTCTATTGTATTCTATCGATTTTTCCTGTTGAAGACTAACGATAATTTGTTGTATATTATCTTAGTCATAATATTCTTTCTTGGGCTAGTTGAGCTCACCCTTTTCCTTGTTGTTCCATTTTTCTTCTCGGGGAGGCGAGAATGTAGCGAGTACTAGTCGGGGTATGGAATGAAGATTCTAGAGAGAGTTGTTTAGTAGTCCTCACCATTTTTGTAAAATAATGAATCAATAATGTGATGAGGATTTATTTGAGTATAGATATTGTCTGAAGATAATATTTGTATTCAAACTCACAGCTTTCTTGTTGTAATAATAAAGTTGTAGTTGTTTACGTACCATGTATTTGGCGACTCGGAATGGGTGTTGTGTATACCTATTTTGGGGTGTCACGGTTAATATCGAGCTTAGGGATATGATCTCTGGCGGAGATCGGGGAATAGAACTAGGAGGGAGAGCGAGTAAATCCTTCGCTAGTGTGTCCTACCTAAGCTTATTTGTTAGTTAGTCGATATAGGGATATTATGTGATATATTGATTTCCTTAATTAACCCTTATTTTATGACGATGTTTGAGAATGTCGTTGAGAATATAACAATGGGAGCAAATGAGACCGTGGAGATGCTGTCTCACCAACGAGGAGAAACGTGCAACAGTTTGGTAATGTTCCTCCCGTGAACAACACCAACCGAAAGCGATGATGAATGAGGGATGTTTAGAAGCTTTTTGCGGTTCATGCAAAATCGACGAGGAGACTCGTGTTCAAAATCTGAGGAGGAAATGATAGCGATTCACGAGTGGTCACAACCAAGCAGTTCAAAGAGTTGGGACCACCGAGTGCAGGGAAAGCGGATCCGATTAAAGGCGAGACGTGGGTCAAACAAATTACCAAGATATTCGATGTCTTAGGATGCACGGAGGAACGAAAGTTCCATTCGCCACCTTTATGTTCCGTGGCGAAGCGATTCTTCGGTGGGAATCATGTGAAGCGTACCCATCCAAATTACTTTTCGGCGTATGTCGTGGGAGACGTTTGAAAGCAGTTCAATGACAAGTACTTCCACGAAAGTATTCGTCGTATATGAAGGAAGTGGAGTTTATTAGACTAGAGCGAGAATAACATGGCGGTGTCCCGATGCGAGGCGAAGTTCATGGAGTTATCGAGTTTGCACCTCATTTGGTGGAGAATGAGGAACGTTATGGCGGATGTTTCGAGAGGTTTGAAACCCGACATACGTCGATATCTCATTTCTCATAAATTTTTCTCTATTCGGATGTTGTCAGCGAGGCTCGGTTGTTAGAAGCGAGATAACGAAATACGTTCAACCAAGGGACCATAACCAGGATCATCTCAAGAAGATAGCGATCATCGAATAACGATAACCAAATGGAGAAAGAAGAATACTGACAAAGGCGGTAACCACTCTGGTGGTAATCGTGGCCATGAAAATAGAAGAAGCGAGTCGGGAGGAGATTTTAAAAGGAGATTCAACAACGACCATGTGAAGGCGTCGGCGCTATAGCAACTAGTTTTAGGGAGGAGAACGACCACCGGTCGTATGTTACAAATCTTGGGAAAGAGGGA
This sequence comes from Panax quinquefolius, assembly GCA_020205615.1. Taxonomy (NCBI): domain Eukaryota; kingdom Viridiplantae; phylum Streptophyta; class Magnoliopsida; order Apiales; family Araliaceae; genus Panax; species Panax quinquefolius. The sequence goes on along the minus strand of CM035170.1, from coordinate 5,054,983 downwards.
CATATCATTAAACCGCCCACAACAGTTTAAGGTATGCTATAGTTATGGAAAGGAAGGACATATCGCTTCGAGATTATGCGGTAGCGAAAACCTAGTTCAATGAGGGCGGTGACTCAAAAGATCGTCCCGAAAAAAGTCAAAGTCAACGATTCCGGAAGAAGCGTTTGTCGTGACCGGTCAAAATACAAGGAACCCGAAGTTAAGCACGGGTTAGTCGATTATAAATTCTTGCGAAGTATATACCTTACTAGATATCGGTTCTACCCATTCTTTTATCTATCTTACTTGCGCTCAACGTTTAAACTTGACTCGGAGAAATTAGACTTTGACCTATCTGTGGAAACTCAGTTAGGAGAAACTTTCATCACATCCACTGTTTATAAATCTTGCTTGATTCAGGTTGGCACTATCACATTACACAGTTAACCTTATTTCTATAGAGATATTTGTTTTGATGTGATTTTAAGGTTAACTACTCATCAATGCCGAAATTGATTATTTTAAATAAGGTTGTTAGTTTTCATATTCCTAAGCAACTTTGTTATTCAATTCAAGCAATCAAACCATTGTAGTCAAACATTTTCATATCAAGCCATGAAGTCATTCGTTTATTACGGATATCAAATTTTCTTAGTCCATGTTATGGATTTGAATAAAGACACGTCGATTTGAATAATATTCTGTTGTTATTGATTTTTCTGGCGTATTTTCTCAAGAATTTCTTGGCTTACTCCCAAAGCTCGATATTAAATTTTGTATCGACTTTGAACCCGACAAAACTCATTTCTAAAATCTCATATCGAATGGCTCTATTGAACTTCGTGAGTTAAAAATTCAACTATAGAATTTGGTACCGAGCCTTTATCTTGTGACTTCCTTTGTGGAATTCACCTAAGCGAACTCTCTGTAGGGGCGTCATATTAGATGCGATAATAAAGCGATAGGTGTCATTGTGACGTCTTATCCAAGATTGGGATATGAGTCACGATTGAGAGCAACCTAAGTCGATGTCGAAAGACGTAGCTTTCAGGCTTAGTTGGTTATTATCGGAGATTCGTTGAAGGATATTCTCGAATCATTTTGTTCCATTAACGCAGACTAACTTCGTAGAGATATAAAATTCGAATGGAGCGAAGGAATGTGGGAAGAGCTTGAAGAACTCGAGAGAGACTCATTTCAAAGACATGTTCGATTATGCCATCCTGGAAAAGCGAACGTGGTAGCTGACGCGATGAGTAGAAGATTATATGCGGGAACGAGTGCGATGATGTCAAGTATACGCATAGAGCCAACTTTAATAGAAAAATTTAAGGTTGCTTTCAAGCCACCAGGCGAGTTGATGCGTATGAAGAAGAAAGTACAAGAAGGAGCTATTCCGGAAGCGAGAATTGATGAAGAAGGAATACTTCGAGTCCACTCTAGACTTTGTGTTCCTAACGACTCTGATTTGAAGTACAAGATTATGATGGAGGCACACAATACGCCATTTGCAATCCATCCTGGAAGTACTAAAATGTATCGTGATCATCGACATACATTTTGGTGGAACAATATGAAGAGAGAGATTGCAAAGTTTATCTCGATGTGTTTAACTTGCCAACGTGTAAAGGCGGAGCATCTTGTACCTAAGGGTCCGTTGCAACCACTTGAGATTCCGGAATGGAAGTGGGAACACATTACTATGGATTTCGTTACTAATCTTCCCAAGGTTTCTCAAGGCATAGATGCGATTTGGGTTATTGTTGATAGATTAACCAAGTCTGCTCATTTCTTACCGATACGAGAGACTTATTCCCTTGAACGTCTTTCTCGTATGTACGTAAATGCGATTGTGAGATTGCATGGCATGCCAGTATCCATAGTTTTAGATCGTGACCCAAGATTCACTTCATGATTTTGGGTTAGAAAGCTATGGGCACGAATTTACGATTCAGTTTGGCATACCATCCTCAAACGGATGGGCAATCAGAAAGGACTACTCAAACTCTTGAAGATATATTAAAACTCGTGTCCTAGATTTCAAAGGAAGTTGGGATAAGTACTTGCCATTGGTGGAATTCTCATACAACAATAGTTATTAAACAAATATAAGCATGGTTCCATTCAAGCATTATATGGACGAAAATGTCGTTCTCGAATATGTTGGGATGAGGTGGGTGAAGCAACATTGTTGGGACCCGAGTTAAATACGTATGACTCACCGAAAAGATCCAAATGATTCGACAACGTGTACAAACGGCACAAGATCGACAAAAGAGTTATGCGAATCTTCATCGAAAGGACGTGGAATTTAATGTAGGGGATCATGTATTGTTGCGAGTTGCTCCATGGAAGGGTGTTACAAGATTTGGGAAGAGAGAAAGCTCAATCCACGATTTATCGGTCCATTTCAAATTCTTGACCGAGTAGGAAATGTAGCCTATAGACTTGCGTTACCTCAAGAGAATGTCTCGTGTTCATAATGTGTTTCACATATCTCGTATTTCGTAAATATGTGAAAGACCCGAACCACGTTATAGAGTTAGAACCAAGACGAGATAGCCAGAAGACTTAACGTATGAGGAGGTACTGTCAAGATTTTGGATAGGAAGGAGCATGTCCCTGCGCTAAAGGTTACCCCACAAGTTAAAGTTTTGTGGAGGAATCATGCTATAGAGGAAATGACACAGGGAATTGGAAACGAAAATGAAAGCGAGGTATCCTCACCTTTTCAAAACACCAGTACGTCGTCAATTTCGAGGACGAAATTTCATAAGGAGGGAGGTTGTAAGACCAGAAATTTTTTTAATAAAAAGGAATTTCCTTTATTTTGAAATAGTAAGGGTTGATTTGATTAATGTGGATAGTTAAGGGTTAAATACATAAAATATTTCAAAATAAGCAAGTGGTTATAAAATATTCATTGTTGTCGGGGAATATTCGTTTGGTGCGTGGAATATTAAATCGCTTGTCGGGAATATTAAATGCGGACGGTAGCTTGACCATGTGTGGGCCCCATAACGGAAAGCGATTGGATGAAGAAAAGCGACAAATATAAGTTGTTTTTAAATAACAGGCGTAGTTATTGCCATTATCTTTGTTGGAATACCCGGTTGGTTAAAACACACTAATACGCGTTGTTGAGCAAGTAGCACACGGTATTGCACCAATTATTGATTCTTACGTAAGAAGGCACTACTCAATAATGGTTACGATAATTCTTGCTTCGATATTTTATTGAGTTAATAATTCTTTGTGTTGATATTTTATATTCTTTGTTGTTTCATAATTGTCATTACACGATATCTTTCATTATCGAAGCAATAATTCATATTATCTGAATAATATTATTAGATAACATTATTGGCAATGTCTAGAAAGTTACGCTCTAAGGAGAGGTTTGGTCATCTAATTGCGGCGCCAAGAAGAAGAAATTCTTATTGGAAAGCCCCCTCTCTGAACCGGCGCACAGTTGTCAATATTGTGATTACGTAATATTATTTGTGAATAATTAATTATTGATTTATATGATGAGGAAAATATTGATTTTATGTGGATATAGATGGAGAAAATTTTAAAATGACAATTGTTGAAAATTAATATTTTATCTTTTTCGATAAAATAATTCATTTAAATATATTATTTTAATAATATATTAACTTGGTGATATTTTACAATGAATGTGGGATATATGAGTATATGAGGAGGAAGAGTATTTTGTGGCATTAAATGTTTAACACATGTTTTGTGTGTTGGTGGACACAATTATTAATAGAAATTTGATTATAGCACAATAAAATCGCTTGGTTGTGGATTTCGGTCGATTTTTGTTTGGAATTTGGAAAAACTTTCTTCTGCAAAGTTGTAGAGAATTGAATTTCCTATAAAAATCGCGAGATTCGAATTTTCTGATGAAAGGGCTATTTATTATGAATTATTGAAGTTACAAACTCAAAATAATTGATTTTTGGGAGTTTAAATTATTTTTGTTAAGAAAAACGTTTTTGTAATTTTTGGACATCATTAACATGTGTGGCTGGTGTTTTGACCAAAAGGTGGGCTAAGGAAAATTTGTATAATTATATTAATATTATATTAAATTTTACGCTTTGGTGTTCTAAGCATTTTCCTATAAATAGGGTCTTGGGTTAGAATTGAAAATCACACGTAAACCTGAAGTTTTCTCTCTTTTCTCTCTCGATATTTTGAGCGTATTCTTGTGAGTATTTTGAGTATACTTTGAGTATTGCTAGAAGCGGTGCAAGTTCCTTTCAAAGACTATACCCTTATTATAATTTAAATCTTGATCTTTCGAGGTAAGGGATATTATTTTTTTTGTAATGATATTATTTCTTCAATATCATTATGCTGAAATGTTGATCTGAAGTTTTTATCAAATTTGAAACTTTTTCATGTCGGGGTTACTATTCATGAGTTACTATTCACGAGTTACTATTCATGAGTTACTATTCACGAGTTACTATTCATGAGTTACTATTCACGAGTTACTATTCACGAGTACTATTCATGAAGCGTGAAGATGTTTTTGTGGAATTTCTATCTTTTGGTGTCGAGTTTCTATTCACATATACGGCCTTTATTCACGTATATCTGCACTATTCACGTATCGACACTTTATTCATAGAAAAATAAAATTTCTTCTTTTTGTCCAAAATATCTATTACGGATACTAGCTACGATTGTATCCATGTTTTGATCATTCTTGAATTTTACACCACTATGATTATTTTTTGAGGTATTTTTTGGACGTGGATAAAACCAAGTACGAATCCTTAATCCTTAATCCTTGTCATTTTGTTTCAACTGGATTCGTTTCTTTAAAAAATTTTTTCATCATCCTCGGTCTTAAATGATGATATTATGGAATATCTTTGGCACAGTAGTGCAAAGATGAATGATTTCTTAAGAATATCTTTGGCTGTAGTGCAAAGATGAATGATTTCTGAAGAATATCTTTGGCACAGTAGTCAAAGATGAGCAGTGTTTAAATGAACATGATGATGATGAATATCTTTGGCACAGTAGTGCAAAGATGAGCAGTGTTTAAATGAACATGACCAACCGATGAATATCTTTGGCACATAGTGAAAAGATGAATATTTGATTCCAGGATGTATATTGATTGATGTTACGGGGATAAAAGATAGATGATGAACTTTTAAATTCATACATAGAAGATAGTAGTTTGCTTTCTCTACTTAACTCTTCTAATGAATTATTATTTCATTGCAGTATTGATTTAAAATTTGTTGTCTATTGTATTCTATCGATTTTTCCTGTTGAAGACTAACGATAATTTGTTGTATATTATCTTAGTCATAATATTCTTTCTTGGGCTAGTTAGGCTCACCCTTTTCCTTGTTGTTCCATTTTTCTTCTCGGGAGGCGAGAATGTAGCGAGTACTTGAGTCGGGTATGGAATGAAGATTCTAGAGAGAGTTGTTTAGTAGTCCTCACCATTTTGTAAAATAATGAATCAATAATGTGATGAGGATTTATTTGAGTATAGATATTGTCTAGAAGATAATATTTGTATTCAAACTCACGATTTCTTGTTGTAATAATAAAGTTGTAGTTGTTTCTGTACCATGTATTTGGCGACTCAGAATGGGTGTTGTGTATACCTATTTTGGGGGCGTCACATTAACACTATTGAAGACTAAGGATAATTTATTCTGTTTTATCTTAGTCATAATATTTCTTACTGGGCTAGTTGAGCTCACCCTTTATTTCACTGTTCTCTTCAGGAAATGAGAACGTAGCAGGGACTAGTCGGGGAACGGAGTGACGGTCCAGAGGATAGCATTAGTAGTCATCACTATTCTGTGAAATAGTATGTTAATAAATGTATTGAGGACTTATTTTGAGTTTTAATGCTGCCTAGAAGACAATATTTGTATTAAAACTCACAGCTCATGTTGTATATTTAAGATTGTATTTGAATTTTGTACCATGTATTTGGCGACTCAAGATAGGTGATGTATACCTATTTTGGGGGCGTCACAGTTGGTATCAAAGCTTAGGGATATGATCCCTGGCTAAGATGTGAGACTAGAACTAGGAGGGGATAGACGGGGAATTCCTTTGCTAGTATGTCCTTCTTAAGTTTATTTGATATTTAATTGGTCGGTCAGAGTATAGTGATAATATGTTATATGTCAATTAACCCTTGTTTTGTGGTAGTATCTAAAAATGACATCCGAGAATGTTGAGAATATCGATGGAGCACAGGAGACCGTTGAGTCACCACAAATCAACACCCAGGATAATGTGCATCAGGAAGGCAATAATCCTCAGGTGAACAACACTGACCAAATGGCGAATGACGGAATGTTTAGGAGCTTTCTGCAATTCGTACAACATCAGAGACTCATATCCAAAATACAGGTGGAAACACTGACAACTCTCGGACGGTCAGCGCTAAATAGTTCATGGAGCTGGGACCACCAGAGTTTATTGGAGAACCAAAACCACTTAAGGCGGAGACGTGTATAAAGCAGATCACCAAGATATTTGATGTCTTGGGATGCTCCGAGGAGCAAAAGGTTCCTTTGCCACCTTTATGTTGCGAGGAGAGCGGATTCTTGGTGGGGAATCGGTAAAAGCGTACTCAACCAACCATGCATCAAGATGTCTTGGGAGAAGTTCCAAGAACTATTCAACGACAAGTACTTTCCCGAAAGTATTCGTCACATGAAAGAGGTAGAGTTCATCAAGTTAGAGCAGAACAATATGACCGTGTCGCAGTACGAAGCTAAGTTTTGCGAGTTGTCCCGGTTTGCGTCTCACTTGGTTGACAATGAGGAGAGAATGACGCAGATGTTTCTAAGAGGTTTGAAACCCAAGATACGTCAATATCTAATTTCTCATAAACTGTGTTATTTGTATTCAGATGTTGTAAATAGGGCTCAATTATTGGAGCGCGATAACGAGTCAACGCAACCAAGAGAAAGTAGCTGGCAAAATGATAATACAAGTGAGAGCAGTCATCGATGTGGTGACAACAAGCGTGGAGGGAATCAATAGGCCAGAAATGGTAACCACTTCGGTGGTAATCAGGGCCAAAACAATAAGAATGGACATTTCAAGAAGAAGAGATTCAACAATGATGGAAAGACGTCAGCACCAACACCCGTTGTTAAGGAAGGAGAACGATCACCTATCATATGATTCAAATGCGGAAGGGAGGGACACATCAGTCCATACTGCGTGATGTCGTCCAAAGCATGTTATAATTATGGAAGAGAAGGTCACCTAGCTTGATTTTGTCATTCACCGAAGACGAGTTCAGCTAAGATGGAGGCACCAAAGGCCGTTTCAGAAAATTCAAAGCCGGTAGTGCAAGGGAGAGCGTTTGTAGTTACTTCCCAAAAAGCAAGGAACCCAAACGAGGTCATCACGGGTAATCTTATCATAAACTCTAGCGAAGTCTATACCTTATTTGATACCGGTTCTACCCATTCTTTTATTTCTCCTACTTGAGCTCAACGATTAAATTTGACTCCGGAGAAATTAGACTTTGACTTATCTGTAAAAACTGTGTTGGGTGAAACCTTCATTACATCCACTGTTTCTAAGTCTTGTTTGGTTCAAATCGGTACCCTCACATTACCTGTCGATCTTATTTCATTAAAAATACTTGCATTTGATGTGATTCTAGGGATTGATTGGTTAACTACTCATCATGCAAAAATTAATTATTTTTGTAAGGTTGTTAGCTTTCATATTCCTAACCAACCTATTATGCGAATTCAAGCAACCAAACCATGAAAATCAATCACTGTCATCTCAAGCCATAAAGCTATTTGTTTATTGAAAAATGGATGTCAAGCTTTCTGAGCTCATGTCACGGATCTAAACAAAAATACGTCAATTTTGAATTATATTTCTATTGTTAATAAATTTCCTGACGTATTCCCTGAAGAACTTCCTGGCCTACCCCCAGAGCGTGAAATTGAATTTTGTATCGACCTTGAACCCGGTACAAAACCCATTTCCAAAGCCCCATATCGAATGGCTCATATTGAACTTCATGAGTTAAAGACCCAACTACAGGAATTGTTAGACATTGGCTTTATTCATCATAGTACTTCTCCTTGGGATGCTCCTGTTCTATTCGTGAAGAAGAAAGATGGGAGTATGCGACTTTGTATTGATTATCTGGAGTTGAATCATGTCACCATCAAAAATAGGTACCCATTGCCACGTATTGATGACTGTTTGACCCGGTTACAAGGGCAAAATTCTTTTCAAAGATTGATCTTCGTTAGGATATCACCAATTGAAGATTAGAGCGATGAAATTCCAAAGACGGCTTTCGAGAACTCGATGCGGGCATTATGAATTCTGAGTCATGTCCTTTGGATTGACTAATGCTCCTATTGCCTTCATGGATATGATGAACCGAGTATTCAAGGAATATTTGGATCACTTTGTGGTCGTCTTTATTGATGACATCCTTATTTATTCCAAAAGCCGTGAAGATTATGAGCAACACTTAAGGCTGATACTTCAAAAGCTTCGTGAATACAAGCTTTATGCAAAGTTGAAGAAATGCGAGTTCTGGCTTGAGGAGGTAGCATTCCTTAGGCACGTAGTATCAAGTCATGGAATATCTGTTTACCAGGCAAAGATTGAAGCTATTCAAAGTTTGGAACCAACCCAAATCGATGGCCGAAATCGTAGCTTTTTCTTGAACAGCGAGTTATTATCGGAGATTCGTGGAAGGATTTTCTCGAATAGCTAATCCATTAACTTTCGGCTCACTCGGAAAGATACAAAAAGTTCGGTTGGAGCGAAGAAATGTGAGAAGAGTTTTTAAGAACTCAAGAGAAGACTCATTTAAAGACTGTTACGGCAATACCATCGGCTCGGAGGGATTTGTCATCTCCCACTGATGATGCTTGAGCAAAGGGTTGGGATGTGTTCTCATGCAACATGGGAAAGTCATAGCCTATGCCTCAAGACAACTCAAAGAATATGAGAAGAATTATCCTACTCATGATCTAGAGTTGGCGGTTATTATCTTCGCACTTAAAATTTGGAGGCATTACTTGTATGGAGAGAAAGTGGAGATCTTTACGGATCATAAAAGCCTCAAATATTTCTTCACTCAAAAGGAACTCAACATGCGACAATGACGTTGGCTTGAATGTTAAAAGATTATGATCATACCATCCAATACCATCCTGAAAAGAGAACGTGGTAGGCGGCGCATTGAGTAGAAGATCATATCTGACGTGCGAGTGCGATATTGTCGTATGAAATGCCCATTTTGTGTGACTTGCAAAGGATGGATATAGAGTTAAAGACTTCGGGGACCCATGTGATGATGGCGAATATACGAGTAGAACTGAATTTAATCGATAAAGTTAAATTTGCTCAAGCTACAGACCTAGAACTGATGCGTATGAGGAAGAAAGTCCAAGAAGCTGCTATGCCGAAAGAAAGAATTGATGAAGAAGGAATACTTCGAGTTAACTCCAGACTTTGTGTTCCTAACGACCCTGATTTAAAGTATAAAATCATGATAGAGGCGCACAACACACCGTTTGCAATCCATCTTGGGAGTACCAAAATGTATCGTGATCTTTGTCATACATTTTGGTGGAGCAATATGAAGAGAGAGATAACGTTGTTTATCGCAAGGTGCCTAACTTGTCAACGAGTCAAGGCGTAGCATCAAGTACCAAAAGGCCCATTGCAACCACTTGAAATTCCAGAATGGAAGTGGGAGCACATTACCATGGATTTCGTTACTGGTCTTCCCAAGGTTTCTCAAGGCATAGATGCGATTTGGGTCATTGTTGATAGATTGACCAAGTCTGCTCATTTCCTATCGATACGAGAAACTTATACACTTGAACGTCTTGCTCGTATGTAAATAAACAAGATTGTAAGATTGCATGGTATGCCAGTATCCATAGTTTCTGATTGAGACCCAAGATTCACTTCAAGATTTTGGGTTAGTTTGCAAAAAGCTATGGGCACGGATTTATGATTTAGCTCGGCATATCATCCTCAGACGGACGGGCAGTCGGAGAGGACTATTCAAACTCTTGAAGATCTATTAAGACTCTGTGTCCTTGACTTCAAGGGAAATTGGGACAAGTTCTTCCCATTGGTGGAGTTTTCTTACAACAATAGCTATCAAGCAAGTATTGGCATGGCTCCATTCGAAGCGTTGTATGGAAGAAAGTGTCGTTCTCTAGTATGCTGGGATGAGGTGGGTGAAGCAACGTTGTTGGGATCGGAGTTGGTATGTATGACTACGGAAAAGATTCAAACGATCCGACAACGTATAAAAACCTCACAAGATCGACAAAAGAGTTATGTTGATCTTCATCGAAAGGACGTGGAATTCGATATAGGAGATCATGTGTTGTTACGTGTTGCTCCATGGAAAGGAGTCACGAGATTTGAAAAGAGAGGAAAGCTCAATCCTCGATTCATCGGCCCATTTTTAATCCTCGATCGAGTAGGAACTGTGGCCTATAGACTCGCTTTACCGCCATGTATGTCTCGTGTTCATAACGTTTTTCACATATCCATGTTACGTAAATATGTGGAAGACCTGAACCACATTATTGAGTTAGAACCGGACGAAATAGCGAAAAATTTGACGTATGAAGAGGTTCGTGTTCAAATCTTGGATAAAAAAGAATATATTCTACTCTCCAAGGTTATACCTCAAGTCAAAGTTTTGTGGAGAAACCACGATGTTGAGGAAATAACCTGGGAGTTAGAATCTGAAATGAAATAAAGGTATCCTTACCTCTTCTCGACATACCGTGTATCGTACCACTAATTTCGAGGGCGAAATTTCATAAGAAGGGGAGGTTGTAAGACCCCAACTTTTATAAATAAAGATGAATTTTCTATAAGTATCATTTTTGAATATTATGGAGTAAATTTGATATAATGTTATAGTTGTGGGTAATATTTATAAATTTTACAAAGTAATGCAAGTTGTTATATAATATTCGATTGGTGCAGGAATATTCGTTTTAACAGGGAATATTAAATAACAATGATACAATCATTGGTGGACCCCACAACGGAATTATTGTCGAATTGAGAAAATGACAAAAATACTTTATGAAAATAACGGCGAAAGTTTTTACCGTTAACTGTTGAAACACCCGATGTTAAAAGTACAGTAATACGCGTGGTTGCATAGTAGCACACGGTATTTATTATTGATACTTATGTGAGAAGTCACTCAGTTTTGTTTAGTTATTGCTACAGTAATTGCTGCATAGTATCTCACGTTATTTGATTCAATTATTGTCAATATTTTATATATTATTAAATCAATAATTGAGACGACAAGGTTATTAATATTATTATTTGCAATATTAACGATGTCTAAAAGTTACATCGAGGAGAGTTTGGTCACCTAATTATGCGCCATGATAGGGAGAAATCCTTATTGAAAGCCCCATTTTTCTTAGGAACGACACGGTCGATTAATATGGTGAATTATAATAATGGTGATAAAGTTTGTTTTTAGTATTATTAATGTAATAAAACAGGAAAAACTTTTTATATAAAATGTAATACTTTTATAAAGTTATTCGTTTTATTAGACTATAAATAGAATATATAGTATTACATTATGCGTAGTATTTTGCACAAAGAAAATCTTTTTATATAAAAGCAGAATACTTTTATAAAGTTATTTGTTTTATTAGACAATAATTAGAATATATTATATTTTATTATGCATAGTGTGCATAGTGCCTGCATAGTATTTTGTATAGTAAATTCTTTTTATATAAAACAGAATACTTTTATAATGTTATTCGTTTTATTAGATTATAAATAGAATATATTATATTTTATTTAAAAGATATTGTTTTAAATCTGGACCGTCCGTTTAAAGTAAATCGATCTGGACCGTTCATGAATTAGTTACTATGCAGTCCATTCTTCTATAAATAGAAGCTCATTCCTTCATTATTTCTTACGAATTCATTGAAACTCTAGAGAGTGAAACTATAGAGAGAAAGAAGAAAAGTGTTCTGCTACTTCACTACTTCTATATCCAGTACTCTTTTTTCTAAGGTAGTGGATATTATTTTTTGTACTTGTAAGGGGTATTATTTCTTTCGTATTCATGAAGAGAAAGTCTGTTATTCCATTCTTTATTATTTTGTTAGAATAACCTGTATACGCGGGCTACCCTATACTTGGTGAAATTCTTATGTTATTATTCTATTCTTTATCATTCTGTTGGAACATCCTGTCTGTGCTTTACGCATGACCTGGTTTTGATCTTTATTATTCTGTTGGAACATCCTGGCTATGCGAAGTACCGCATGCCTGGTGATTTATGTTATTATTCCGTTCTTTATCATTCTGTTGGAACATTCTGTCTGTGCTTTACGCATGACCTGGTTCCGTTCTTTATTATTCTGTTGGAACATCCTGTCTGTGCTTTACGCATGACCTGGTTCCATTATTTATAATTCTGTTGGAACATCCTGTCTGTGCATTTACACATGACCTGGTTCCGTTATTCATTATTCTGTTGGAATAACACGTGCAATGCGATGGCTGCCATCGCATGCACAGTGATTTCTCATTGTTATTCCATTCTTTATTATACTCAGTTGGTTAAAGTTTTGACTTCTATACTCCATTAAATTAGTGGAATATCCTTGATATTTGAAAGTCATCCTCATGTTGTTATCCTCATGTTTATATTATACTCAGTTGTTATCCTCATGTTTATATTATGTTGAAAGTCATCTGTGGCCTGTAATGCATAGATGGACTTGGTATGATTATGACCAGGGATTATTCGGTGTAATCATGATCGTAATATTACAAATGATGTGGAAAAAGTCCTCATTGGCCCGTAGTGCATTGATGGACAGTTGTTGGCATGATCATGACCATTAATGAATACACGAATATCCTTGGCCCGTAGTGCATGGATAATTTGTGGTCGTGATACTAAAGAATATCCTTGGTCGTAGTGCAGGGGTGATTCAAGGATGTGGATTATTTATTAAGCTGAGTCTCAGCGATAAAAGTGATGAAAAACCTTTTAAATCATAAAAGATAGTAGATTTTATTTTCTATTTGACTCTTGTAATGGATTGCTTGTTCCGCTGCAGTTAAACTTGATGTTTGTTATATTGTATCAGTTTAACACTATTGAAAACTAAGGATAATTTATTATGCTTTATCTTAGTCATAATATTTCTTACTGGGCTAGTTGAGCTCACCCTTTCTTTTACTGTTCTCCTCAGGAAATGAGAACGTAGCAGGGACTAGTCGGAGAACGGAGTGACGGTCTAGAGGATAGCATTAGTAGTCCTCACTATTCTGTGAAATAGTGTGTTAATAAATATATTGAGGACTTATTTTTAGTTTTAATGCTGTCTAGAAGACAATGTTTGTATTAAAACTCATAGCTCATGTTGTATATTTAAGATTGTATTTGAATTTTGTACCATATATTTGGCGACTCAAGATGGGTGATGTATACTTATTTTGGGGGCGTCACATTCACTCTCGATGGAGAAAAGAAATAAGAATAGTTAGCTAAGAATTGTTGTGTTGTGATTGAAGAGGAGTGTTTAAGTGAGAGAGAGCTCTTTATATGATGAACTCACTTATCAGAGGAAAAAATTTGTTAGAATATCATAAGTGATTAATTAGAATTGCACATCGGAGAAATAATAAAAATAGTCCTTCCATCCCAAGATAAAAGTATTGGTTGACCTTTAGCGTATATTAAGAAAGAGGACAAAATGACAAAATTGTCCATATTTAAATTCTCATTTAATTGCATAGTTTTCTGTACATTACTAGTTACGTACTGCTCCATAAATATGCATAGAGAATAGAAATATAACAATTAATAATAAGGGTATTATAGGCACATTATTGTAAAAAATAGATCATTTAAGGTAAGTAGACATTTAACTTGGGACTGCCTGAAATAGTAATAAAGACTTTTATACTGGGACGACAGGAGTAATAAATAAGTTATATACATAAATTGACTTGAAATCTAATGATTTATGATTTTGGGTCAAGTTGAGTTTCAAATATATAATAGTACATTGTGTACAATCATGCAACGTGCAAACTTTACGATACTCCCTTTTCCAACATACACACACACACACACACACACACACACACACATATATATATATATATATATATATATATATATATATATATATATGGAGATATGAAGATGTTCAGATAAATGTTAGATTTTAAGAACAAATAATATTACAATCACACACATATTATATGAAAGACGAAAAAATAAAAACACACGATATACCTAGGTTCACCATTTTGGCTAATCTTGCTTGTTATTCGTAAGATGCTCCACACACTCTACAATGATCCATATACCAAATTATATTTTTTATAGTAACTAGAAAACCCTAACTGTTATAACATGAGCTCAAATTCATTAGCCAATACATTAGTAAAATCCAAAACCAGACTACTAATAAATTCTAAAGTCTAATTGCACTTTACGTTTGGCTTCCAAGGCATTGCCCCCTTGCAACTCCTACCAGCTCACCGACGATTAAGACCTCCGACTATCATATTGTAGTGGTCATTAGTCGAACTCGCAAAAGTACACTACAAGAAAAAGGGTTATCTGCGACCAATGATATCAGTGACCGTCCTATCCGGTCGCTGATAATAGTAATAGCGATCGCTATCTCCGACCGCGAAGGATTTTAGTCGCTAGTATATATCGTGATCGTCACGATCATTGATCGATCAACGAAAGAATTTCCCTCCCAAAATTTGGTGCGAACCTTTGGCGCGGCGACCAATCTATATCAGCGACCGCTAACGGTCGCCGATATGTCCACATCATTAAAAATTAGCGACCGGATGCGGTCGCTGATTCTCATAACTTTAATCAGATTCAGGCATTCGCTCGAATCAGTACAGAAGAAAAAAAGAAAGGGAGAAAGACGTGGGAGAAGAGGGAGTAAGGGGAGAAGAGAAGAGGGTTCACCACCATAATCGTCGGTCGGCCGACGCCTTCACCACCACCGTACGACCGCCGGTAAGCCCTTCACCACCACCATCTTTATTGAACATCTTTACTTTTTAATATACTGTAGTTTATCCTCAAGCTAGTCGTGTGGTATTTGCTATCCAGTTCAGTTAGTATTGTTGAATGGATTCTAGAATAGACTTGTGTTTTTCCAAATTGGGTTAATTAAGTATTTGAAATAGAAAGGAATTATTTAATTTTGGAATACTTTTTGTATGTCTCTACCAGAAAATATTCAGAAATCACTCTTTGTATGCGAGTTCATCCTTCATTTGATTTAAGTGCATATATATGTATTATATGAATTTCAGCCTTCATTTGTATTATTGATTATTAATTGTACACACAATTAGTGCGCAAATTAGGAGATGATCATACTAAATCTAACGACTATGGTTAAAGAGAATGAACAAATGTAAAAAAGAGCTGAGATATCAAATGGATGCACGGTGAAGAAGGTAATATATATGTTGATTATAAATATATATATATATAGGACTATATGAGCACTATATATATAATGCCTCAATAACTTTGGTCAATAAAGTAACTAAATTCTTGGCCTTCAGTTAGGTTTTTTGGTTTGTTCTCTTTTCTTCGTGAACGTGGGATATGGGATGTCATGAAATTAGTCCTATGATCAATCTCTTTCAAATCTGCTCTACCCTACTTTGGCTTTTATACCACTTGCTAAATGACCAATTTGTGAATAGTTGAATATGTAAATGAGTTCAGTTTGAATACTAATGAATAGATTATATATGTCAAAAATGAGTTCATTTTGAATAATCATAAATAGAGAATTATGATAGCTATATGAAAATGAAACTAACATATGGTCAGGCTGGAGCACATACATACTAGCGCGGTCGAAGTTTCATTTGCCTTAAATTTAGCACTTGTATAGTTAGCTCATATTTTCCAGTTTTCTATGTAAGAATTAATTTATAATAATTAATTCAATTAATTAACATAGACGAAGAAGAATACCTAGAACATATAAAAAATAATAATATTGCATATCTTGCTTTTAATCCATGATGAACGCATCAAAATTTATCTCTACTGGATGAACAAGGTACTATTACCTTGATGCCCTAGATGCTGGCTGAGAAACCATCAATAACCTTTAAGTATTATGGAGATGACATAGTTCTTTATTCATATTAAACTTGATTATTAAGTGCATATATATGACTTAGTTTGGTCTCTCGACTCCACTAAATGTAGGAAATAAAATCAAATACGCATCGTTATAGTTTCTAGAACACATTGCAAAGTCCATTGGCTGTTCTTCAAACTTGACCACCAAGATATTTTCATCACCTAATGTCCTATGTAGAAGATTTTTTGTTGTGTTCAGATATGGACCCTGGAATATATATATAAAGGCAATGAGTATATGTGATGTTATGTTAATTGCTTATACATTCTTGTTGCACTTATATGCCTACAAATGGTCAAGTATGCATGCCCTCGTTGTAAGACCCCAAATTTTAGGTATAAAAATTTAATTTTCTCAAAATATTTTTTAAAATATTATGTTGTGGATTTGATATAATGTTAAAGTTATGGGAAATATTTATAAATTTTGCAAAGTAAGCAAGTTGTTATATAATATTCGTTTGGTCGGGGAATATTCTTTTTGTCGGGGAATATCCGTACGACGACACAATCATTTGTGGACCCCACAACGGAAGTATTGTCGTAGTTAGAAAACGACAAAATTATCATTTTATAAAAATAACGGCGAAAGTGTTACCGTTAAAAACTGTTGAACTACCCTTAGTAAAAAGTACGATGTACGGCGTGGTTGCATAGTAACACACGTATATAGATTTATGATGCTTACGTAAGAAGTCACTCAGGTTATACTCAATTATTGCTACGATAATTGCTTTGCATCATATCTCTATATTATTGATTCAATTATTGTCATAGTATCATCCATATAATATGATATATTATTAAATCAATAATTGAGATGACAAAGTTATTCATATTATTATTTGCAATATTAATGACAATGTCTGAAGTTACATCGAAGAGAGGTTTGGTCACCTAATTGCTACGCGATAAGGAGAAATCCTTATCGGAAAGCCCATCTTTCCTAAGAACGACCTGGTTGTTAAATATTGTGAATTATAATATTAATGATGAATAAGTTCGTGTTGATTAAGGATGAAATTGATAGTTCCATTGTGTTGGAATTATTAGTGTTAGTGGAAATCGAAATTTATTTCGATAATAATTGATGTCTGGAGGTTATATTGACCAATCGGGTAATTAATCGGATAAATGAGCAATTAATTGCTATTGATTCACATGATCATAACAATTTGTTCACATGTATGTACTATTGATTCATATTCAGTTACTATTAGGGGAGTTGGTGCAAGATTGATAATACTTGCATGACTAAGTTAAAAATGGAGATATAGATGGAGGTACTATACTGTAATTCATATTTTTACATGTCTAGAACTATTGATTCACATGATTTACTATTAGGAGAGGTGGTGCAAGTTTGATAATACTCGCAGGACCAAATTAAAAAAGGAAGAAAAAGAGGAAGGTATTATACTGTAATATTTCGAGCCCCAAAACGTGCAATTATCGAAACTATATTTTCCTATAAATAGAAGCTCATTCTTCCTTTATTTCTCACCAATTCACTAAGTCTCACAAGAGCAATTATTATAGAGAAATTATAAAGAGAAATTATAGAGAGAAAGAAGAAGAGAAGTCTACTATTATTTCTTCTAAGGTAAAGGGTATTATTTCTTTCGTATTCATGAAGAGAGCTTCTGTTATTCCATTCTTTATTATTATCTTGGAATAACCTGTCTATACGAAGTACCGCATACATGGTGAAATTATTCTGTTATGCAAGTCTTTATTATTATGTTGGAATAACCTATTTATGCGAAGTATCGCATACATGGTGAAATTCTTCTGTTATTCCATTCTTTATTATACTGTTGGAATATCCTATCTGTGTGGATTACGCATGACCTGGTTCCATTCTTTATTATTTTGTTAGAATATCCTGTCTGTGCGTATTACGCATGACCTGGTTCCATTATTTATTATTCCATTCTTTATTATTCTATTGGAATAACCTGTCTATGTGGATTACCGCATGCATGGTGAATTATCCTTCGTATTCATTCTTTATTAAATTATGGAAATGATTTGTCTGCGTGGATTACCGTATGGCGGGTGAAAATCCATTTGCAGTTTCGTATATTCTATTATACTCGTATGCGATATCATTTCTTTTGTACTCGTCATGGAATATCATTTTCTTTGATATTTTTTTTACGAGTTACTATTCACGGGTTACTATTCATCCTAGTATTATTCACTCGAGTATTCGGGGCACTTTTCGTGTCGAAGTACTATTCACGAGTTACTATTTACGGGTTATTACTCACCCAAATTACTATTCACCCGGATATTATTCACTCGGGTATTTGGGGTACTTTTCATGTCGAGGTACTATTCACGAAGTACTATTCACACGGTACTATTCATGGGGTACTATTTACCCGAAAAATATATTTCTTTTCTGTCCAAATTATTTTTGGTACATGAATATTATTCTTGAATTTTACTCTACAAAGCAGTATCATGTTGACAATTTGGACATTATTGATTTCTGGATAAATTAAATTATAAATCTTTAAAATTTATCCTTGAACTTGTTTTATTGAATTATTATGTCATTGTCATCATCCTCAGGCTTATATTGTGATTAAAGTCATCTTTGGCTTACGTGCATAAATGGACTTGGTATGATTATGACCACGGATTATTCGGTATAATCATGACTGTAATGTAACGAATGATGTGGTAAAAGTCCTCATTAGCACCGTAGTTCATTGATGGACAGTTTGTTGGTATGATTATGACCGAGGATTATTCAAGATAATCATGACCATTGATGATTACATGAATATCATTGGCTGTAGTGTGCGGGGATGATTCGATGATGTGGTTTATTTATTAAAATTCGAGTCTCGTGATAAAGTTGATGAAAAAACTTTTTAATCATAAAAGATAGTAGATTTTATTCTCTACTTGACTCTTCTAATGGATTGCTTATTCCGCTGCAGTTGTTGATCTAAAACTTGTTGTCTATTATATTCTATTAGTTGTTAAACTGTTGAAGGCTAAGCTTATCCTCTTTGACACCTTGCAAGTTAGATTCATTGCATCTAAGAATTATAAATAGGTTAGGAGAGAGAAAAGTGCACATATTTGCTCATTTGTGCTCATACACTTCACCAAGACCATCTCTCTAAACTCACGAAAATATTTGCTAGATCAGTTCCCAAGACCAGCCCCACGAAGACCAGTACCAGATCAGGAAGCTAGAATCAAAAAATTTCTTAGAAAGGTATTAAACCCTAATTCGAAATCTGTCCAATGATCCTTTGTTAGATGTTAATTTTTTTTGTGTTAAACATGTTTTTTGGAGTCCATATAGTTGATCTGGGTTGGTAGTTGATGGATCAATAACATCAAAGTGCATGAATTTGAAATTTTTGAAATCTGGAAAATGTTGTTTTTTTTAGTCCGACGATCAATTTCGCACCTCATAAATCTTTAGTCGTTACGTGTTTTTGTTGTTTCAATGTTGGATCTTGTTGTATGCTGTGAGATCCGTGTTCTAAAAATTTTAGTAGGTCCAGATCATGCATAGGTTGTAAGATAATCGTGGTCAAAGTCAGTTGACCGACCACGAAAACTGAAAATCTGGGCAGCACAGATTTCCCAGGTGTCTCTGACAAGGTTTTCAAAGCTTCTGATCTCGCTGCGTTTTGATGTTTTGGCCAAGTTGTTGTTTTGTTATTGTAACCTGACATTAGTACTACACATACATGCTGTTATATTACCCAGAACATGAACAAGATCGAAGTTAGCCCTGGTCAAAGTACGTTGACCGTTTTGCCTTATGAAGGTTTCTGGGAAACCCAGAACCTTCATGGAAAATTTTTCCAGTAAGGTTTGACCAGCATGTATATTTTGATTTGGTTGTTGTTTTATCGATTTTATGTAATGGATCTGTAGCTGTACAGGTTGGCTACATACTGAAGCTTATAGATCACTAAACCATTACTAGAATCACGCGTCTGACAGTCTCTTTGAAGGTTTCTAGCTTGTAGTTAGTTCTTTTTATAGCTTTATTTGTTGTTGGATATTGTTCTTTTACATGAGTACTACAACATCTGGCCTTTAGCGTTCCAACAACCATCACAGAATAACAATTATTGGTGGTCAAACGTGCCTACTCGATGATTGTCAATGAATTTCTGGGTTTGCATGAAGAACACCTATAGCGACAGTTCTGTCACTATAGGTGGTCTTTAGCGACGAACAGTTTATTTTAATTAATTTAATTTCGGAAAAATAATTATTTTAATTAAATAAATAGAAAAAAATAGTTTTAATTATTAAAATACCAAATAAATTATTAAAATTATTTTAAAATCCAAAAATTAGTTTTTAATTATTTTTAATATATTTCATAAATATTTAATAATTTTGGAATATTAAAAGTATTTAATTTATTTAATCATAATATTAAATAAAATATTTAAAAATGATTTTAATACATGAAAAATCATTTAAAATTATATTATGGTATTAAAAAATAATTGAAGTTATTTTGATAACTTTTAATATTTTGTGATGAAGTTTCATTAATAACTTAATATTAATGATATTTAAGTTATTTAATAAATGTATTAAATAAATGATGAAAAATAAATTAATGATTTAATAATTTTAGAAAAATGATTTAAAGGTTATAAAAATATTTGAAGTTATAAATATAACTTTTGATACTTTGTCATGAAAAATATTAATATTTAAATATTAAATGATATTAAAGTTATTTAATAATTATGTTAAATAAATTAGTTTAAAAATGATTTTAATATTAGAAAAATCATTTTAAATGAAAATAAATAGTTTAAAAATATTTTAAGTTATAAAATATAATTTTAATATTTAAAGGTAAATTTCATTAATTAATTATTATTAATGATATTAAAGTTATTTAATAATTATAATACATTAGTTTTAAAATGATTTTAATATTAGAAAAATCATTTTAAATGAAAATAAAGTGTTTAAAGATATTTTAAGTTATAAAATATAACTTTTAATATTTAAAGGATAATTTCATTAATAATTTAATAGTAATGATATTAATTTAATATTAATGATATTAGATTTATTTAATAATTATATTAAATAAATAATTTAAAAATAGTTTTATTTATTTAGAAATCATTTTAAAAAGATATAAATGAATTAAAAATATTTTAAGTTATGATTAAGGACTTTTAATATTTTGATAAGTATTACATTAATACTTTAATATTAATGATAATTATTTAAAAATGATTTTAATTCTTTTAAAAATCATGTAAGGGTAATATTAATACTTTAAAAGTATTTTAAGTTATTATAAATAACTTTAACATTTTGGCAATGATTTCATTAATAGTTAAATATTAATTAAATATTAATGATAATAGAATTATTTAATATTTAAATCATTTAATAATGATTTCGGTGTTTGAAAATTCGTGATAAATTATAATAAATGTTTAAAAACTATTATAAGTCATTTAAAAATAATATGACTAATACTTACATATATTGAGCAACAGGATAGAGTCTTAGACTCAATAATTACCCGATGAAGTTGTCAGTAGACCGACATATTTCAAAAATTGATCTGGACTTAGATAATTTGATTAGATATGTGTTTATTTGTGATTCAATGGTTGTGGAATATATGTGATAATGTGATTAGGTTATGTGCTGACTGCAATAAGCAGTGCTATGTGTTATAGTATGTTATTCTAATCGATCAAATGATCTTATTACTGATAGGTGTTATATAAAGATATAAATAAGTTACGAACTGTAAGCAGCGCATCAGGCAAGTATCTTACCTTTGCATTTTCTTTATGCAATGGACATGAGTAAGAAGTTTCAGAATTATATTATTATTATGCTATATTATTAACCCTATTGTGATATATTCTATATCCGATCATTGTTTATCAACATGTTAGTATATGGTAATTCGGATATATATTACATTAGATTAATTTCTATATATGGTTATACAAGTATCCCCACTTGGATAATCATTGTATTTAATCACATGTTGATATATATATATATATATATATATATATATATAAAAGCCGTCTAAGCTACTTGATCAGCTAGACACATATTCAGAAATATCGTTGAATAAGTTAAAACTTTTTGTATCCAATCAAATCGTTTTGTTTCGGATTCCAGTCTAAGTATGAACATCCCGATCACGGAAAAAATTTTATGCGCCCAAGGCGGACAGAGTGAACGATCTTATCGTTCTTGTAATGTAGTATTGATCAATATAGGGCCCATGGGAAGTACAACCTAAAGCCCGTAAGTTATGAAGGTTTGCAGATGAAGTTCTGTTAAACCTTATCGAAAATTTAAAACAATGTTCATAGTATGTCGACTACCCTATATATATAGTCTATACGTAGTTTCAAAAAATTTGAGATAGAATTGTTATGTTATTATCATCGGTTCAGTTTACTTCACAACTATAAATTCGTTGTAGAAGTGATGTACAAAGAAAACATTTAATTCTTTCAGCTAAATATAATTATAATTGTTATTACTTGTTGGGCACTCAAATGCTCACCCTTGCTTAAATTTAAATGTTTTCAGCTAGGCATGAACAACTCGAAGGTTCAGACAAGAACAAGTGAAAAGGAAAGCAAACAGAACATGTTTAATGGTATCTTTTGTAATAGTTAGACAATATATAGACAATGATATGTATTATATATCATAAAAGAATTATAGTAAAGGTTAACGAATTGGGATTAGACTATGAAAAATGTAAGATAAGTTTGATATTTATATTATTGTTATTATTATTAGTATTATTCCGCTCATAGAAATGGTATCGTGAAGAACCGAGTTCGGGTTTCAAGTACTCGAGTTTGGGGTCTTTATAAACTATTCTGTGAAATAGTGTGACAATAAAAGTAATGAGGACTCCATTGAGTGTGGATATTGTCTAGATGACAATATTCTTATTAAAACTCTTAGATTATGTTATGTCGTATCTTACACGACTGTTGTATAATTAAGTTGTATTTGAATTTTGTACCATGTAATTGGCGACTCAAGATGGGTGATGTATACCAGTTTTGGGAGCGTCACAGTTGGTATCAAAGCTTAGGGATGTGATCCCTGGCTGAGATGTGAGATAAAAACTAGGAGGGGAGAGACGGGGAATTCCTTCGCTAGTATGACCTACCTAAGTTTACTTGTTATTTAATTGGTCAGTCAGAGTATAGGGATAATATGTGATATGTCAATTAACCCTTGTTTTGTGACAGTGTTTGAAAATGGCATATGAAAATGTTAAGATCAACAATGAAGCACATGAGACCGTTGAGTCACCAACGATCAATACCCAGGATAATGTACAACAGGAAGACAATAATCCTCAGGTAAACAATAACACCGATCAGATGATGAACGATGGGATGTTCATAGGCTTTATACAATTCATGCAACATCAGGTGAGAGAGACTCCTGTTCAAAATGTAGGTGGAAATAATGGCAACCCACGGTCAGTCACCGCTAAGCAGTTCAAGGAGCTGGGACCAACGGAATTTTTGGGAAAGCCAGAACCACTTAAGGCGGAGACGTGGTTAAAGCAGATCACCAAGATATTTGATGTCTTGGGATGCTCCGAGGGGCAAAAGGTTTCCTTTTCCACCTTTATGTTGTATGAAGAATCAGATTACTGGTGGGAATCTGTAAAATGTACCCAGCCTGACGCACTCAAGATGTCTTGAGAGAAGTTCCATGAGTTGTTTAATGACAAATACTTTCCCGAAAGTATTCGTCACATGAAGGAGGTGGAATTCATCAAGTTGGAGCAAAATAATATGACTGTGTCGCAATACGAGGCTAAATTTACGAAGTTATCCTAGTTTGCATCCCATTTGGTCGATAATGAGGAGCGAATGATGCGAATGTTTCTAAGAGGATTGAAACCCGATATACGTCAATACCTCATTTCTCATAAACTTTATTTATATTCAGATGTTGTGAATAGGGCTCAGTTATTGGATCGCAATAATGAGTCAGCACAACCAAAAGGCAACGACCAACAACACAATAATAATCGTACCGGTGGCAACGGTCATCAGAACAATGATAACCATCGTGGGGGAAATTATCAGGTAAGAAATGGTAACCACTTCGGTGGTAATCATGGCCAAGATCATAGAAGTGGAAAATTCAAGAAGAGAAGATTTAACGATGATGGGAAGACGTCGGTAGCAATAATAAATTCTAGGGGAGGAGAACGACCGCCAGTTAGATGCTATAGATGCGGAGAGGAGGGACACATAAGTCCAAATTGTTCACAGCCTTCCAAGGTATATTTTAGTTGTGGAAAAGATGGTCACATAGCTCGATTTTGTCCTGTGGTGAAATAAAGTCCAGCTGGGACGATGGCACCAAAGGCGGATACGGACAAAACAAAGTCGGTGGTTTCAAGAAGAGCGCTTTTTGTGACTTCTAAAAAAGCGAGTAACCCGAACGAAGTTGGCACTAGTTAGTTAATTATTAATTTTTGTGAAGTTTATACCTTATTAGATACCGGTTCTACCCATTCTTTTATATCTCTTGCTTGCGATCAACATTTAAATTTGACTCCGGAGAGATTAGACTTTGACTTATTGGTTGAAACTTCGTTAGTAGAAACCATCATTTCATGTGCTATCCAAGTCTTGGATGAGAGTCACAGTTTTTGAATGATATTTCTATTGTTAATAAATTTCCTGACGTATTCTTGAAAACTTCTTAGCCTACCCCTAGAGCGTGAAATCGAATTTTGTATTGACCCCAGTACAAAACCCATTTATAAAACCCTCAAATATTTCTTTACCTAAAACGATTATATAATGTGCCAAAGACGTTGGCTCGAACCGTTGAAGATTACGAGTATACCATTCAATATCATCGTGGAAAAGCGAACGTAGTAGCTAACGCGTTGAGTAAAAGATCATATGCGTTTACGAGTGCGATGTTGTTAACACAAAAACCCATTTCTTATAACTTACAAATGATGAAGATAGAGTTAAAGACTCTAGAGACCGACGTGAAGATAACGAATATACGAGTAGAATCGACTTTAATTGATAAAGTTAAAGCTGCTCAAGCTACAGACCTGGAGCTGATGCGTATGAAGAAGAAGGTTCAAGAAGGCGTTATTCTAGAAGCAAGAATCAATGAAGAGAGGAAATCTCAACCCTCAATTTAATTGGCCCATTTGAAATCCTCGATCGAGTAGGAACTATGGCCTATAGACTCATTTTAACGCCAAGTATGTCGCGTGTTCATAAAGTTTTTCACGTATCGATGTTATGTAAATATCAGGATGACCCGAACCACACTATTGAATTAGAACTAGACGAGATAGCAGAAGATTTAACGTATGAGGAGATACGTGTTAAAATTTTGGATAAGAAGGATCATATTCGACACTCAAAGGTTAAACCTCAAGAGTTAGAATCTAACGAGGTATCCTCACCTGTTCGGCATACCAGTTACGTACGTAAATTTCGAGGGCGAAATTTTATAAGGAGGGGAGATTGTAAGACCCCAAATTTTATGAATAAAGGTTTAATTTTCTCGAAATATTTTTTTAAATATTATGTTGTGGGTAATATTTATAAATTTTTCAAAGTAAGCAAGTTGTTATATAATATTCGATTGCTCGGGAAATATTCTTTTGATCGAGGAATATCCGTACGACGGCACAATCATTGGTGGACCCCACAACAAAAGTATTATCGTAGTTAGAAAATGACAAAATTATCTTTTTATAAAAATAACGGCGAAAGTGTTACAGTTAAAACCGCTTGAACTACCCGGTAGTAAAAGAAATGATATCTGCGTGGTTGCATAGTAGCACGGTATTAATTTATGATGCTTACGTAAAAGTCACTCAGTTATATACTCAATTATTGCTACAATAATTGCTTGCATCATATCTCTCATATTATTGATTCAATTATTGTCACAAAGATCATCTCAGATAATATGATATATTATTAAATCAATAATTGAGATGGCAAAGTTATTCATATTATTATTTGCAATATTGACAATGTCTAGAAGTTCTCATCGAGGAGAGGTTTGGTCACCTAATTGCGGCGATAAATAAGGAGAAATCCTTATCGGAAAGCCCCCTCTTTCCTAGGAACGACCTGGTTGTTAAATATTGTGAATTCTAATATTAATGATGAATATGTTCGTGTTGATTAAGGATAAAATTGATAGTTCTGTTATGTTGGAATTATTAGTGTTAGTGGAAATCGACATTTATTTTGATAATAATTGATGTTTGGAGGTTATATTGACCAATCGGGTAATTAATCGGATAAATGAGCAATTAATTGATATTGATTCACATGATTATAACTATTTATTCATATGTGTGTACTATTGATTCACATTCATTTACTATTAGGGTAGTTGGTGCAAGATTGATAATACTTGCATGACTAAGTTAAAAATAGAGGTATAGATGGAGGTACTATACTGTAATTCGTATTTTCACATGTCTAAAACTATTGATTCACATGATTTACTATTAGGGGAGGTGGTGAAAGTTTGATAATACTTGCAGGACCAAATTAAAAAGGAAGAAAAAGAGGAAGGTATTATACTGTAATATTTTGAGCCCCAAAATGTGCAATTATCGAAACTATATTTTCCTATAAATAGAAGCTCATTCTTCCTTCATTTCTCACCAATTCACTAAGTCTCACAAGAGCAATTATTATAGAGAAATTATAGAGAGAAAGAAGAAGAGAAGTATGTTACCTCACTACACCAGTATCCAGTTTTCTTCTAAGGTAAGGGGTATTATTTCTTTCGTATTCATGAAGAGAGCTTCTGCTATTACATTATTTTTTATTATGTTGGAATAACGTGTCTATGCGAAGTACCGCATACATAGTGAAATTCTTCTGTTATTCCATTCGTTATTATTATGTTGAATAACTTGTCTATCCAAGCAATCGCATACATGGTGAAATTCTTCCGTTTATTCTATTCTTTATTATTCGTTGGAATATCCTCATCTGTCTGCGTAATTACGCACACCGGTTCCATTATTTATTATTCTGTTGGAATAACCTGTTTATGTGGTCTATTGCATGCTTGGTGAATTCTTCTATTATTCCATTCTTTATTATTCTGTTGGAATAACCTGTCTATGTGGATTACCGCATGCATGGTGAATGATCCTTCATATTCATTCTTTATTAAATTGTGGAAATGATCCATCTACGTGGATTACCGTATGGCGGGTGAAAATCCATTTGCAGTTTTGTATATTCTATTATACTCGTATGCGATATCATTTCTTTTGTACTCGTCATGGAATATCATTTTCTTTGGTATTTTTTTACGAGTTACTATTCACGGGTTACTATTCACCCTAGTATTATTCTCTCGGGTATTCAGGGCACTTTTTCGTGTCGAAGTACTATTCACGGGTTATTATTCACCAAAATTACTATTCACCCGAATATTTTCACTCGGGTATTTGGGGTACTTTTCATGTCGGGGTACTATTCACGAGGTACTATTCATGAAGTACTATTCACAGGGTACTATTCACGGGGTACTATTTACCCGAAAAATATATTTCTTTTATGTCCAAATTATTTTTGGTACATGAATATTATTCTTGAATTTTACTCTACAAAGCAGTATCATGTTGACAATTTGGACGTTATTGATTTCTGGATAAATTAAATTATAAATCTTTAAAATTTATCCTTGAACTTGTTTTATTGAATTATTATATCATTGTCATCATTCTCATGCTTATATTATGATTAAAGTCATCTTTGGCTTATGTGCATAGATGGACTTGGTATGATTATGACTAGAGATTATTCAATATAATCATGACCGTAATGTAACGAATGATGTGGTAAAAGTCCTCATTGGCCTGTAGTTCATTGATGGACAGTTGTTGGTATGATTACGACCAGAGATTATTCGGTATAATCATGACCATTGATGATTACATGAATATCCATGGCCCGTAGTGCATGGATGATTCGATGATGTGGTTTATTTATTAAGCTGAGTCTCAGCGACAAAGTTGATGAAAAACTTTTTAAATCATAGAAGATAGTAGATTTTATTCTCTACTTGACTCTTCTAATGGATTGCTTATTATGCTGCAGTTGTTGATCTAAAATTTGTTGTCTGTTATATTCTATTAGTTGTTATACTGTTGAAGGCTAAGGATAATTTATTCTGCATTATCTTAGTCATGATATTCTTACTGGGCTAGTTGAGCTCACCCTTTTCTTTCATTGTTCTCTTCAGGAAATGAGAATATAGTTGGGACGAGTCGGGAAATAGAGTGATGGTCCAGGATAAGTGGCTTTAGTAGTCCTCACTATTCTGTTAAATAGTAGGACAATAAATGTAATGAGGACTCCATTGAGTGTGGATATTGTCTAGATGATAATATTCTTATTAAAACTCTTAGATTATGTTATGTCGTATCTTACACGACTGTTGTATAATTAAGTTGTATTTGAATTTTGTACCATGTCATTGGCGACTCAAGATGGGTGATGTATTGTGACACCCCCAAAATAGGTATACATCACCTATTCTGAGTCGCCAAATACATGGTACAGAATACAAATACAATCTTAAATATCTGACATAAGTCGTGAGTTTTAATACAATTATTGTCTTCTGAGGCGATGATTCAAACTCAAAATAAGTCCTCAATACATTTATTATCACACTATTTTATAGAATAGTGAGGACTACTAATGCTATCATCCGACCATCACTGCACTCCGACTAGTCCCTCGCCACGCTCTCATTTCTCAAGAGAACAATGAAAGCAAAAGGGAGCTCAACTAGCCCAAAAGAAGAAATATTATGACCAAGATAATGCAGAATAAATTATCGTTTGCCTTCAACAGTGTTAAATTGATACAATATAACAAACCTCAGGTTTAACTGCAGCGGAACAAGCAATCCATTAGAAGAGTCAAGTAGAGAATAAAATCTATTATCTTCTATGATTTAAAAGGTTTTTCAATACTTTTATCGCTAAGACTCAGCTTAATAAATAATCCACATCATCCCTGCACTACGGCCAATGATATTCATTAGTATCACTGTAAGACCCCAACTTATTATTAATGAAATTTAATTTTCTCTATTTATTATTTTGAAATAGTAAGGGTTGATGTGATTAATGTGGATAGTTAGGGGTAAAATACGCAAATATTTCAAAATAAGCAAGTGGTTATAAAATATTCATTGTTGTTTAGGGAATATTCGTTTGGTCGTGGAATATTCAATCTTACAGGAATATATTAAATGCGACGGCCAAAACCATGTGTGTGGCCCCATAACTGAAAGCGATTGGATGAAGAAAATGACAAATATAAGTTGTTTAAAAATAACTTGGCGTAGTTATTACCGTTAATCTTGTTAAAATACCCGGTGGTTAAAACACAAGAAGCACCGGTATTGCACCAATTATTGATTCTTACGTGAAGAAGGCACTACTCAATAATGGTTACGATAATTACTGCTCAATATTTTATTGAGTTAATAATTGCTACGTTGATATTTTATATTCTTTGTTGTTTCAATAATTGTCATTACACAATTTTTTTTTATTATCGAAGCTAATAATTCATATTATCCTAATAATATTATTAGATAACATTATTGGCAATGTCTAGAAAGTTACATCTAAGGAGAGGTTTGGTCACCTAATTGCGCTACCGAAGAAGAAGAAATTCTTATTGAAAGCCCCTCTTTCTAGAACCGCCTCGGTTGTCGATATTGTGATTCTAATAATATTATTTGTGAATAATTAATTATTGATTCATATGATGAGAAAAATATTGATTTTATGTGGATATAGATGGAGAAAATTTTATTGTGACAATTGTTGAAAATTGAAATTTTATCTTTTCCGATAAAATAATTCATTTAAATATATTATTATATTTTAATAATATAATAATGGTGATATTTTTACAACGAATGTGGGATATATGAGTATCTGAGGAGGAGGAGTATTTTTGTTGCAATAAATGTTTAAAACATGTTAAACATGTCATGGACCCCCATTTATTGATCGAAATTTGATTATAAGCAGAAAATCGCCCGTTTGTGGATTTCGGTCAATTTCTATTTGGAATTTGGAAAAACTTTCTTCTGTAAAGTTGTAGACAATTGAATTTCCTATAAAAACTCATGAGATTCGAATTTTCTGATGAAAGGGCTATTTATTATGAATTATTGAAGTTCTAAAATTAGGAATAATTGATTTTTTGGAGTTTAAAATATTTTTTGTAAGAAAAACGTTTTTGTTGTAATTGAGTGGCTCACATGTGTTATAAATGATCTAAAATCAGATTTCTAAGGTGGGCTTGAATATTTTTAAGAAATATTATTATTTTATTAAATTTTCTCGCTTTGGTGTTCTAAGCATTTTCCTATAAATAGGGTGCTTGGGTTAAAATTGAAAATCACACCGTAAATCAAGTTTTCTCTCTCTATATTATCGAGCGTATTCTTGTGAGTATTTTGAGTATACTTTGAGTATTATTAGATGGTGCAAGTTTCCTTCAGCACTATACCCGGTATTCCAGCTAGAAGTACTAATCTTTCGAGGTAAGGGATGTTATTTTCTTCTCAAATGATATTATTTCTTCAATATCATTATCTTTGAAATATTGGTTGGAACTTTTATCAAATTTGGAACTTTTTTTCATGTCTGGGGTTACTATTCATGAGTTACTATTCACGAGATACTATTCACGAGTTACTATTTATGAGTTACTTATTCACGAGTTACTATTCACGAGTACTATTCATGAAGCGTGAAGATGTTTTTGTGGAATTTCTATCTTTTGGTGTCTGAGTTACTATTCACGTGATACGGCACTATTCACGATATCTGGCACTATTCAATTAGAAAAATAAAATTTTTTCTTTTTGTCCAAAATATCTATTCTGGATACTAGCTTTGATTGTATCCATGTTTTGATCATTCTTGAATTTTACACCACTATGATTATTTTTGAGGTATCTTTTGAACATGGATAAAACAAAGTACGAATCCTAAATCCTTAATCCTTGTCATTTTGTTTCACTGGATTCGTTTCTTTAAAAATATTTTTCATCATCCTCAGTCTTAAATGATGATATTATTGAATATCTTTGGCCTGTAGTGCAAAGATGAATGATTTCTGAAGAATATCTTTGGCCTGTAGTGCAAAGATGAGTAGGTGTTTAGATGAACATGACCAACTGATAAATATCTTTGGCCTGTAGTGCAAAGATGAATATTTGATTCCAGATGTATATTGATTGATGTTACAGGGGATAAAAGATGAGGCGATGAACTTTTAAATTCATACATGGAAGATAGTAGTTTGCATTCTCTACTTAACTCTTCTAATGAATTATTATTTCCATTGCGAATATTGATTTAAAATTTGTTGTCTATTGTATTCTATTAGATTTTTCCCCGTTAAAGACTAACGGTAATTTGTTGTATATTATCTTAGTCATAATATTCTTTCTTGAGCTAGTTGAGCTCACCCTTTTCCTTTTTGTTCCATTTTTCTCGGAGGCGAGAATATAAAGCGAGTACGCAGCCTGGGGTATGGAATAAAGGTTCTAGAGAAAGTTGTTTAGTAGTCCTCACCATTTTTGTAAAATAATGTATCAATAAATGTGATGAGGATTTCTTTGAGTATAGATATTGTCTAGAAGATAATATTTGTATTTAAACTCACAGTTTTACTGTTGTAATAATAAAGTTGTAGTTGTTTCTGTACCATGTATTGACAACTCAGAATGGGTGATGTATACCTATTTTGGGGGCGTCACAATCACAACCACAAATTGTCCATGCACTACGGGCCAAGGATATTCGTATTTTCATCAATGGTCATGATCATGCCAACAACTGTCCATCAACGCTCTACAAGCCAATGAGGACTTTTACCACATCATTTGTAACATTACGGTCATGATTATACCAAATGATCCCTGGTCATTATCATACCAAGTCCATCTATGCACTACAGGCCACAAATGACTTTCAATAGAATATAAACATGAGGATGATGACAATGATATAATAATTCAATAAAACAAGTTCAAGAATTAATTTATCGAGGAACCAATAACGTCCAAATTGTCAACATGATACTGCTTTGTAGAGTAAAATTCAAGAATGTTCAGAAGAATATTTCGATGAAAAGATACTGGATGAAGCGCAAATATCAAGGATATTCCACTAATTTCATGGAGTATAAAATCCAAAACTTTAACCAACTGAGTATAATAAAGAATGGAATAACAAAAGAATTCACCAAGCATCGATAGATCGCATGCACGAGTTATTCCAATGTAATAATAAATAATGGAACCAGTCGTGCAGTACGCATTGCGGGATATTCCAATAGAATAACAAATAATGGAATCAGTCATGCGTAAAAGCATAGATGTGATGTTCCAACAGAATGATAAATAATGGAACCCGAGTCATGCGTAAAAGCGAGCATGGATGTTCCAATGAATGATAAAGAATGGAATAATAGAAGAATTTCACCATGTATACGCAACTTTTGCATGACAAAGTTATTCCAACATAATAATAAAGAATGGAATAACAGAAGTTCTCTTCATGAATACAAAAGAAATAACACCCCTTACTTTAGTAGGAGATTGAATACTGCAGTAGTGTAGTAGCAGAATACTCTTCTTCTTTCTCTCTTATTCTCTCTATACTTTCTCTCTCTATAGCTTGAATGTATTCGTGAAAAATAATGAGGAACTAGACCTCCATTTATAGAAGATTTCTAGCTCAGCCCTTTAATGTGAAACAACAAGTGGTTTGACGCCTGTAATGTGAAATGACAATTGGTTCGACGCCTGTAAGGATACCTTAATTTCATTTCAGATTCTAACTCCTAAGTCATTTCCTCAACATCGTGGTTTCTCCACAAAACTTTAACTTGAGGTATAACCTTGGAGTGTAGAATATGTTCCTTCTTATCCAAGATTTGAACATGAATCTCTTCATACGTTAAATCTTCCGCTATTTCATCCGGTTCTAACTCAATAATGTGGTTCGGGTCCTCCACATATTTACGTAACATGGATATGTGAAAAATGTTATGAACACGAGACATACTTGGTGGTAAAGCGAGTCTATAGGCTACAGTTCCTACTCGGTCAAGGATTTCAAATGGGCCAATGAATCGAGGATTGAGCTTTCCACTTTTCCAAATCTTGTAACTTCTTTCCATGGAGCCACACGTAACAACACATGTTCTCCAACGTTATATTCCACGTCCTTTCGATGAAGATCAGCATAACTCTTTTGTCGATCTTGTGAGGTTTTTATACGTTGGCGGATCATTTGAATCTTCTCCATAGTCATACGTACTAATTCCGGTCCCAACAACGGTTCTTCACTCACCTCATCCCAACATACTGGAGAACGACACTTGCGTCCATACAACGCCTCGAATGGAGCCATGCCGATACTTGCTTGATAACTGTTGTTGTAGGAGAATTCCACTAATGGCAAGAACTTGTCCCAACTTCCTTTGAAGTCAAGGACATAAAGTCTTAATAGATCCTCAAGAGTTTGAATAGTCCTCTCTGATTGTCCGTCTGTTTGAGGATGATATGCTGAACTAAATCGTTAATCCGTGCCCATAGCTTTTTGCAAACTAACCCAAAATCGTGAAGTGAATCTTGGGTCTCGATCAAAAACTATGGATACTGGCATACCATGCAGTCTTACAATCTCATTTATACAAATACGAGCAAGACGTTCAAGTGTATAAGTTTCTCGTATAGGTAAGAAATGAGCAGATTTGGTCAATCTATCAACAATGACCCAAATCGCATCAATTCCTTGAGAAACCTTGGGAAGAACAGTAACGAAATCCATGGTAATGTGCTCCCACTTCCATTCTGGAATTTTAAGTGGTTGCAATGGACCTTTTGGCACTTGATGCTCCGCCTTGACTCGTTGACAAGTTAAACACCTTGAGATAAACTCCGCTATCTCTCTTTTCATATTGCTCCACCAAAATGTATGTCGAAGATCACGATACATTTTGGTACTCCTAGGATGGATTGCAAACGGTGTATTGTGCGCCTCCATCATGATCTTATACTTCAAATCAGAGTCATTAGGAACACAAAGTCTGGAGTTGACTCTAAGTATTCCTTCTTCATCGATTCTTGCTTCCGAAATAGCACCTTCTTGCACTTTCTTCTTCATGCGCATCAGCTCCAGGTTTGTAGCTTGAGCAGCTTTAACTTTATCGATTAAAGTCGGTTCTACTCGTATATTTGCCATCATCACATGGGTCCCTGGAGTCTTTATCTCTATTTCCATCCTTTGCAAGTCATACAAAATGGGCCTTTGCGTTGACAATATCGCACTTTTCGTGCCGCATATGATCTTTCTACTCAATGCGTCCGCTTACCACGCTTAAACTTTTCGGGATGGTATTGAATGGTATGATCATAATCTTTCAACAGTTCAAGCCAACGTCATTGCCGCATATTGAGTTCCTTTTAGGTGAAGAAATATTTGAGGCTTTTATGATCCGTAAAGATCTCCACCTTCTCCCCATACAGGTAATGCCTCCAGATTTTAAGTGCGAAAATGACAGCTGCCAACTCTAGATCATGAGTAGGATAATTTATCTCATATTCTTTGAGTTGTCGTGAGGCATAGGCTATGACTTTCCCATGTTGCATGAGAACACATCCTAAACCCTTGCCTGAAGCATCACTGTAGATGAAAAATCCTTCTGATCAAGATGGTATTGCCAGAACAGGTGCCGAAATGAGTCTCCTCTTGAGTTCTTGAAAACTCTTCTCACATTCCTCGGTCCAACCAAATTTTGTATCTTTTCGAGTCAGCTGAGTTAATGGAGTGGCGATTCGAGAAAACCCTTCACTGAATCTCCGATAATAACCAAATTAAAGCCGAAAAGCTACGTATTTCGGTCACTGATTTAGGTTGCTCCCAGCTTTGTATTGCTTCAATCTTTGCTGGGTCAACAGATACTCCATATTTTGACACCACGTGCCCAAGGAATGCTACTTCCTCAAGCCAAAACTCGCATTTCTTCAGCTTGGCATATAGCTTGTTTTCACGAAGCCTTTCAAGTATCAGCTTCAAATGGTGCTCATGATCTTCACGGCTTTTGGAATAGATGAGGATGTCATCAATAAAGACAACAACGAACTGATCTAAATATTCCTTGAATACTCGATTCATCATATCCATGAAAGCAGCAGGAGCATTAGTCAATCCAAAAGACATAACTAAAAATTCATAATGCCCGTACCGAGTTCTGAAGGCAGTCTTCGAATATCCTCAGTTTTAATCTTTAGCTGATGATATCCCGAACGAAGATCAATCTTTGAAAAGAATTCTGCTCCTTGCAACTGGTCGAACAGGTCATCAATACGAGGTAACAGATACCTATTCTTGATGGTGACATGATTTAACTCCCGATAATCAATACAAAGTCGCATACTTCCATCTTTCTTCTTTACGAATAGAACAGGAGCACCCCAAGGAGACGTACTAGGACGAATGAAACCAATGTCTAACAATTCATGTAGTTGGGTTTTTAACTCCTGAAGTTCAATAGGAGCCATTCGATATGGGGCTTTGGAAATGGGTTTTGTACCAGGTTCAAGGTCAATAAAAAACTTAATTTCACGCTCCGGGGGTAGGCCAGGATGTTCTTCAGGGAATACGTCAGGAAATTTATTAACAATAGAAATATCATTCAACACTGACGTATTTTTGTTTAAATTCGTGACATGAGCTAAGAAAGCTTGACATCCATTTTTTAATAAACGAATAGCTTTATGGCTTGAGATGACAGTGATTGACTTTAATGGTTTGGTTGCTTGAATTCGCATAATAGGTTGATTAGGAACATGAAAGCTAACAACCTTACGAAAACAGTCAATTTTAGCATGATGAAT
This sequence comes from Panax quinquefolius, assembly GCA_020205615.1. Lineage (NCBI taxonomy): Eukaryota > Viridiplantae > Streptophyta > Magnoliopsida > Apiales > Araliaceae > Panax > Panax quinquefolius. The sequence goes on along the minus strand of CM035170.1, from coordinate 5,018,763 downwards.
GGTTAACCAATCAATCCCTAAAATCACATCGAATGCAAGTATTTTCAAAGAGATAAGATCGATAGGTAACGTACGGTTGCCAATTTGAATCAAACAAGACTTATAAACTATGGATGTAATAAAGGTTTTCCCCAACGGAGTTTCAACAGATAAGTCAAAGTCTAATTTCTTCGGAGTCAAATTTAAACGTTGAGCGCAAGTAGGAGAAATAAAATAATGGGTAGAACCGGTATCAAATAAGGTATAGACTTTGCTAGAGTTTATGATTAGCTGACCCGTGATCACCTCGTTCGGATTCCTCTCTTTTTGGGAGGTTACGACAAATGCTCTCCCATGAACTAACGATTTTTTCTTGTCTGGGATTGCTTTTGATGCCTCCATCCCAGCTGGACTTGACTTTAGTGCACGACAAAATCGGGCTAGGTGACCTTCTTTTCCACAATTATAACATGCTTTTGACTGCTGCGTACAGTTTGGACTGATGTGTCCCTCATGTCCGCATTTGAAACATACGACCGGTGGTCGTTCTCCTTCTTTAACAACAGGTGTTGGTTCTGACGTCTTTCCCTCATTATTAAATCTCCTATTCTAGAAATTTTCACTTCTATTATCTTGGCCATGATTACCACCGAAGTGGTTACCATTTCTGGCATGTTGATTTCCTCCACGTTTGTTGTCACCGCTTCGATGACTACTACCACTGGTATTATCGACTTGTCGACTGCTCTCTCTTGGTTGGGTTAACTCATTATCTCGCTCCAATAACTGAGCCCTATTTACAACATCTAAATACAAACATAGTTTATGAGAGATAAGATATTGACGTATCTCGGGTTTCAAACCTCTTAGAAACATTCACGTCATTCTCTCCTCATTATCAACCAAATGGGATGCAAATCGGGACAATTTGGTAAACTTGGCTTCGTACTGTGACACGGTCATGTTGTTTTGCTCTAGCTTGATGAACTCTACCTCTTTCATGTGACGAATACTTTAGGGAAAGTACTTGTCGTTGAACAATTCTCGGAACTTCTCCCAAGTCATCTTCATCAAGGCAGTTGAGTATACTTTACTGGATTCCCACCATGTCTCCTCTCTCCTCGCAACATAAAGGTGGCAAAAGGAACCTTTTGCTCCTCGGAGCATCCTAAGACATCAAATATCTTGGTGATCTTCTTTATCCACGTCTCCGCCTTAAGTGGTTTTGGCTATCCAATAAACTCTGGTGGTCCCAGCTCCTTGAATCTGCATTTAGCGGTGACCGGTCAGAGAGTTGCCAAAGTGTTTCCACCGCATTTTGGGATGAGAGCTCTCACCGATGTTGCATCAATTTCATAAAGCTTCTGAACATCCCATCGTTCGTCATTTGATCGGTATTGTTGTTTATCTGAGGATTATGGTCTTCTTGATGCACATTATCCTTGGTACTGATCGTTGGTGACTCAACGGTCTCATGTGCTCCATTGCTTATCTCCTCATTCGCGGATGTCATTTTTAAATACTGCCACAAAAAAAGGGTTAATTGACATATAACATATTATCCCTATACTCTGACCGACCAATTAAATAACAAATAAGCTTAGGTAGGTCATACTAGCGAAGGAATTACTCGTCTCTCCCCTCCTAGTTCTAGTCTCACATCTTAGCCAGGGATCATATCCCTAAGCTCTGATACCAACTGTGACTCCCCCAAAATAGGTATACATCACCTATTCTGAGTCGCCAAATACATGGTACAGAATACAAATACAATCTTAAATATACAACATAAGTCGTGAGTTTTAATACAATTATTGTCTTCTAGATGATTTCAAACTCAAAATAAGTCCTCAATACATTTATTATCACACTATTTCGTAGAATAGTGACGACTACTAATGCTATCATCTGGACCGTCACTCTGTACCCCGACTAGTCCCTGCTACGTTCTCATTTCCTAAAGAGAACAATGAAAGAAAAAGGGGAGCTCAACTAGCCCAGTAAGAAATATTATGACCAAGATAATGCATAATAAATTATCGTTAGCCTTCAACAGTGTTAAACTGATACAATACAACAAACATCAGGTTTAACTGCAGAGGAACAAGCAATCCATTAGAAGAGTCAAGTAAAGAATAAAATCTACTATCTTCTATGACTTAAAAAGGTTTTTCAATACTTTTATCGCTGAGACTCAGCTTAATAAATAATTCACATCATCCCTGCACTACGGCCAAGGATATTCATTAATATCACAACCACAAATTGTCCATGCACTACGGGCCAAGGATATTCACATTTTCATCAATGGTCATGATCATGCCAATAACTATCCATCAACGCTCTACGAGCTAATGAGGACTTTTGCCACATCATTTGTAACATTACGGTCATGATTATACCGAATGATCCCTGGTCATAATCATACCAAGTTCATCTATGCACTACAGGCCACAGATGACTTTCAACAGAATATAAACATGAGAATGATGAAAATGATATAGGAATTCAATAAAAACAAGTTCAAGAATTAATTTATCCAGGAACCAATAACATCCAAATTGTCAACATGATACTGCTTTGTAGAGTAAAATTCAAGAATGCTCAAAAGAATATTTCTATGAAAAGATACTGGATGAAGCGCAAATATCAAGGATATTCCACTAATTTCATGGAGTATAAAAGCCAAAACTTTAACCAACTAAGTATAATAAAGAATGGAATAACAAAAGAATTCACCAAGCATGCGATAGACCGCACAGACAGGATATTCCAACAGAATAATAAATAATGGAACCAGGTCATGCGTAAAGCACAGACAGGATGTTCCAACAGAATGATAAATAATGGAACCAGGTCATGCGTAAAGCATAGACAGGATGTTCCAACAGAATGATAAAGAATAGAATAATAGAAGAATTTCACCATGTATGCAGTACTTTGCATAGACAGGTTATTCCAACATAATAATAAAGAATGGAATAACAGAAGTTCTCTTCATGAATACAAAAGAAATAACACCCCTTACTTTAGTAGGAGATTGAATACTGCAGTAGTGTAGTAATAGAATACTCTTTTTCTTTCTCTCTTATTCTTTCTATACTTTCTCTCTCTATAGCTTGAATGAATTCGTGAAAAATAATGAAGAACTAGACCTCCATTTATAGAAGATTTCTAGCTCAGCCCTTGCAATGTGAAAAGGCAAGCGACTTGATGACTGGTGAAGTGAAAAGATAAGTGGTTTGACGCCTGTAATGTGAAACAACAAGTGGTTAGACGCCTGTAATGTGAAACGACAATTGGTTCGACGCCTGTAATGTGAAACGACAATTGGTTCGACGCCTATAATGTGAAACGACAATTGGTTCGACGCCTGTAATATGAAACGGCAAGTGGTTTGACGTTTGGTAAAGGTAATTACTATTGGCGAAAGAGACTCTTAGATGATGACATATGGGCCCCATAGAATAACCAAACTTACCACAAACGTCTCATAATAGACTTTTTATATACATCAAGGATTGAATAAATATTACCACAAATTATTTTATTTTTAATCAACACATATTTAATCTTTCAACAATTATTCATCATTTATAACTTGTCGTCTCAATTATTGATTTAATAATATAACATATTATACAGATGATACTGTGACAATAATTGAATCAATAATATAAGAGATATGATGCAGCAATTACTGTGGCAATAATTAAGTATAACTGAGTGACTTCTCACGTAAGCATCAATAATCAATATCATGTGCTACTATGCAACCACGCGTAATACTGTACCTTTATTACTGGGTATTTCAACAGTAACGGTAAAACTTCCGTCGTTATTTTTATAAAAAGATAATTTTGTCGCTTTCTAACCAAATAATAATTACATTATATGGGTCCACCAATGATTGTGTCGTCATACGAATATTCTCCGATAAAAAGAATATTCCCCGACCAAACGAATATTTTATAACAATTTGCTTACTTTGCAAAATTTATAAATATTACCCACAACTATAACATTATATCAAATCCACACCATAATATTTAAAAATAATATTTAGAGAAAATTAATCTTTATTCATAAAAGTTGGGGTCTTACATGTATACCTGTTTTGGGGGCGTCATACTCGTGCATGTGGATAGTCCATATTATAGGGGAGACTCTGCCGAAATTCTTTCGTTGGTCGGGAAATTTAGACTTGTCCCAATGCATATGCAGACCATGCATGATGCAATGATTCATATTCTACCCCTGAGAATCCATTGTCTTTAGGTTGGTGTTAGTTAAAATACGTAGGATGACATAAGACCATACCTCATTCTAATTTAAGATCTACAACAATATACCATGTCTTTGGGCAGTCGATCTCAAGCTGTGTAAATGTGTTTTGGCATGTACCCTTGTTCAATTCCTAAATAATCATATATGATGCTCACTCATGTTATATATGTACATATACATCTATATGTATTTATAAGCATCATAAGTGGCATTGAACTGAATTGTAAATCTCTAACAAGGGAATACAATAATTCATGTCAACATAGGTACCGTGGTGTCATGGACCTCTATTCAGACCGTAGTTGGATGAGACGACGAAAGTCAAGTGCCCAGATAGGTGCTACAGCAGAATTTAGACCTGGTTGCCAAGTATTTCTAGATTATGCGTATAGTCACCCGAAATGTGTTGATGGTCAGAACAAGATAAGATGTCCTTGTTTGAAGTGTAAGAATATAAATTATATGGACAGAGACATAGTAAACTATCATTTACTTGTTTCTGGGTTCATGAACAATTACGAAGAATGTTAGTGGGCACATGGGCAGAGAAGAGATAGTGGCATCGCACAAGTACACAATCCAGGCAGTAGTACCCATTGTATGAATGACATGGTTCATGATATTGCAGGGCCGGATTTTGATTGGGAACAAGGCAGAGAGCAACCTATGAATTCTGATGCCAAAACATTATTTAAGTTGTTAGACGAGGGTAGCGAACCGTTGTGGCATGGTTGCACGAAGCACACTACATTGTCTATAGTGGCGACATTACTTAACAACAAGGCTGATCACAACATGAGCCATGAGTGTTTTGAGTCACTCTTGAGGGCCATTAAGAGTATGTTTCCTGACGGTGAGAAGTTACCTAGTAACTATTACTTTTGTAAGAAAATGGTGAAGAAGTTGGGTCTTGGATACCAAAAGATCGATGCACGTCCCAACGATTGCATGTTATTTTATAAGGAAAATGAAGAGATGACAAGGTGCACGTTTTGCAGTCATGATCAGTTTAGTCCCAATAAAGAGGGTGTGACTACAAAAAAATCAAGTATACTGTTTAAGATTCTAAGGTATTTTCCAATAACGCATCGGCTAAAAAGATTTTACATGTCTTCAAGAACAGCTGAACATATGAGTTAGCATTCGAAATCTCCAGCTAAAGATGGAGAACTAAATCATCCCATGATGGGCGTGCTTGGAAAGTTTTCAACTTAGCACATCCTGAGTTTGCATTGGAACCTAGAAATGTGAGGCTTGGATTATCCACCGATGGTTTCAACTGCTTTTGCCACTCAAATTGCTCCGTACTCATGTTGGCCTGTGATTGTTACTCCGTATAACTTGCCTCCTTGGATGTATATGAAACAGCCTTACTTGTTTCTTTCACTCGTGGTTCCTTGTCCTAAGAGTCCTGGAAAGAACTTAGATGTTTACTTGAGACCTATTATAGACGAGTTGAAGGTATTGTGGGAGGATGGAGTACAGACTTGGGATGTTGCAACGAAAACAAATTTTAATCTTATGTCATAAACATAATCAATGGGTTTGGCAAATCTCATAACTGGGTTCGGAAAAACATCTTTTGGGAACTGCCTTACTGGTCTACAAATTTGATTCATAATAATCTAGATGTGATGCATATTGAGAAGAATGTGTTCGACAATGTGTTTAACACCGTGATGAATGTTACGGGGAAGACAAAGGATAATGATAAAGCACGTTTGGACATGAAAGATATTTGTAAGTGTCCTGGATTAGAACTTTATGAATCTCTTAATGGTAAGATTGTCAAACTGCATGCAAGGTACACATTATCCAAAAAGCAAGTTGAAGATGTGTGCACATGGGTTAAGTCTCTGAAACTACCAGATGGATATGCGTCAAACATTGCAAGGTGTGTTACGGGTGGGAAATTGCAAGGGATGAAGAGTCATGACTTTCATATGTTCATGGAGAGACTCATGCCTATATCATTTCGAGATCTGTTTGATAAACCAATATGGGATGCTTTGACGAATCTTAGTTGTTTCTTCAAAGACTTATGTTCAAAAACATTAAATGAGAAGGACATGTCTATACTTGAGAAGAACATCATAGAGATCACGTGTAAATTGGAAAAAATATTCCCACCTAGTTTTTTTGACTCTGTGGAGCATTTGCAAATCCATCTTCCCTATGAAGCTCATGTTGGGGGCCCAGTTCAAGATAGATGGATGTACCCTTTCGAGAGGGTGATGGGAAACCTTAAGAGGAAGGTGAAGAATAGAGCTTATGTCGAGGGGTCGATATATGAGGCATACAGTTTCGATGAGATATCTACGTTTGTCTCAGACTATTTTTCAGACGAAGTCTTGACAAAGGCCAATCGAGTATCGAGACATGATGATGGGGGAAATGTTGAACTAAATGGTCAGCTGTATTTGATCTATCGGGTCGCGCTTATAGAAAAGGGAACCGCATATTCCTCTCTAAACAAGAATTACATGTTGCACATACTTATATTCTTCTTAATTGCGAGGAGAATGACGAATTTCTGAGGTACACATGTAAACTTGATAATTTATCTCTTAAGTTGAAAATTTATTCCAATATATATGTTAATGTTTATAACATTGTATAGATTGTACGATGACGAGTTAAAAGTGAAGCATCCCGTCATAACTGATAAAGATATTCAAATCAATCGTGATAAAAAATTTGCACTTTGGCTAAATGACAAAGTAAGTTCAATTTCTTAAGCACGATATATATATATATATATACTCCATATTAACTATGAATTCATTTAATAAGATGGAGTTGTTGTAGGCTTTGACTGAGGGATCAACGATTCTGGCTAATGTACAAGTCCTAGCTATAGGACCAGACATGGACAAAGTCAGCCGCAATGGTTACAAAATAAATGGTTGTGAATTTCATACAAAGGCATATGGGCGCGATAAAAGAACAACGAACTCTGGAGTGTGTGTCCAAGGAGATTGTTACAATGAGCTTGGTCGTGCCTTTTATGGGGAGTTGGAGGAAATTGTAGAGTTGTCGTACAAGGGCACGTATGGGGGTCATATTAACTTGTTCAAGTGTCGTTGGTTTGATTCAGAAAAAGGGATATGTGTTGACAGACATGGAATCTTCGATATTGACCTCCATAGGTCTGCGTTCTCCAACGAACCATTTGTTTTACCAACTCAAATAGTACAAGTATACTAAACTCCTAGTCCTGTTAGGAAAAGGGATAGACCGCCTACAGATTGGCAAGTTGTAATTCATACTCTCACGCGCAGTCATGTCCAAGTAATAGATGGGGATTTCTACCGAGAGGAGATCTTCACATACCTCCTATAATAAATATAGAGGACAACAATGAATTAATCCAGTTAGAGGGTGGAGATGAACCTGATGAATTGGATCCCGAGACAGTTATTGTGCCAGATGATAGTGATACTGAGGAAGTGTTATTTACTGACACTGACACAGCATCTGAAGAAGAAGATGGTTATGAATCTCTGATACTTGTACAAAATGATTCTGACTCAGACAACGATTTTCATTAAAATGTATGTTTAGTTTTAATTGTATTACAATGAATTACATATAGGAATGTTCTCTATATCCTTCACATGTTTATGTACCTTTCATTTATAAATGTCGTAGTTAACTATTTTGTCCTTTTCTATAAAATGTATGTTTAGTTTTAATTCTATTACATACAATCACATATATACATGTTCTCTATATCCTTGAAATGTTTATATACCTTTCATTTATAACTCATACTAACATCCTAAATTTTTTATTTATAGAGTTCTCTTGAACCAGCAGTACGAAAATGCGGGTTGGGTCGGGGCCCTAATCATATGTCGAAGGCCCCGGCTAATCCGGATGATCGTATTCTCATACAGATCTGTCCTCCTCCAGAAAGCACGTAAGTTAAACATCGTGTATATATAACAATGTAATATTTCCATTGTGATAAATATATTTTTATGTAAATTATTGTATATTGTAGTGATTTCCAAGATAGTAAAATTGTGAAGTGCATTTCACAATTATGCTTACATAATTGGCCTACGCCAGTGATTACATGGGCGAGCACACCTCTCGCCCATAAGGATACAGTTTGGACTAAATTTTAGGGTTTTTTTATCGCTCTGATAGATAATACATAGTTAATCAAATAATATTGTTTAGTAATGTTGGATTATGGTAATATAACAGTTTTAATATTATTATTGTTGTTTTATTTGCAGAAGCGTTATAGATGGAGACGATCTTGCTGATCTTGATTATTCGAGACAACGCTACGGTAGAAGTGCGCCGTACGGACTAAAGATAATCTGAACAAGGTATAACAGAAATCCCTGCATAATGTTTAGATTGACCATCCATGACAAGGTGAGTAGTATATGGATGAGCATGGCCCCTGGTGGTGCGCACAACCCATATAGGTGCAGATGTGTGACCAGTGGAGAGCTGAGGGCTGGGTCAAGAAGCACAAGACTGCCGCCTTGAATAGATCCTCAGGTGTGTCTAAAGGCGAAAAGGCAAAAGGCACATATCGAGGCGACAATATATCACAGCTGCAGCATATTTCTTCCAGGGTACATATTGTTAGGTTTGTAATATTCATAACGCAATCAAATTGCACAAATTAAGCGGAAGCGTGTAAAATCAGAGTTTTAAAATTTTACAAACCATATACCCGGATCACCCTTTATGCACAATTATTAATTAAACGAAAAGATAAAGAATAAAATCATACCCTTGAAGATCGAGCTTCCTCAGGTACAAGTTCACCTCCAAATCCTTTCGCGTTCAATCTTGAATCCACCGGGTTTGGTTCCTTCCTTTGATCAACGTTAGCCACCCATATGTTTGGCCTCTAGAGGTGATCCACCAAGGAAGAAGAAAATTCAAGAAGATGGGTGTTATGGCTAACCCTAGTTTTCTATCTCTATAGAAAAGGCATACTCCCAACAACTTAGAATTATTACGTACTTTGTTAAAGTCAACAACCCATACCACCCATAATAAGACTCCTCTTATTTATAGATGTGGGCAACCCACCTTAACAATTAAGGAATTGGGTTTTATTTTAATTAATTAAGCTCCCTAATCTTATTAGGGATAATTAATTAAACTCCTTTAACTAATTTTCCCTCCTAATCCTATTAGGAATAAATGAGAGTACTTATATTAAATTAATTCCTAAACTCTTTTAGAAATTAAAATAATAATAATTGTAATAATATTAATAAGACTCCTCTTATTAATTTATATTTAATATTTCTAAAATATTAAATAATAAATATTAAGCTATTTAATTTATTCTATCACCATAGATTAAATTAAATATACTTAACATATTATTACGATTATGCCATTAACTTCTTAAATAATTATTCTTCCTTTTATGGTGTGACCCTTTAGGTTCTCCATATTAAACCTATTGTGAATAAATCAATTAGAACAATTCTAATCTTATTTAAATAAATAAATTAAACAATTAATTTATTTAAATAAATAATATTTATTCTACAATAGGGATAAGCCTCCCTAGCGATCAACGACTTTCCGTATAATATAGATTTCAACATTAATCATTAAAGAACCTTTGAGTAAATAGTTACCGTATAATTCAATCCTTCCACCATACAATGTCCCAATTAAATATAAGACATGGAATTACCGTCCAAGTCTTATTTTATTTAATTATATGTATTTCGATCCTTAAATGCACAACTCCAAATAATGCAAATTAGAAACTCCTTTCTAATTTCATTCTCGCCGCCAAGGACTACTTTGGTTGTCATTTATCGAATCACATAGGACATTTCTCTTCTTTTATTAGAAGTGGTAGATTCTTTATTGATCATACATTATCTCCATGTACAACTTATTATACCCAAGCATACCCTTTGATATACCCTAAGGGTCTTAAGGAATAAGTCAAAGTATAACTCATCATACACAGATACTACTATGATGATCTCAAGTCCAAGGATTACTTGTACTACTATCACTACAGAATTCCTATCGACAGTGCAAATAAAACTCCATTAGGTATTCCTTAGCGAGCCAATGCTCAATGAACTTATTCTCTAATAAGCACCTACATACTTGCTTTAGTGTCTCCACACAAATGATCATGAGATCAATCATCCTCATCCAATGAGCAAGCAAACGATGTACCAATCTATCCTGGATTCACTAATCCCCAATTTAGTAATCCAATGATTGGGAACTATTTTAGTTTTAAGCTTTATAAGAATTTAGATCTCATTAGAATGATCATCATCATTATTCTAAAAGCATTGCTTAAAACTATGGGTTTATCACATATTATAAAACAGCATCATGTAGATAATTAAAAGCCTTTAATAAATTAATACTTTTATTAATAAATGAATAAGATTGTTACAAAGTATATGCTTTATCATCAAACATGATTGGGCTTGTGTGCATACTACTTTCAATCTCCCACTTGCACTAAAGCCAATCGTCATGGTATCTCATACTCTTCTTCTCTAAGTGACGATTATCCTGCTGTTGGATAAGCTTTAGTTAATGGATATGTAATGTTGTTCATGAGAGTCCACTATCTCTATAGTGATTTCCCATCTTTCAATGATTCTAATAATCAAATGAAAGTGCCACAACACATGTTTAGATCCAAGATGAGACTTGGGAACTATTCCTAGTTCTCAGAATGAACTTTTAATCCAAACAATCAACTTGCGGCTTCATTTATAGCTATATACTTTGTCTTTATCACTAAACCAAGAACTCTTTCTTTTGTTTGGAACCTTTCCAATTCAACGCACTAATCGCTCAAGGTAGCTCTTTTACCTTAAAGTGGATTTTTCTATCATCTTGGTCTCGTCTGAAAAAACTTGAGTCATTAAGCCCTCTAGTTTTAATTAAGACCCACCATGAATATGATCACATCCTTAGTCTTTGGTTAAGAACTTTAAGATGTTTTTCACCGACTCACGTTGAACTTCTCCGATATGACTGATCAACATCAGGTCTCGTATATTTCATTGCATACATGATAGTTACTCATGTGATCTCTCTTTTGGAGTCTGTGGGGACTATTAAGAGAGATACACTCCATAGCTCATCGACATGAGACATCTCTTGAGTTTTCCATGCTAAACGACTTTAGCATCAAATGAATATACGTTCATTGGGTTAAGTCGAGCATCCTCTTAAATCTATCTATATAGATTTATATCCCCAATTAAGATACTCTTCCCAAATCATTTATGGAGGAATGTTTAGACAACTTTATCTTTACTGATTGTAGCATTGGTATGTCATTCCTTATCTCGTAGTATATCAACATATAATATTAGGAATGTCACGGCCATTCCCATCGTCCCTTTTGTACACACTAGAAGTCTTACTCATCGAATGTAACTCGGATCATCATCTTCTATGATGTGTACCTCATCATCATCATCCATGATGAATCCATACCTCCTAGGTATCTTCTTGACTATTCCGCATTTACGATTCTATTGTGGTACAATAGTCTATCTACGTGTTCCTCTTATTTGACTTATAGTGTTTTGTGGTTCTTGAACTTTTCAAGATCTATTATCCTCCCACTAGCCCCTTCAATGATAAACGCCTTTATCTTAGAAGGCAGCGTGTTTCGTAACAAACACCTTTTTCTAAGTAGAATTATAGAACATATACCCTAAACTTACTTTAGGATGTCCCACAAATCGACACTTATCAAATCTTGTCCCAAGCTTATCCTTTGAAATTGTTTCACATAAGTTGGACAACCCCTTATCTTAACATACTTAAGATTAGGAATCCTCCCTGTCCATAACTTTTATAGAGTCTTGGGGCCGGATTTTGAGGTTACCATTTTCGTAGATATGCAGCCATTTCTAGGACATTATCCCAGAAGGATACTGGAATGTCGGTAAAATCATTATGGATCGCACCATGTTCAAATAGGTACGATTTTTCCTTTCAGATACATCAATCAATAATTATGTATCGAGAGGCGTCCATTATGAGAAAACCATTTGAGATGATCTAGAAACTTATTGCACAAGTATTCCTTCCTTGATCTAATCAAAGAATCTTAATACTTTGCCAATTTGTTTCACTTCTGAATTCTTTGAACCTTTCATATAATTCACACTTGTATTTTAGCAAATACACACATTCAACTCTTTGAATGATCATCTCCTTTTCTTATACTAATTTGTTCAATTTGCAAAATTATTTTCATGTAAGTCAAGTATACAAAATTTATTAAGTAATATTCCAGTTCTATACAAAACATTATTATTATAAATAGAACAACAATTGTTCTTAAATATAATACCAAAAATTTTATTGTCCAACAATAAAACGAAAATAATGTTTCTTAACAAGAACTGGAATACAATAACAACTTATTGACTTAGTAGATTTGCTCAGTAGACATTGTTAAACTATAAGTTTCTATGGCTAATATGGCAACCTTTGCTACATTTCCATACATAGATTACTTATATTTGTTTAGCTTTCCACTTCGCTTGGTCCTTCATAAATCTATATTTATGATAACCAAAGCTCGGTATCCAATACCCAAGTAGAACCTCGACTTAAAGAAAAATTTATTTCAATCATGAACAAAAATCGTATTATGAATCAAACTTCACTAAGCTTCTTTGGTTAGCCTCTGCAAGATGCTTCTCAGCTTTCTTTCCAAAGGTCCAAAGCTTATTGCAGTGGAAGCAAACTCCTTTGCTATCCGTGACGCTTTTGTTCTTATTATCCTTTGTTTTTGCCTTTCTATTTACCTTCTTTGAATCGTTCTTCTTTTGAAAGATCCTTTGGCCCCTACCAAGAAGACTTGATCTTTCTTGGTTGTAAAGTGACTCTCAACATTTTTCAATATGTTAAGCAAATCAATGAGGTCGATATCTAGCTTGTTCATATAAAAATTCACAACAATTATAAAAGGAGTCCGGAGTGAGTGCAAGATCAAATCTTGGCTCAACTCTCCATCCATGACAAAACCAGTTATCCTAATCGATCAATCAAATTGATTATGTTAAGAACTTTTTGTCTGCATCTTATAAGCGCCATTGGCCATTCTAGATCGGAAGAGCTCCTTAGATATCTCGATATCTATCGGTCCTACTTTCCTCATCATCAACTACTTGATGTGCGGGGAATATAGTAGAGCATCCATAGTTTCATCTTGTGTGAAGCTCGTTACTCATGGATGCGAGCATGATGCATCGAGCCAATCAGTGCATCATCTTGCCACTTTCTAAAAGTAGCAATCTCTTCCTCAAAGGCATTGTCTACAACCATTGCGAGGATAGGCGACATGACATAAGATAGCTTTTTAGCTATGAGAACTATTCTCAAATTCCTTAACCAATCCGCTTAATTCGTTGTAGTTAATTAACATCAAATATGTTTTGCGTTGATAGTAATTAAGACATTGTAAAATTTCAGTAAATGAATTTATAATTAACAACATTTTAGCATACATTCTTTTATTAATTACCAAAATAATTTAGGTCTTGTTTTAAATTGGTATCTCCCACTATTTTCTTCAAACTATATTACCTCACTTATATAGTTCTAAGAAAATCTAATTAAAGATTTGCTAGTGAGAATAAGGATCCCATTTCAAATGTATATAGCCTTGTGGTGGTGACACAACAAAAACTATATATAAATAAATAGGTAGACAACTTTTGTCAATTACATCAACTATGCAACTCCTTTTCTTTTGCCTCTTAGATTATTTTGATCAAGTGGTGGCACATCCGAATCAAAATTATTCAAGTTAAGTCCCACCTAGCACTCCATATATTCAAAAAGAAAATATCATCATCAGTAGTGACACAACAAAACAATATTGTTCAATTTTTTTTATAAGCATCAAATGTGATAAATTAACATCTTAAATACTTAATACTTGCCTTGTGGTGACACAACAAACTCATATTAAATATTTAATACTCTATTAATTTTATCATGCTAGAAGGCGGCGCTCGATATTCCAAATATCTTTGAACGCTTGGGACTTAATATAAAAATTGAGGGGTTTGTTATTAATTTGTCTCATCTTGTTTAGCATATTTATATATATATATAAAATACGCGTCGTATTAATGAACATGCTGAGCATGTTTGCATAATATATAATATATATAGTATAAGCATGCACATATAGAATACTATATTCTACCCGGATTGATTATGGACTTTTATTCTAGTTTGGTTCACTAGAGCCACCAAGTGAACCAAAAGGTCAAACCCTAGGGTGCAAGAAATAATATTTAAATATAACTATTACATTTAAACCCTGCTCCATTACAAACGGGTCTTCAAGCTCCTCGCCTTGATCTCTAATTCTTCAAAATTAATTCTAAATATTCCTATTACAAAAACTATTTTAAAATAAATAGAAACCTTGATCGTAGAATAAGGGGAAGTACATAGGAGGGAGATAGAATTTACATTAAGAAAAATTAGAGAAGACGAGGTACGCAGACCCCATTTAATAAAACCCATACATTCATGCATCCAACTAAAATAAAATCCAATCGCATTGGTCAATAGTCCATAATCAATCCCATTTATTATCATACACATCATCATATGCATCAATAAATAACATTCATCTCATGAATAATAAACATTTAATATATATATTGATATCATTTAATGGGCAAATTTACTTAGTATAAAATCTATTTTTGAATCAAAATAAACTCCTTTATTTTAATCCAAATTTAAATCAAAATAAAACTATTTTATTTTAATTTATCCAATTTTGAATAAAATAAACTATTTTATTTTAATCATAATCTTTAATCAAAATAAACTCCTTTATTTTAATTAATTATGGAATCCAATTCCATATATAAAATCTTTAATTAAAATAAACTCTTTTATTTTAATTAATTATGGAATCCAATTCCATGTAAAAAAATCTTTAATTAAAATAAACTCTTTTATTTTAATTAATTATGAAATCCAATTCCATGTAAAAAAAAAATATTAAAGGAAACACGGATTATCTTTCCTATTCACAAATAAACTCTTTTATTTTGAATAATATGAAATCTTATTTCATATCTAAATAAACTCCTTTATTTAAGGAAATTAGGATTCTCTTTCCTATTCACAAATAAACTCTTTTATTTTGAATAATATGAAATCATATTTCATATCTAAATAAACTCCTTTATTTAAAGAAAGATGGAATACAATTTCAACTCCA
Source organism: Panax quinquefolius (assembly GCA_020205615.1). Lineage (NCBI taxonomy): Eukaryota > Viridiplantae > Streptophyta > Magnoliopsida > Apiales > Araliaceae > Panax > Panax quinquefolius. The sequence continues at coordinate 5,003,243 of CM035170.1, read as the reverse complement.
ATTAGTTATCATGGAATCCAATTCCAACTCTAATTAGTTAGCATGAAATTCTAATTTTAAAATTAAAATAAACCCTTTTTATTTTAAGATTAAAATAAACCTTTTATTTTAAAATTAAAATAAACTTTTATTTTAAGATTAAAATAATTATATATATATGTGACGCCCCCAAAATTAGGTATACATCACCCATCTTGGGTCGCCACTTACATGATACAGAATTTAAATACAACTTATTAACATAACTGCTTGTATAATACGACATAAACTCGTGAGTTTAAATACAAATATCGCCTACTAGATATTATACAAACTCAAACAAAAAGTCCTCATTACAATTATTATCACACTATTTCACGTAATAGTGAGGACTACTAATGCTATCTTCGTGACCATCACTGCTTCCCGACTCGTCCCAAATATATTCTCATTTCCCAAGAGAAACAAAGTGAAAGAAAGGGTGAGCTCAACTAGCCCAAGAAGAAATATTATGACTAAGATAATGCAAAATAAATTATCAATAGTCTTCAACAATGTTAAACCGATAAAATACAATAGACAACCAGTTTAATCATAATGAATATGCAATCCATTAAAAGAGTCAAGTAGAAAATAAAATCTACTATCTTTTATGATTTTAAAAGGTTTTTCATCATCATTATAGCCGAGACTCAAATTTTAATAAATAATCCACATCATCGAATCACCCCGCACTACTACCAAGGATATTCTTAAGTATCACGATCACAATTATTCCTCGCACTACGGGCCAAGAATAGTTGTGTATTCATTAATGGTCATGATCATGCCAACAATCATTCCATCAATGCACTACTACCAATCGAGGATTTTTAATCACATCATTTGTAACATTACTACGCCATGATTACGTCGAATAATCCTCAATCATAATCATACCAAGTCCATCCATGCTCTACAGTGCCATGTATTTGACTTTAAAAAAAATATAAACATGAGGATGATGACAATGATATAAGAATTCAATAAAACAAGTTCAAGAATTATTTTATCCAGAATTATTAACGCCCAAATTGTCAACATGATATCGCTTTGTAGAGTAAAATTCAAGAATGATCGTAAGAATATTTCCGTGAAAAGATATCGGATGAAACGCAAATATCAAGGATATTCTACTAATTTCATGGAGTATAGAAGTCAAAGTTTTAACCAACCGGGTATAATAAAGAATGGAATAACAAAAGAAATCACCATGCATGCGGTACTTCGCATGTATAAAGTTATTCCAATGTAATAATAATAATCTAACTAAAGTGTCGGTGAAATTCACAAGCACAGATGTTCCAATGTAATAATAAAGATGGAACCGGATCCGGTGTAAAACACGTATAGGATATTCCAACAGAATGATAAAGATTTTAACCAGTCCTGTGTAAAACACATGCATGTGATGTTCCAATGTAATAATAAAAATCGGAACCAGTCCTGTAAAACACATGCATGTGATGTTCCAATGTAATAATAAAAGAATGTCACCAAGTATAGGTAAAACCACAGTATACAAAGTTATTCCAATGTAATAAATAAGCAATGGAATAACATAAGGATTTCACCAAGTATAGGGTATGCCACATGTGACAAAGTTATGTATAGGTATGCCACTTTTACAAAAGTTATTCCAATGTAATAATAGTGAATGGAATAATGTAAGTTCTCTTCAAGAAGAAAGAATAACACCCTTACCGTAAAAAGAACCTAATATAGAAGTAATGAAGTAGCGTAATACTCTTCTTCTTTCTATAACTTTCTCTCTATAGCTTCTCTCTATAATTTTCTCTCTGTAGTTTCAATGAATTCGTAAAGAAAATAATGAAGGAACGAGCTTCTATTTATAGGAAAATGGAATGCATAGTAATTAATCCATGAACTATCCAGATTGATTTACTTTAATCTGACGGTCCATGTTTAAAGAAAAATCTTTTAAATAAAATATAATATATTCTATTTATATAAAAACATTTTACTATGCAAACACTATGCAAAACACTATGCAAAACACTATGCATAATAAAATATAATATATTTTATTTATAAAATAACTTTAATAAAGTATTCTCGCTTTTATATAAAAGATGTTTCGCTTTTATTACGTTAATAATACTGAATAAAACAAAACGTCATTATCGCTATAATAATTCATATTATTAATCGACAATAATGGAATCAAACTAAGTGACTTCTCACATAAGCATCAATAATCAATACCGGTAATGCTACTATGCAACCACATGTGATCATCATTACTTTTACTACCGAGTAGTTCAACAAAGATCAATGGTAAAACTTCCGCCGTTATTTCAATAAAATATTTTTGTCTTTTTCTCAATCCGACAATAATTTCATTGTGGGGTCCACCAATGATTGAGCCGTCAGAATAATATTCCCTCGCTAAACCGAATATTCCCCACCAATCGAATATAATATAACCACTTGTATACTTTGCAAAATTTATAAATATTACCCACAACTATAACATTATATCAAATTATTCCATAATATTCAAAAATAACATTTATAGAAAATTCATCTTTATTTATAAAAACTGGGGTCTTACAACCTCCCTTCTTATGAAATTTCAGCCCTCAAATTAGGGGTACGTGACTGTATGTCAAGAGGTAAGGATACCTTGATTTCATTTCGATTCTAACTCCCAAGTCATTTCCTCAACATCGTGGTTCCTCCACAAAACTTTCGACTTGAGGTATAACCTCGAGCGTAGAATATGTTCCTTCTTATCCAAAATTTGAACAGAACCTCTTCATACGCCAAATCTTCCGCTATTTCGTCCTGGGTTCTAACTCAATAATATGGTTCGGGTCTTTCACATATTTACGTAATATGGATATGTGAAAACGCGATGAACACGAGACATATTTCAAGCAGAAAGCGAGTCTATAGGCCACGCCTCCTACTCGATCGAGGATTAAAATGGACCGATGAATCGAGGATTAAGTTTCTCTCTTTCCAAATCTTGTAACTCCTTTCCATGGAGCAACTTTTAACAACACACGATCTCCTATATCAATTCCACGCCCTTTCGATGAAGATCAAGATAACTCTTTTGTCGATTTTGTGAGGTTTTTATACGTTGTTTGGATCGTTTGAATCTTTTCCGTAGTCATACGTACTCAACTCCTATTCCCAACAACGTTGCTTCACCCACCTCATCCCAAAGATAATCGAGAACGACACTTTCTTCCATACAACGCTCGAATGGAGCCATGCCAATACTTGCTTGATAACCGTTATCAGTAGGAAAACTCCACCAATGGTAAAAACTTGTCCCAACTCCCTTGAAATCAAGAACACAGTAGTCTTAATAGATCTTCAAGAGTTTGAATAGTCCTCTCCGATCGTCTCGTCCGTCTGAGGATGATATGCCGAAATAAATCGTAAGTCCGTGCTCCATAGCTTTTTGCAAACTAACCCAAAATCTTGAAGTGAATCTTGGGTCTCGATCGTAAACTATGGATACCGGCATACCATGCATCTTCTTACAATCTCGCTTTATGTACATACGAGCAAGACGTTCAAGTGTATAAGTTTCTCAGATTTGTAGAAGAAATGAGCGACTTGGTCAATCTATCAACAATGACCCAAATCGCATCAATGCCTTGAGAAACCTTAGGAAGACCGAAGAACGAAATCCATGGTAATGTGCTCCCACTTCCATTCCGAATTTCAAGTGGTTGCAATGGACCTTTTGGTACTTGATGCTCCGCTTTAACTCGCTGACAAGTTAGACACCTTGAGATAAACAAATATCTCCTCTTCATATCGCTCCACCAAAATGTATGATTTAATATCATGATACATTTTGGTACTCCTGTGATGGATTGCAAATGGTGTGTTGTGCGCCCATCATGATATTATACTTTAAATCGTGGTCGTTAGAACACAAAGTCCGGAGTCGACTCAAGTATTCCTTCTTCATCGATTCTTGCTTCCTAGATAGCACCCTCTCAGACTTTCTTCTTTTCATACGCATCACGCCCGTGTCCTCCGTAGCTTGAGCAAATTTTAACTTTATCGATTAAAGTCTGCCTCTACTCAGATATTTGCTATCATCACATGCGTCCCCGAGTCTTTAACTCTATCTCCATCCTTTGCAAGTCACACAAAATGGGCCTTTGTGTTGATTAATAACGCACTCGTATTTCAGCATACGATCTTCTACTCAATGCATCACCTACCACGCTCGCTTTTCCGTGATGGTATTGATGGTATGATCATAATCTTTCAATAGCTCAAGCCAACGTCGTTGTCGCATGTTGAGTTCCTTTTGAGTGAAGAAATATTTGAGGCTTTTATGATCCGTAAAGATCTCCACTTTCTCCCCATACAAGTAATGCCTCCAAATTTTAAGTGCAAAGATAACAAACGCTAACTCCGCATCATGAGTAGGATAATTCCTCTCATATTCTTTGAGTTGTCGCGAGGCATAGGCTATAACTTTTCATGTTGCATAAGAACACATCCCAACCCTTTGCTCGAAGCATCATCAGAGATGACAAATCCTCCGAGCCAAATGGTATTGTCGTAACAGTCTTAAATAAGTCTCTTCGAGTTCTTGAAAACTCTTCTCACATTCTTCGCTCCAACCGAACTTTGTATCTTTTCGAGTCACCGAAATCAATGGAGTAGCGATTCGAGAAAATCCTTCCACGAATCTCCGATAATAACCAAATTAAACCGAGAAAGCTACGATTTCTTGGTCATCGATTTAGGTTGTTCCCAACTTTGAATAGCTTCAATCTTTGCGGGTCAATGATATTCCATGACTTGATACCACGTGCCCAAGGAATGCTACTTCTTCAAGCCGTAACTCGCATTTCTTCAACTCGCATAAAGCTTATATTCACGAAGCTTTTGGAGTGTCACCTCAAGTGTTACTCATGATCTTCACGCTTTTGGAATAAATAAGGATGTCATCAATAAAGACGACCACAAAGTGATCTAAATATTCCTTGAATACTCGGTTCATCATATCCATGAAGGCAAGAGAGCATTAGTCAATCCAAAGGACATGACTAGAATTCATAATGCCCGTCATCGAGTTCCGAAAGCCGCCTTTGAATGTCACGGCTTCTAATCTTCAATTGGTGATATCCTAACGAAGATCAATCTTTGAAAAGAATTTGGCTCCTTGCAATCGGGTCAAACAGTCATCAATACGTGGCAATGGATACCTATTTTTGATGGTGACATGATTCAACTCCCGATAATCAATACAAAGTCGCATACTCCCATCTTTCTTCTTCACGAATAGAACAGAGCACCCCAAGGAGAAGTACTAGGTCGAATAAAGCCAATGTCTAACAATTCCTGCAGCTTGGGTCTTTAACTCCTCAAGTTCAATAGAGCCATTCGATATGGGCTTTGGAAATAGGTTTTGTACCGTGTTCAAGGTCGATACAAAATTCAATTTCACGCCTGGGGTAGGCTGAAGTTCTTCTGGAATACGTCAGAAATTTATTAACAATAGAAATATCGCTTCAAAATCGATTTATTTTTGTTTAAATCATGATATGAGCTAAGAAAGCTTGACATCCATTTTTCAATAAACGAATAGCTTTATGGCTTGAGATGACCGTGATTGATTTTAATGGTTTGGTCGTTTGAATTCGCATAATAGGTTGATTAGGAATATGAAAGCTAACAACCTTACGAAAAACAATCAATTTTTGCATGATAAGTAGTTAACCAATCAATCCTTAGAATCACGCCAAATACAAGTATTTTTAATGAAATAAGATCGACAGTAATGTGAGGGTACCGATTTGAACCAAACAAGACTTATAAACAAAGTGGATGTAATGAAGGTTTCTCCCAACGGAGTTTCCACAGATAAGTCAAAGTCTAATTTCTCCTGAGTCAAATTTAATCGATGAGCGCAAGTAGGAGAAATAAAAGAATGGGTAGAACCCAGATCAAATAAAGTGTAGACTTCATTAGAGTTTATGATAAGCTTACCCGTGATGACCTCATTCGGTTCCTTGCTCTCCGGGAGGTCACAACAAACGCCTCCCTCAGACTACCGGTTTTGACTTTTCTCCGACTACCTTTGGTGCCTCCATCCTAGTTGAATTTGTCTTCAGAACGACAAAATCGAGCTAAGTGACCTTCTTCCACAATTATAACACGCTTTGACTAAGCATGGCACGCCTTGGACCGATGTGTCCCTCTTCTCCGCATTTGAAGCATATGATAGGTGGTCTTTCTCCTTCCTTAACAACGGGTCTTTGGTCCGACGTCTTTCCATCATCATTGAATCTCCGCTTTCTTGAAATGTCCATTCTTATTGTTTTGTTCCCGACCACCAATCAAGTGGTTACCATATCCGCCCGTTGATTCCTCCACGCTTGTTGTCACCGCTTCATGATGACTACTCTCGCCGGTATTATAACTTTGCTTACGCTTCTTTTTAGTTACGTTGACTCGTTATCGCTACTCCACTAATCGAGCCCTATTTACAACATCCGAATACAAACACACGCTTTATGAGAAATAAGATGTCGACGTATCTCCCACTTCAAACCTCTTAAAAACATTCGCGCCATTCTCTCTTCATTATCCACCAAGTGGGACGAAAAACCGTGATAACTCCGCAAATTTTGCCTCAGATATTGCGACACTACTGGCCATATTGTTTTGTTCCAACTTGATAAACTCCACCTCCTTCATGTGGCGAATACTTTCAGAAAGTATTTGTCGTTGAATGACTCTGGAACTTCTCCCAAGATATCTTCAAGACAAAGAAGTTGAGTACGCTTTTACCGATTCCCACCAAGAATCATCCTCTCCGCCAAACATAAAGGCGTAAGAAGGAACCTTTGCTCCTCTGAGCATCCCAAGACATCAAATATCTTGGTAATCATTTTATCCATGTTTCCGCCTGTAAGTGGTTTTGCTCTCCCTTAAACTCCGGTGGTCCCAGCCCTTGAATTGTTTAGCGGTGACCGCCTCGAGAGTTTTCCGTGTTTCCACCCCACGTTTTGGGTGAGAGTCGCTCTCGCTCATTGTTGCATAAATCGCATAAAGCCTCCGAACATTTGATCATTCATCATTTGGTCAAGGTTGTTGTTTTATGAGGATTGTCGCCTTCTCGATGCACATTATCCTCGATTATTGATATGTGGTGAATCAACGATCGCTCAGTGCTCCATTCTTATTCTCAACATTCTCGATGTCATTTTCAGATATCGCCACAAAACAAAAGATTAATTGACATTTAACAATTACCTTTATATTCGAATCGACCAATAAAATAAAGACAAAAAACTTAGGTAGGTCATACTAGCGAAGGTATTCCCGCTCCTCCCCTCCTAGTACTTTTCTCACATCTTAGCCAGGATCATATCCCTTAGCTTTGATACCAAACCATGACGCCCCAAAATTAGGTATACATCACCCATCTTGGGTCGCCACTTACATGATACGTAATTTAAATACAACTTATTAACATAACTGCTGTGTACAATACGACATAAATCGTGAGTTTAAATACAAATATCGCTCTACTAGATATTATACAAACTCAAACAAAAAGTCCTCATTACAATTATTATCACACTATTTCACGTAATAGTGAGGACTACTAATGCTATCTTCAGACCATCACTGCTTCCCCGACTCGTCCCAAAATATATTCTCATTTCCTCAAGAGAAACGAAGAAAAGAAAAGGGTGAGCTCAACTAGCCCAAGAAGAAATATTATGACTAAGATAATGCAAAATAAATTATCAATAGTCTTCAACAATGTTAAACCGATAAAATACAATAGACAACCAGCTTAATCTAGCAGTGAAATATGCAATCCATTAAAAGAGTCAAGTAGAAAATAAAATCTACTATCTTTTATGATTTTAAAAGGTTTTTCATCATTTGCTATAGCCGAGACTCACTTTTAATAAATAATCCACATCATCGAATCACCCCTCGCACTACTTTTCTGCCAAGGATATTCTTAAGTATCACGATCACAATTATTCCCGCACTACGGGCCAAGAATAGTCAGTGTATTCATTAATGGTCATGATCATGCCAACAATCGTCCATCAATGCACTACTACCAATCGAGGATTTTTAATCACATCATTTGTAACATTACGGTCCATGATTACGCCTTAAATAATCCCCGGTCATAATCATACCAAGTCCATCCATGCTCTACAAAATGTATTTACTTTAAAAAAAATATAAACATGAGGATGATGACAATGATATAAGAATTCAATAAAACAAGTTCAAGAATTATTTTATCCAGAATTATTAACGCCCAAATTGTCAACACGATATCGCTTTGTAGAGTAAAATTCAAGAATGATCGTAAGAATATTTCCATGAAAAGATATCGATGAAACGCAAATATCAAGGATATTCTACTAATTTCATGGAGTATAAAGTCAAAGTTTTAACCAACCGGGTATAATAAAGAATGGAATAACAAAAGAAATCACCACGCATGCGGTACTTGCAGATGATGTGAAGTTATTCCAATGTAATAATAATAACGGAACCAGTCGTGTGAAATTCACACCAAGACGATGTTCCAATGTAATAATAAAGATGGAACCAGATCCTGTAAAAAACACATGATAGATATTCCAATGAATGATAAAGATTTTAACCAGTGTCCTAAAACACATGCATGTGATGTTCCAATGTAATAATAATAAAGATTTAACTGTGTCCTGTAAAACACATGTGCATGTGATGTTCCAATGTAATAATAAAAGAATGTCACCAAGTATAGGGTAAATCACAGATACAAAAGTTATTCCAATGTAATAAATAAGCAATGGAATAACATAAGGATTTCACCAAGTATAGGTATGCCACATACAAAGTTATGTATAGGTATGCCACTTTTACAAAAGTTATTCCAATGTAATAATAGTGAATGGAATAATGTAAGTTCTCTTCAAGAAGAAAGAATAACACCCTCACTACAGTAAAAGAAACCGAATATAGAAGTAATGAAGTAGCGAATACTCTTCTTCTTTCTATAACTTTCTCTCTATAGCTTTCTCTCTATAATTTTCTCTCTGTAGTTTCAATGAATTCGTAAAGAAAATAATGAAGGAACGAGCTTCTATTTATAGAAAAATGGAATGCATAAGAATTAATCCATGAACGGTCCAGATTGATTTACTTTAATCTGACTTTCCCATGTTTAAAGAAAAATCTTTTAAATAAAATATAATATATTCTATTTATATAAAAACATTTTACTATGCAAACACTATGCAAAAATACTACGCATAATAAAATATAATATATTTTATTTATAAAATAACTTTAATAAAGTATTCGCTTTTATATAAAAGATGTTTCGCTTTATTACGTTAATAATACTTAATAAAACAAAACGCCATTATCGCTATAATAATTCATATTATTAATCGACAATAATGGAATCAAACTAAGTGACTTCTCACATAAGCATCAATAATCAATACCGTGCTACTACGCAACCACACGACATCGTACTTTTACTACCGAGTAGTTCAACAAGATCAACCAGAAAACTTCCAAATGTTATTTCAATAAAATATTTTTGTCTTTTCTCAATCCGACAATAATTTCATTGTGGGTCCACCAATGATTGAGTAGTTGTATTTAATATTCCCGCTAAACCGAATATTCCCCACCAATCGAATATAATATAACCACTGATATACTTTGCAAAATTTATAAATATTACCCACAACTATAACATTATATCAAATTATTCCATAATATTCAAAAATAACATTTATAGAAAATTCATCTTTATTTATAAAAACTGGGTCTTACAATATATATATAATATTCAATTTTAAAATTAAAATAAACTTATATTTTAATATTAAAATAAACCTTGTTTATTTTAATTTTAAAATAATTAGGAATATATCATATATATATATAATATATATATATATTCGGTATATATATATAAACCGTTCCTTTCTGCTCCAAGAAAAAAACCTAATATATATTATTTCATCACCTCGATTTCCGCAAAGTATGCCATCATTAAGATCATCACAATCATGCCAATCATTACTTAGCCATCATTGGCCAATCATTACTTATCAGCCATCATTAGCCAATCTTCTCGATTTCCGTGCGCTGGAGTTTTTGTGTTCCAGTTTTTTTTTCATGTTGCATGACTGCATTGATCGATTTCAGTATTATATACGCAAAAAATTTCGCTAAAAACACAAGCATGTTCTCGGTAATTTTTTTTTTTTTTATTTAAATTTTATATAATAAAATTATGCCCAATTAAATTGTTCTAAACACATATCAATTTACATATCAAATCTGAACAATTAATAATTCGCATAAAGGTTTGGCTCTGATACCATTGTTAGGTTTGTAATATTCATAACGCAATCAAATTGCACAAATTAAGCGGAAGCGTGTAAAATCAGAGTTTTAAAATTTTACAAACCCTATACCCGGATCACCCTTTATGCACAATTATTAATTAAACGAAAAGATAAAGAATAAAATCATACCTCAAGATCGAGCTTCCTCAGTACAAGTTCACCTCCAAATCCTTTCGCGCTCAATCTTGAATCCACCGGTTTGGTTCCTTCCTTTGATCAACGTTAGCCACCCATATGTTTGGCCTCAGAGGGTGATCCACCAAGGAAGAAGAAAATTCAAGAAGATGGGTGTTATGGCTAACCCTAGTTTTCTATCTCTATAGAAAAGGCATACTCCCAACAACTTGGAATTATTACGCACTTTGTTAAAGTCAACAACCCATACCACCCATAATAAGACTCTCTTATTTATAGATGTGGGCAACCCACCTTAACAATTAAGGAATCGGGTTTTAATTAATTAATTTTTTAATTAATTAAGCTCCTAATCTTATTAGGGATAATTAATTAAACTCCTTTAACTAATTTTCCCTCCCAATCCTATTAGAATAAATGAGAGTACTTATATTAAATTAATTCCTAAACTCTTTTAGAAATTAAAATAATAATAATTGTAATAATATTAATAAGACTCCTCTTATTAATTTATATTTAATATTTCTAAAATATTAAATAATAATATTAAGCTATTTAATTTATTCTATCACCATAGATTAAATTAAATATACTTAACATATTATTACGATTATGCCATTAACTTCTTAAATAATTATTCTTCCTTTTATGGTGTGACCCTTTAGGTTCTCCATATTAAACCCATTGTGAATAAATCAATTAGAATAATTCTAATCTTATTTAAATAAATAAATTAAACAATTAATTTATTTAAATAAATAATATTTATTCTACAATAGGATAAGCCTCCCTAATGATCAACGACTTTCCAGATAATATAGATTTCAACATTAATCATTAAAGAACCTTTGAGTAAATAGTTACCGTATAATTCAATCCTTCCACCATACAATGTCCCAATTAAATATAAGACATGGAATTACCACAAGTCTTATTTTATTTAATTATATGTATTTCAATCCTTAAATGCACAACTCCAAATAATGCAAATTAGAAACTCCTTTCTAATTTCATTCTTCCTCGCCAAGGACTACTGGGTTGTCATTTATCGAATCACATAGACATTTCTCTTCTTTTATTAGAAGTGGTAGATTCTTTATCGATCATACATTATCTCCATGTACAACTTATTATACCCAAGCATACCCTTTGATATACCCTAAGGGTCTTAAGGAATAAGTCAAAGTATAACTCATCATACACAAGATACTATGATGATCTCCAAGGATTACTTGTACTACTACTATCACTACAGAATTCCTATTGACAGCAAATAAAACTCCATTAGGTATTCCTTAGCGAGCCAATGCTCAAAGGAACTTATTCTCTAATAAGCACCTACATACTTGCTTTTTTTGTGTCTCCACACAAATGATCATGAGATCAATCATCCTCATCCAATGAGCAAGCAAACGATGTACTAATCTATCCGGATTCACTAATCCCCAATTTAGTAATCCAATGATTGGGAACTATTTTAGTTTTAAGCTTTATAAGAATTTAGATCTCATTAGAATGATCATCATCATTATTCTAAAAGCATTGCTTAAAACTATGGGTTTATCACATATTATAAAACAAAGATCACGTAGATAATTAAAAGCCTTTAATAAATTAATACTTTTTATTAATAAATGAATAAGATTGTTACAAAGTATATGCTTTATCATCAAATATGATTGGCTTGTGTGCATACTACTTTCACATATGTTATGTTTACAATCATGTTTTGTAGCTAAAATATCATATATTTACATATTAATATGAGAAAATGAACTGTAGGAGTCTTAGTCTCAAGATCAACCTATCAATTGGTTGGATGTGCATGTGGCCACCCCCGATGGTCTGCCTGAGGCTGTTCAGATAGTGGTAATAAGTTAAATTTATACTAATATGTTGTTTATAAATTGTGACGACCTTTTATAGCATTTTTTTATTTATTTTTAACTATATAATTGTTGACCTTCTGATAGGACACTTATACGAATTTAATGAACGAGCGTTATCCCAAGGCACCCCATAGGTCCGTCGATTGATCAAGAATTATGGGAGAGGGCGTCCTCTCAAGAAAAACTATGTTAAAGGCCAAGGACAAAAATGACGCCTCAATTATCAGCCGACACAGGCAATTCCGCTACCACCTACATAAGTCATCATGTCATCCAAAGATATCATACTCCTCGCTAATCGTAAGAGCGATCCGTCGGATCGTGATCTTCTTCAGATACTAGGCGGGCATCCGCAGCCTCTCGAGTCCCGATGAGTCATGGATGCAAGGTGGCAACAATGGCATATAGCAGTTGTAACAAAGATCAAGATGACGATGAGGTATATATCGATATTGTTACTGTCACTATCTTACTTATATGTTTCACTACATTGTCTATTATTTAGCTTTCCCTAAGTCATAGCAGTATCAACACATATATGTAACATGTTTTTATTCTTTTGTTAATTACAGGGTCCTGATTTGGATGATCCATGAAGATTTAGACTTGTTTTTTAGATATTTAAAGCCTTGTAATATTTTATATTCATTCTTTAGACAATCGTATTGGTTTACGATTCTATTATATGGATGTTTACAATTGTATTATGTTGTGTTGGTTTAATCATGAATGGATGTTGTTAGTTCGCAGTAGGCACAATAGATCTAGAAGGGGGGGTTGAATAGATCCATTTTAATTTCAAATACTTTTCTCTTTTACTTTGTATTGCTATTACATTAGTATATGACAAACATAAGAATCTTTTCAAGCACAGCGAAATAAGTAAAAGATCCCCTTCATTGATATATTCATACTCATACATGCATTGTTCGTAGAGTTAGTTTGGTTGTAAGTAGTTAAAACATACATAACAGTTACAGTAGTTAATAGACATAATGTAAATGACATAATGTAAAAGACACAAGAGGTTTTAAGTGGTTCAGAGACTCAAGCTCCTGATCCACTCTTCTGCTTTCAATTAACAGGATTTCTACTAAGGAAGGGCAGTACCCTGAATCACTAAGATTCCTTCAAGGTTAGCAGCCTTGGGACTTCAGTTCAGTAAGAACTCTTCAAGGCCAGCAGCATTGGAACTCCTTTAGTTCCCTAGGAACTCTTCTGCTCAAAGCAGCTTGAACTTCATTTAGTCCCTCCGGACAAGGACCACTCAGGCCCTGGCTTCTTGAGTTGTTTGTTTGTTTGTTGGAGTTGGTGCTGAGCTGCTAAGATGTCTTCATGCTCTGAACATCTTCTGTACATAGCAGCTTTACGTGATAACCCTTGAAGTGCAGTTGAGTATTGCATGATGCTCAGCTTCTTCAGTTACTCAACCACTTCGGATGATCCCTTGATGACTGCCTTGAAGATCATTCCTCTTGATACATGATGGCTACACATGATGGATTTCTAAGATGACTATAAGCTCTTCTGCTAGGTACTTAGAAACTTTCTCATGCTTGCCACCATGATGAAGTTTGTGATCTCCCATCTTGATACTTGATGTCTTCTCATAATGGACTTGCTAAGATGACTATGAGCTCTTCTCTATGGTACTTAGAGTATTCCCATGATGGACACCAAGATAACATGATGCTCTTCTTTCTCTCGGTAGTTCAGAACACTCTTCAAGTAGTAGAACTCTCACTTCTACTTCTTTCTATGTCTGACTCTAAGTGTTCTTGGTGGATCGTAGAGTGAGCCTTCAGACTCACTATCTTACATGGTTTAGAACAGTCCACCGTTACTCCAAACTCGGCAACTCCATCAACCTTCGATCTTTGAAGCTCTAGCAGATTTATACTCCTTCCCAATCCTTCCGTTGGAAAGTAGCCGTTGAAAGCTATTCAAACATCTTCACAGATCTCGAGTTGCTTGAGGTAGACTACAGATGTGACATGTCATACTTTTTCTGACACTGCAGTCTACTGTTTCACCTACCCCATCAGAGTTGTCACTTTAATGTCTTGGGCAGGTCGAAGACTTTATTTCCTCCTAATTTCTCGATCAGAGGTTGTGCTTTTGCATCGATGCTCTCAATAAGCTCATGTTAGAATATTACCCTTCAGATTGAACCATTGCCAATGCTTCAGTCTTCAGCTATTCGGACTCTATGATTTTGATGCATGTCTTCAAGGACCTGATCGTAGTGTCATGTTGACTGGTAGAGACAACACTACAATCTTGAAGAGTGTTGATTAGATCTTTAATGTAGAACACCTCTTCCTTCTATTGTGTAGTGCTTCAACACTTCTGTTTGCCTCAAAAGTTCTCAGCTACTGATGACTTGACTTCTTTGTTCTGGCCCCTTCTAAATAGTAAGACACTTCAGATTTGTGGCGTGTCCAGTTCGCTTTCTCCTTGTGATCTCCCGTTCACTTATCATCAATGGACTGACCCAATGCTTAATCACTTTAGTCTTGTTTCTTCGGCTATCCAAAGATCTCCGTATGCACTTCATCGCTTCTTTCCTTTGTTTGAAAACACTACGATCCCGGTTGCTTCCAAGATCGCCGCCTTCGCCTATTTGACACTCATCGCACTTGTTCGACTTTTCTTAGTCGGGCCATCAAGTCTTCTTCCGATATCCTTGTGGAAGACTTCATCCTCGAATGGCTTTCACAACTCAACTGGATGCCGATTGGGTTGGTGCTTAGATCTTCGTTAGCTTGCATGCCATTCGCTGAGTGCTCTCTCGTTCCCTTCAGGTGGGATGTATCTTTGCAGTGCCAACCAAAGGCTTTGTTCCTTTGGATATTCTAGGAGTGTTTCATTTGTTCGTAATCATATTTTCTATGATTCTCGCCTTGGCATTGTGAGCAATAACGGTTGAGGTCGTAGTTCGCACTCTCACGATCTGGGCCGATCGCGCATTACACTACTACTCCTAGATCGATCTCGACACTCTATAATTTCGCCTGTGCAGGCTTGTCTTCATCCGATCTTGCTCGACTACGATCTCGCATGTAATTAATAGACTTCCACGACTCATAGTGTAGTCTACGATCCTTGTCTTGGCTTCCGGCATCAAGAGACTTCTATGACCGAAAGTGTAGTCTACGCTTCGACTTGCTCTTCGGCAGATGTTCTATTTACCAGTAAACAGTCATCACTACGATTTCAACACGACTTCCTCAAGCAGACTACTACCGAGGAAGTTCTCCTCGACACACCACGATTCTTTCTCGCCTCTCACGGCGCTCATTTAACTCCGAGATCTACTATCTTGCATACTACTATGATTCTCCTCGATAGCTCTTGAGTTTTCCTCGACTCTCCGAAGACTACGATTTCTCAGTGTAGTACTTACGATCGCATGCCTATCTATTACATCATAAGATCAACCTAACATGCTTGATCTTTCTATGTTTATAGTCCTTGTACATCATTTCTTTTTAAGGACTTTACAAAGTTGTTTTGCTTATGTAGATCAACCTAACATGTGACGCCTCAAAATAGGTATACATCACTCATTCCGAGTCACAATACATGGTATGTAAAACAACTACAACTTTATTATTACAACAATAAAACTGTGAGTTTGAATACAAATATTATCTTCTAGACAATATCTATACTCAAATAAATCCTCATCACATTTATTGATACATTATTTTACAAAAATGGTGAGGACTACTAAACAACTCTCTCTAGAACCTTCATTCCAAACCCCGACTCGTACTCGCTATATTCTCGCCTCCTGAGAAGAAAAATGGAACAAAAAGGAAAAGGGTGAGCTCAACTAGCTCAGTAAAGAATATTATGACTAAGATAATATACAACAAATTATCGTTAGTCTTCAACAGGGAAAAATCTAATAGAATACAATAGACAACAAATTTTAAATCAATATTCGCAATGAAATAATAATTCATTAGAAGAGTTAGGTAGAGAATGCAAACTACTATCTTCTATGTATGAATTTAAAAGTTCATCGCTCATCTTTTATCCCCAGTAACATCAATCAATATACATCCGAATCAAATATTCATCTTTGCGCTTACAGCCAAAGATATTCATCATTAGTCATGTTCATCTAAACACTGCTCATCTTTGCACTACTACCAAAGATATTCTTTAGAAATCATTCATCTTTACTCTGCCAAATATATTCAATAATATCATCATTTAAGACCGAGGATGATGAAAATATTTTTAAAGAAACGAATTCAAAGAAACAAAATGATAAGGATTAAGGATTAAGGATTCGTACTTTGTTTTATCCATGTTCAAAAATACCTCAAAAATAATCATAGTGGTGTAAAATTCAAGAATGATCAAAACATGGATACAATCAAAGCTAGTATCCGTAATAGATATTTTGGACAAAAAGAAGAAATTTCATTTTTCTATGAATAAGTCAGATATCGTGAATAGTGCCAGATACGTGAATAAGTAACTCACACCAAAAGATAGAAATTCCACAAAAAAAAAACATCTTCACGCTTCATAATAGTACTCGTGAATAAGAATCTCGTGAATAAGAACTCATGAATAGTAATTTGTGAATAGTAACTCATGAATATTAACCCCACATGAAAAAGTTCCAAATTTGATAAAAAGTTCCAACCAATATTTCAAAGATAATGATATCAAGAAATAATATCATTTGAGAAGAAAATAACATCCCTTACCTCGAAAGATTAAGACTTCTAAATGAATATCGGGTATAAGTCTCAAGGGAACTTGCACCGCCTAACAATACTCAAAGTATACTCAAAATACTCACAAGAATACGCTTCGATAATATAGAGAGAGAAAACTTCAGCTTCGGTGTGATTTTCAATTCTAACCCAAGACCCTATTTATAGAAATCGCTTAGAACACCAAAGCGTAAAAATTTAATAAATTAATAATATTATTTTTTCAAATTTCCTACGCCCACTAATTTGGTCCAAGACATCACCACCATGTGACAAAACATTAAAAACGTTTTTCTTAATTTAAATAATTAAAACTTCCAAAAATCAATTATTTTAACTACTAAAACTTCAATAATTCATAATAAATAGCCCTTTCATCGTAAAAAATTCAATCTCGTGAGTTTTTATAGGAAATTCAATTCTCTACAACTTTGCGTAAGAAAGTTTTTCCAAATTCCAAACAAAAATTGACCAAATCCACAAATTAGCTATTTTACAAAAAGTTATAATCAAATTTCAAATAATAAATGGGGTCCACCGACATGTTTAACATGTTTTAAACATTTATTGCAACAAAAATACTCTTCCTCCTCAGATACTCATATATCCCACATTCGTTGTAAAAATATCACCATTATTATATTATTAAAATATAATAATATATTTAAATGAATTATTTTATTAGAAAAAGATAAAATTTCAATTTTCAACAATTGTCACATTAAAATTTTTCTCCATCTATATCCACATAAAATCAATATTTTCCTCATCACACGAATCAATAATTAATTATTCACAAATAATATTACTGTAATCACAATATCGACAACCAAAGCGCCTTGTGAAAGAGGGCTTTCCAATAAGAATTTCTTCTTCATCAAGCGCAAGCAATTAGGTGACCAAACCTCTCCTTAGATGTAACTTTCTAGACATTGCCAATATGTTATCTAATAATATTATTCAGATAATATGAATTATTGCTTCGATAATGAAAAATACTTGATAATGACAATTATCAAAACAACAAAGAATATAAAATATCAACGCAAAGAATTATTAACTCAATAAAATATCGAATAAAGAATTATCGTAACCATTATCGAGTAGTGCCTTCACGTAAGAATCAATAATTGGTGCAATACCGTGCTACCGTGTTTTAACCAATTTAGTATTTTAACAAAGATTAATCTGTGAATAACTACGCCCATTATTTTTAAACCACTTATATTTGTCGCTTTCTTCATCCAATCGCTTTCATTATGGGCCCACACACGGTCACATGCTACCAGTTGTATTTAATATTACAAAGACGATAATATATTCCACGACCAAACGAATATTTTATAACCACTTGCTTATTTTGATGTATTTATGTATTTTACCCCTAACTATCCACATTAATCAAATCAACCCTTACTATTTTAAAATAATAAATAGAGAAAATTAAATTTCGTTAATAATAAGTTGGGGTCTTACAACCTCCCTCCTTATGAAATTTCGCCCTCTGAAATCGACGACGCACCTGGTGTTTCAAAAAGGTGAGGATACCTCGCTTTCATTTCCGCTTCCAATTCCCTGTGTCATTTCCTCTATAAAGATGATTCCTCCACAAAACTTTAACTTGTGGTATGACCTTTCAAGCGCCAGGGACATGCTCCTTCCTATCCAAAATCTTGACAGTACCTCCTCATACGTTAAGTCTTCTATTATCTCGTCCCAGCTTCTAATTCTATAACGTGGTTCGGTCATTCACATATTTACTAAGTATGATATGTGAAACACATTATGAACACGAGACATACTTGAGGTAACGCAAGTCTATAGGCTACATTTCCTACTCTCATTAAGAATTTGAAATGGACCAATAAATCGTGGATCGAGCTTTCCTCTTCCCAAATCTTGTAACTCCTTCCATGGAGTAACTCGCAACAATACATGATCCCCTATACTAAATTCCACGCCCTTTCGATGAAGATCCGCATAACTCTTTTGTCGATCTTGTGCCGCTTTGTATACGCTTGTCGAATCATTTGGATCTTTTCGTAGTCATATCGTATTTCAACTCGGGTCCCAACAATGTTGCTTCACCCACCTCATCCCAACATATTGGAGAACGACATTTTCGTCCATATAATGCTTCAATGGAGCCACACCTATACTTTCCTCGATAATCATTGTTGTAGGAGAATTCCACCGATGGTAAATACTTATCCCAACCGCCTCAAGTCTAGGACACGAGTTTTAATAGATCTTCAAGAGTTTGAATAGTCCTTCTCGATTGTTCGTCCGCTTGAGGATGATATGCCAAACTAAATCGCAAATGCGCTCATAGCTTTTTGCAAGCTAACCCAAAATCTTGAAGTGAATCTTGGGTCACGATCCAAACTATGGATACAGCATGCCATGCAACCTCACAATCTCATTCACGCATATACTAGCAAGACGCTCAAGGAATAAGTCTCCAGATCGGCAAGAAATGAGCGGACTTGGTTAATCTATCAACAATAACCCAAATAGCATTGATGCCTTGAGAAACCGTAGAGAAGACCCGTGTAACGAAATCCATGGTAATGTGTTCCCACTTCCATTTCGAATCTCAAGTGGTTGCAACGGACCCTTAGGTACAAGATGCTCCGCTTTTACACGCCGACAAGTTAAACACATCGAGATAAACTTTGCAATCTCTCTCATATATTGTTCCACCAAAATGTATGTCAAGATCACGATACATTTTAGTACTTCCGTGATGGATTGCAAATGGTGTATTGTGTGCCTCCATCATAATCTTGTACTTCAAATCGTAGTCGTTAGGAACACAAAGTCTAGAGTGGACTCAAGTATTCCTTCTTCATCAATTCTCTCTTCCGAATAGCTCCTTCTCAGACTTTCTTCTTCATACGATCGCCTCCTGCCTGCGGGCTCGAGCAACCTTAACTTTTTCTATTAAAGTTGGCTCTACGCGCAGATACTTGACATCATCGCACTCATTCCCGTGATATGATCTTCTCTACTCAACGCCGTCACCACCACGCTCGCTTCCGTGATGGTATCAATAGTGTGGTCGTAGTCTTTCAATAGCTCGAGCCAACGTCATTTTTAAGATGTCGAGTTCTTTTTTGAGTGAAGAAATATTTAAGGCTTTTATGGTCTCAATATATCTCCACTTTCTCCCTATATAGATAAGTGCCTCCATATCTTTAGCGCGAAAATGATCACCGCTAACTCTAGATCATGAGTAGGATAATTCCTCTCATACTTTTTAAGTTGTCGCGAGGCATAAAGCTATGACTTTCCCACGCTGCATGAGAACACATCCTAACCTTTGCCTCAAGCATCGTCAGAGATAACAAATCCATCCGAACCAGATGGTATTGTTGTAACGAGATGCCAAAAATAAGTCTCCTCTAAGCTCTTGAAACTCTTCTCGATTCTTCGCTCAAACGAATTTCAGATCCTTTCGAAAGTTAATGAAGTTAATGGAGTAGCGATTCGAGAAAACCCTTCCACGAATCTCCGATAATAACCAAATTTAAGCCCAAAAGCTACGTGCATTTCTGGCCACCGACTTTTGGTTGCTTCTAACTTCAGATTGCTTCAATCTTCACGGATCAACAGATACTCCATGTTTCGACACCACGCGCCCAAGAAATGCTACTTCCTCGCCGAACTCAGATTTCTTCAATTTGCATATAGTTTGTTTTCACGAAGCCTTTGGAGTACCAAATTTCAAATGGTGCTCATGATCTTCACGACTTTTGGAATATATGAGGATGTCATCAATAAAGACAACAACAAACCGATCCAAATATTCCTTAAATACTCTGGCTCATCATATCCATGAAAGTCATAGGAGCATTAGTCATCCGAAAGACATGACTAAGAATTCATAATGCCCATACCGAAGTTCTCAAGGCGCTTTGAATATCCTCGCCTAAATCTTCACCGATGATATCCGAATCGAAGATCGATTTTTGAAAAGAATTGTGCCCCTCAGCAATCGGGTCAAAAAAGTCATCAATACGAGGTAGAGGATACCTATTCTTGATGGTGACATGGTTCAATTCCCGATAGTCAATATTAAAGTCGCATACTCCCGCTCTTTTCTTTACGAATAAAACAGAGCACCCCAAGGAGATGTACTAGACGAATGAAACCGATGTCCAACAATTCTCGTAGTTGGACCTTTAACTCCTCAAGTTCAATAGAGCCATTCGATATAGGGTTTTAGAAATGGGCTTTGTACTGTGTTCAAGATCAATAAAGAATTCAACTTCACGCTCGGGGTAGACCGGAAGTTCTTCTAGAAATACGCCAGAAAGTCAATAACGACAGAATATTATTCAAATTTGACGTGTCTTTATTCAAATCCATAACATGGGCTAAGAAAGCTTGACATCCGCTTTTCAATAAACGAATAGCTTTTTGATTAGATATGACAAATGATTGATTTTAATGGTTTAGTTGCTTGAATTGCATAACAAAGTCAAGTTAGGAATATGAAAACTAACAACCTTACGAAAACAATCAATTTTGGCATGATGAGTAGTTAACCAATCAATCCTTAAAATCACATCAAAAGCAAGTATCTTTAAAGAGATAAGGTCAACAGTAAGGTGATGGTGCCAACTTGAATCAAACAAGATTTATAAATAGTGGATGTGATGAAAGTTTCTCCTAACGGAGTTTCCACAGATAGTCAAAGTCTAATTTCTCCTGAGTCAAGTTTAAACGCTGAGCACATGCAGAGAGATAAATGAATGGGTAAAGACCCAGATCAAGTAAGGTATAAACTTCGCAAGAATTTATAAATAGCTTACCCGTGATCACCTCGTTTGGTTCCTCGCATTATGACCAATACAACAAACGCTTCTTCCCTAATCGCTGACTTTGACTTTTCTCGGGATGTTTTTTGAGTCACCGTCCTCGCCGAACTAGGTTTCGCCATCGCATAATCTCGAGCGATATGTCCTTCCTTTCCACAATTATAGCATACCTTGAACTGTCAGTGGCGCTTGACCGATATGTCCCTCTTTTTCCGCATTTGTAGCATATACGACCGGTGGTCGTTTTTCTCCCTAGAAACCGGGCTTGTTGCCAAGACTGCTGCCTTCACACGGTCGTTGTTAAATCTCCTCTTTATAAAATCTCCTCCCGACTCGCTTTCTCTATTTTCACGGCTATGATTACCACCAGTAGTGGTTACCATTTTGTCCGTCTCGCTTATTTCTCCGCCGGTTATCATTATTTTGTCGATCGCTATCTCCGCACGATCCTCGGTCAGGGTCCTCAAATTGACCGTACTCAAGTATCTCGCCTAATAATTGAGCCCTGCTTACAACATCCGAATAGAGAGAAAATTTATGAGAAATAAGATATCGACGATGCTTCAAGTTTCAAACCTCTAAGAAACATCTCACCATATACGCTCCTCGTTTCTCCACCAAATGAGGTGCAAACTCGATAACTCGCAAACTTTGCCTCGCATCGAGACACCGCCATGTTGTTCTCGCCCCAGTCTAATAAACTCCACTTCTTTCATATATTTTAACACTTTCGTGAAAGTATTTGTCATTAAATAGTTTCAAACGCTCCCAAGACATACGCCGAAAAGCGGTGGATGGGTACGCTTCACGCACTCCCACCAAAGAGTCCGCTTCGCCACGTAACATAAAGGTGGCGAATGGAACCTTCGTTCCTCCGCATCCCAAGACATCGAATATCTTGGTAATTTGTTTGACCCATGTTTCCGCCATGATCGGATCCGCTTTCCTTAAATTCGTGGTCCCAACTTCAACTGCTTGGGCGTGACAACCCGTGAATTGCTATCATTTCCTCCTCAGATTTTGAACACGAGTCTCCCTCGTCTTCGATTTTATACGAACCGCAAAAACTTCTAAACATCCCCTCGCTCATCATCTCGCCAAGTGGTGTTGTTCACAGAGGAACATTGTCACCTGCTGCACGCTCTCCTCGTTGGTGAGTACAACAGCGCTCCACTCTGCCTCATTTCCATTGTTAATATTCTCACGACATTCTCAAATACCGCCATAACACAAGGGTTAATTAAGGAAATCAATATATCACATAACATCCTTATATACCGACCAACTAAAAAATAAGCTTAGGTAGGACACACTAGCGAAGGATTTACTCGCCTCCCCTCCTAGTTCTATTCCCCGATCTCCGCCGTAAATCATATCCCTAAGCTCGATACCAACCGCGACTCCCCAAAATAGGTATACATCACCCATTCTGAGTTGTCAATACATGGTACGTAAACAACTACAACTTTATTATTACAACAAGAAATCGTGAGTTTGAATACAAATATTATCTTCTAGATAATATCTATACTCAAATAAATCCTCATCACATTTATCGATACATTATTTTACAAAAATGGTGAGGACTACTAAACAATCCTTTCTAAAACCTTCATTCCATACCCCACTCGCACTCGCTATATTCTCGCCTCCCCGAGAAAAAATGGAACAAAAAGGAAAAGGGTGAGCTCAACTAGCTCAAGAAAGAATATTATGACTAAGATAATATACAACAAATTATCGTTAGTCTTCAACAGGAAAAATCTAATAGAATACAATAGACAACAAATTTTAAATCAATATTCATAATGAAATAATAATTCATTGTAAGAGTTAAGTAGAGAATGCAAACTACTATCTTCTATGTATGAATTTAAAAGTTCATCGCTCATCTTTTATCCCCTCGTAACATCAATCAATATACATCTGAATCAAATATTCATCTTTATGCTACGGTGCCAAAGATATTCATCACCGGTCATGTTCATCTAAACACATGTTCATCTTTGCACTACTACCAAAGATATTCTTCAGAAATCATTCATCTTTGCACTACGGTGCCAAAGATATTCAATAATATCATCATTTAAGACCGAGGATGATGAAAAATATTTTAAAGAAACGAATCCAAAGGAAACAAAATGACAAGGATTAAGGATTAAGGATTCGTATTTTGTTTTATCCATGTTCAAAAATACCTCAAAATAATCATAAGTGTAAAATTCAAGAATGATCAAAACATGGATACAATCAAAGCTAGTATCCGTAATAGATATTTTGGACAAAAAGAAGAAATTTCATTTTTCTAATTGAATAGTGCAATACGTGAATAAAACTCACTCACACCAAAAGATAGAAATTCCACAAAAAACATCTTCACGCTTACTTAATAAGATTTCATGAATAAGAATCGTGAATAGTAACTCATGAATAGTAACTCGTGAATAAGAACTCATGAATAGTAACCCCGACATGAAAAAGTTCTAAATTTGATAAAAAATTCCAACCAATATTTCAAAGATAATGATATCAAGAAATAATATCATTCGAGAAGAAAATAACATCCCTTACCTCGAAAGATTAAGTACTTCTAAATGGAATAACCGTATAGTCTCAAGGAACTTGCACCGCCTAACAATACTCAAAGTATACTCAAAATACTCACCGTAATACTCGATAATATAGAGAGAGAAAACTTCAGCTTACGTGTGATTTTCAATTCTAACCCAAGACCCTATTTATAGAAATTGCTAGAACACCAAAAAGCGTAAAATTTAATAAATTAATAATATTATTTTTCAAATTTCCTACGCCCACTAATTTGGTCCAAGACATCACCACCATGTGACAAAACATTAAAAACGTTTTTCTTAATTTAAATAATTAAAACTTCCAAAAATCAATTATTTCGGAACTATGGAACTTCAATAATTCATAATAAAAAGCCTTTTCATCAGAAAATTAGAATCTCGCGTGTTTTTATAGGAAATTCAATTCTCTACAACTTTGGAGAAGGAAGTTTTTCCAAATTCCAAACAAAATCGAATCAAAATCCACAAACTAAGCGATTTTACAGTGCTATAATCAAATTTCAAATAATAAATGGGGTCCACCGACATGTTTAACATGTTTTAAACATTTATTGCAACAAAAATACTCTTCCTCCTCGTATACTCATATATCCCACATTCATTGTAAAAATATCACCTTTATTATATTATTAAAATATAATAATATATTTAAATGAATTATTTTATCGTAAAAGATAAAATTTCAATCTTTAACAATTGTCACATTAAAATTTTTCTCCATCTATATCCACATAAAATCAATATTTTCCTCATCACATGAATTAATAATTAATTATTCACAAATAATATTACGTAATCACAATATCGACAACCGTGCGCTTCCTGTGAAAGAGGGGCTTTCTAATAAGAATTTCTTCATCAAGGCGCAATTAGGTGACCAAACCTCTCCTTAGATGTAACTTTCTAGACATTGCCAATATGTTATCTAATAATATTATTCAGATAATATGAATTATTGCTTCGATAATGAAAAATATCGTATAATGACAATTATCAAACAACAACAATATAAAATATCAACGCAAAAGAATTATTAACTCAATAAAATATTTTGAATAAAGAATTATCGTAACCATTATCGAGTAGTGCCTTCTTCTACGTAAGAATCAATAATTGGTGCAATACCGTAAAGCTAATCGTGTTTTAACCAATTTAGTATTTTAACAAAGATTAATTCTGTAATAACTACGCCTTATTTTTAAACCACTTATATTTGTCGCTTTCTTCATCCAATCGCTTTCCGTTATGGGGGCCCACATTGTCGCACATTGGCCAGCATTTAATATTCCCCGACAAAGCGCATTTAATATTCCACGACCAAACGAATATTTTATAACCACTTGCTTATTTTGAAGTATTTGCGTTTTACCCCTAACTATCCACATTAATCAAATCAACCCTTACTATTTTAAAATAATAAATAGAGAAAATTAAATTTCATTAATAATAAGTTGGGGTCTTACATAACATATTTGATCAATTCATTCTAAGTCCTTGTACACATGTTTCTATTATCTATCAAAAGACTTTACAGCTTTTCTTAATGCAAGCATACTTGCATATTCATTCATATATATCATAATCAAATCATATATAAATAGGAATAACATTCACATGCTTATTCCTAACAATCTCCCCCTATTTGATTATAACAAAAATAATAAGTGCATATGTATTATATGAATGAATCTTATATACAGTGAGCAGCTGTATTTCTAAAACAGATAATCATGAATGTCATTTATAATGATATGGAATTTAATACACTGACATTTTACATCCTAGATCCAGAACATACCTAACTAGTTAGAGATGTACCTCTTTGGCTCCATATATATTTCCAGGATGTCTGTTGATCATCTATTCATCTATTTGTTCTTCTTGCTCTTGCTCCCCCTGGGATGATGACCTTCTTTATTTGCTTTGCTCCCCTTCAGCTTCTTTCTTTACATGCTCCTCCTCAGACTCTGCGTTTATGTGATCATCATCTTTTGGCTCCCCCTCAGATGATGATCCTGCCTCTTCTGCTGCTGTCTGCTTCTTTGATTTCTTCTCTACTATCTTCTTGCTCTTCTTACTTTGAGTGCCTCTTGCTCTGTCTCTTTTTATGCCTCTTTTTCTCCCCTTTTTTGTCATTAATCATTCGGGAGAGCTACTCCATGTTGGACATAAGCTGCTCCATCAGGTAAGAGGAGTTAGTAACTTCAAACTTGAGGTCCTGTTTGCCCAGCTCAAGTTACACTGAGAAAGACTGCTTCATGTCGTAAATCTTGTCAGAGAGGACTTGAATCTGTTCTTCATTAGCCTTCTATGCTCGTAGAGCATCTGCCTTCTGATCATGCATGGCCTTCAGATATATGTTATCTCTTTCTTTGAGTTTGAGAGATACATCAGCCATAGTAGCTTGAAGCTTGTTCTGAGATGAAATATCTCCTGCTGTTGTCAGCTTATGTGACTCTTCATTGAACAGAGATATTTTCTCACTCAGTTCATCAGAATTTTTCATCAGCTCCTTCTCCACATAATTTTTCATCAGCTTCTTCTCCACAGATACTTGATTATCTGGTTGAGCAGCCTCCTGTCGAGCATTAGATTGAACTCTACGATCTGCATTCTTGGACATATTTTCAAAGGTTTTGAGAATCTGAAGAATCGTTGAGTTCCAATCGCTGGTTGAGGATGAAGGAATGTCTGTCAGTAGTGCTTGAGCAGATGGAGACTTCTGGTTTTGAACTTGAACACCATCACTAGTGGAGTAAACAGATTCTACGATCATCTTCTTTGTCGTGTTCCTTCTTCCTTGAGAGTCCACTCTTCGATCGTAGGGGATATAGTGACTGCCGGCATGTCGATAGACTTTGACGTGGGGCTGGTCTTTGATCATTTTGTTTGCAAACTTCTTCACCCTTGGGAAGCTCTGAGCCACCAGCTCCAGGCTTGGAAACTGCTTGTAACACCAACTGAAGTAGCTTCCATCTCATTCAGTGTGGGCCTTTAGCTATGACATCCATTGGAAGAACCATCTCATTAGCAGGTCATCGGGATTGTAGAGAATGATCGTGCAGTCTAGTTCCATGTTGTTCCGGTTTTTAAACACCTCAAACGCAGTCATCCTTACTACTTTGAGCTGTTCGTTTCCATGATTTACCCATCTTTCAGGAGGTGCCTCTGGTAGTTCATTTGAGACTTCCACCACTATTCTTCTCATTGAATCTTTAACGATGAGAGGACAGGATAAAATTCAGTTCCTCCCGATTCCCGATTTTCGAATTGGAATCATTCTCCATTTCTTCTCTTTCGAGCTCGAATCAGTGACACCCCAAATCCGGGTACTTAAATTCCACGGATTTGGTGTTCATCAGATAAATATCATCTATCTATCTACCCATAATAAATACAAATCATGCAATAGATAGAAATAAATCCTCCCTTATAGGTTACAACATCCGAATAATAAATACAATCCCAGGTCAAACTAACCTTAAACATCTGTGCGGAAACATAAACAAATAATAAGTCTTAAACAACATCAAGTCTTGACAATACCATTCTAAAATTTAAATAACAAGTCTTCATCACTTATTAGCTTTGCCTTTGCCTTTGCTAGTAGAAGGCTCATCGTACCTTTCGTTCTTTACTGCAATGTTATTATTATGCAAGAGTGAGCATGAATGCCCACAAGTATAAAAATGAAATAACAATATATAATAACATGTGAGTGAATCAAAGACTTCTGAAATAAAAGCTCAACTTTTGAATCAAGAATGAATAACAAGAGTTCAAAAGATTTCTGAGGGTCATAAGACCTTGAACTATATCCTAGGTTATCAAGGGTTATACTTGAAACCTTTAATACCATAAGACTATGGACTCTTTTTACTCGCATTTAGGGGGATCAAATTTCTTAGTACCATCATGCACAATATCTTAATGCTAACGATAAGAAATCCCTATGAGGGTTGTTCATCTCGCTTTGACATCGAGTCCGCACCAAAGGAAGTTTGGTTTGGATAATTCAATAAGAGTTTTGAAATTTAGAACGTTCATCAACTATGGACTAGTCAATTAATTAAGGGTTCTGACGCCTCCCAAAATTATTGTATACGCCACCCATCTTAGGCCAAAAATCGCCACTTACATGGAACATAAATTTCAAATATACAACTTACTAATATAACTCGTCTCTTGGGTCGCCACTTACATGGTACATATACGACTTATAAATAACGTGAGTTTAAATCATGAAATACAAATATTGTCTACTAGATATTATACAAACTCAAAAGGAGTCCTCATTACTACTATTATCACACTATTTCACGTAATAGTGAGGACTACTAATGCTATCCTCCCGACCATTACTTCGCTCCCCGACTCGTCCCAAATTTATGTTCTCATTTCCAAGAGAACAAAGGAAAGAAAGGGTGAGCTCAACTAGCCCAAGAAGAAATATTACGACTAAGATAATGCGTAATAATTTATCATTAGCCTTCAACAAAGTTAAACCGATAAAATACAATAGACAACAAGTTTAATCACAGCTGAATAAGCAATCCATTAAAAGAGTCAAGTAGAGAATAAAGTCTACTATCTTTTAGGTTTTAAAAGGTTTTTCATCATCATCGTATAGCCGAGACTCACTTTAATAAATAATCCACATCATCGAATCACCTCCGCACTACTACCAAGGATATTCATCAAATTATCAATGGTCATGACTATACCGAATCACCCCGTCATCATAATCATACCAAAACTATCCATCACCGCATTACAGCCACCGAGGACTTTTATCACATCATTTATAACAAGCCATGATTATACCGAATGATCCTCGGTCATAATCATACTAAGTTCATCTATACACGTAAGTCAAGATAACATAATATAACATGAGGATGATGATAATGACATAATAATTCAATAAAACAAGTTCAAGAATTATTTTATCCGTGAATTATTAACGCCCAAATTGTCAAAATGATACTGCTTTTGTAGAGTAAAATTCAAGAATGATCGTAAGAATATTTCCATGAAAAGATATCGATGAAACGCAAATATCAAGGATATTCTACTAATTTCATGGAGTATAAAGTCAAAGTTTTAACCAACCGGGTATAATAAAGAATGGAATAACAAAAGAAATCACCACGCATGCGGATTGATGTATGTGTTATTCCAATGTAATAATAATAACGAACTGTGTCGTGAAATTCACAATCGACCCATGATGATCCAATGTTCCAAATGTAATAATAAAGATGGAACTGTGTCCTGTAAAACACACACGTATAGGATATTCCAACATGTAATAATAAAGATAATAATAAACAATGAACTGTCCTCCTGTAAAACACACGCATGTGATATTCCAATGTAATAATAAAGAATGGAATAATGTAAGAAGATCACCAAGTATAGGGGATTCCACAGATACAAAAGTTATTCCAATGTAATAAATAAGAATGGAATAATATAAGGATTTCACCAAGTATAGGTACGCCGCATACAAAGTTATGTGTATAGGTATACCACTTTTACAAAAGTTATTCCAATGTAATAATAAGCAATGGAATAACAAAGTTCTCTTCATGAATAAGAAAGAATAACACCCTTTACGGGTACAACAAATAATAATATTCCTTACCTTAGAAGAACCGAATATCGGCAAGGTGAAGTAAATTATAATACTTTTCTTCTTTCTCTCTATAGTTTCTCTCTATAGTTTCTCTCTAGAGTTTCAATGAATTCGTGAAAAATAATGAAGCACTAGGCCTCTATTTATAGAAGATTTCTAGCTTAAGACCGCCATGTGAAAAGGCAAGTGGCTCGACGACCGGTGATGTGAAAAGAAAAGTGGTTCGACGCTCAGAATGTGAAAAAGACAAGTGGTTCGACGCCTGTAATGTGAAACGACAAGTGGTTCGATCACCAGAATGTGAAACGACAAGTGGTTCGACACTGTAATGTGAAATGACAAGTGGTTCGATCTCGTAATGTGAAACGACAAGTGGTTCGACGCTCGTAATATGAAAAATGACAAGTGGTTCGATATTCTAGTAAAGGTAATTACTATCGAGGAAGGTAATTACTATTCACAAGGGTAATTACTATCGACGAAGGTAATTACTATCGATTTAAGGTAAATACTATCGACGAAGGTAATTACTATTCACAAAGGTAATTACTATCGACGAAGGTAATTACTATTCACAAAGGTAATTACTATCGACGAAAGGTAATTACTATTCACAAAGGTAATTACTATCGACGAAGGTAATTACTATTAACGAAGAGACTCTTAGATGATGACATATACGGGCCCCCATAAAATAATCAACTTACCACAAATGTCTCATAATGTACTTTTATATACATTAAGGATCGAATAAATATTACCACAAATCATTTTATTTTTAATCAACACATTTTTTTAATCTTTCAACAATTATTAATCATTTATAACTTGTCGCCTCAATTAATAATATAAATATATTATACGTATGATAATACCGTGACAATAATTGAATCAATAATATAAGAGATATGATGCAAAGAATTATCGTAAGCAATAATCGAGCATAGTCGAAAGTGACTTCTCACGTAAGCATCAATAATCAATACCGTGCGCTACTATGCAACCACGCCAGACATCGCATTTTTTACCACCGGGTAGTTCAACAGCTTTTAATTCAGTGAATACCTCCGCCGTTATTTTTATAAAATATTTTTGTCGCTTCTCAATCCGATAATAATTTCGCTAGGGGGTCCACCAATGATTGAGTCATTGTATTTAATATTCCCTAACAAAAAAGAATATTCCCCACCAAACTAATATTTTATAACAACTTGAATACTTTGCAAAATTTATAAATACTACCCACAACTATAATATTATCTCAAATTCACACCATAATATTAAAAAATTATTTCGACAAAATTTAAATCTTTATCGATAAAATATGGGGTCTCACAATCTCCCCTCCTTATGGAATTTCTCGCCTCAAATTAGGGTACGACTGGTATGATAAAGAGGTGAGGATACCTTGAATACCTTTATCGTTTGAAAACATTAAATTCATCTTTGCAATCCTACCAAAGATATTTATTCACAATTCATCTTTGCACTACAAAGCCAAAGATATACAACTCAGAAACCAATAATGCCGAGACGCAGCCTTAATAGTATCACAACCACGAATTATCCATGCACCAATCGCCAAGGATATTCGTGTTTTTCAATTACTACCATGATTATACCGAATAATCTTCGGTCATAATCATACCAAGTCTATCAATGCACTACTACCAAAGATGACTTTTACCACATCCATGAATTAATATTTCATCACGAGACTCACCAATAATTAATCCATATCATCGAATCATCCCCGCGCACTACGTGCCAAGGATATTCATTAAGATCACGACCACGAATTATTATCCATGCACTACTACCAAAGATAATCGTGTATTCATTAAGATCACGACCACAAATTATCCATGCACTACTACCAAAGATAATCGTGTATTCATTAAGATCACGACCACAAATTATCCATGCACTACGTACCAAAGATAATCGTATTCATTAAGATCACGACCACAAATTATCCATGCACTACGTACCAAAGATAATCGTAGTATTCATTAAGATCACGCACCACCAAAATATCCATGCACTACGTACCAAAGATAATCGTATTCATTAAGATATATCACGACCACAAATTATCCATGCACTACTACCAAAGATAATCGTGTATTCATTAGTATCACGACCACAAATTATCCATGCACTACGTACAAAAGATAATCGTGTATTCATTAAGATCACGACCACAAATTATCCATGCACTACTACCAAAGATAATCGTGTTTTCAATTACTACGCTATGATTATACCGAATAATCCCTCGGTCATAATCATACCAAGTCCATCTATGCACTACAAAAGCCACGTATTTACTTTCAAACATAATATAAACATGAGGATAATGATATAAAGAATCAATCAAATGAGATAAAGGATAAATATTAAACATTTATAATATAATTTATCCAGATTCAAGAATATCCCATGTTATCAATCACTTAATAATCTCATAATCTAATATCATTAATATTATAACAATATTTTAATCACTTCTTAAATTTATAAACAATTTATCTCAATTGTTTACGCTTTTACCATATAATGCATTTAATCATTCAAAATGCCATACTCATAAGATATCATCACCAATTATCAAATCCATCAAAAAAATATGCATATATTCTATATAGGATTCTCTAGCCATAAAATCCTATTTCCAACTTTGTTACTTTCACATAACATATTTAACTCATATGTTCAGAATTAAACTATTTTCATGAAAAATACCAAATCAGTCCCAAAAATATTTCTTTTCTGGGTTTTAGCATAATATAGTCCCATAATAAAAATATATTTTCTCTTAATTTTTAAAATTCATTTACTATTTTTCAAAAATCAATTTCTAATTAATTCCTTAAGAAATTAGCTACCTCAAGTTTAACTCCAAAAATTCCCAAATCTTGGCAGGACCTTACACATGTTAACGTGAGCTTCCAGCTTTAAATTTCATGGTCATCTGAGTTATAGAAACTCCTAAGTTATAGCGTTTTTTTAAAAACCTAAATATTGAAATAGTCATAACTTGCTCATTTTAAGTCGAATGAGCTCATTTTTGGACAGGAGGTACTTTATACCATATACCTTCATGTCCCAAAAGGCCAGAATTTTTCTCATAATTTAAGTGGCCGAAACAGCCCCTCTAAAAATCATGGCAAAGCAGCTTTTTTCTTTTTTTTTGCAGCTTTGCACTCCTTTGCTAAAATCAGTCCACACAAAAATCTACAACACCTTTTCCAGTAATTCCACTTGGATTAGTTAGGTAACTCATAGATCTAACTCTAGGACTTGACCACACTCAAAAATTCAAAATATAATAGAGATATGGTCAATTGAATTTCATGTTACGCTTTTCACCAAAATCTGATTTTCAACTCTTTGTGATTTCTAAGAAACTTTCATGTTTTCACATACTAACCAACATAACTCATCTTAAAACTTACTAATACTTCATATACCCATGATTTTCATCAGTTTCTATACTTTTATTATGACTTTCATCATAATCCACGAAATGCATCCTTTTAGTCAAGAAATATTTGAGGGTTTAAGAAATGGGTTTTTGATCGGGTCAATACAAAATTCAATTTCACGCTCTAGGGTAGGCTAGAAGTCTTCAAGAATACGCCAAGAAATTTATTAATGATAGAAATATCATTCAAAATCATATTCTCGTCCCAAGACTTGGATAAGACGTCACATTAATACCAACTGCGACTTCTATCCCTTAACCCGATAAAGACCTCACAATGATACCTATCAACTTGCCATCTTCAAATACGACGTCGCTTACGTAAAAGTCCGCTTTGCATTTCACACAAGGAAGTCAACAACGAAAGGATCGGGGCTCTTTACTTATGGCTTGATATGACAATGATTGACTTTAGTGGTTTGGTTACTTTGAATTCGCATAACAAGTTGGTTAAGAATATAAAAGCTAACAACCTTACAAAAAAGCATGATGAGTAGTTAACCAATCGATTTCTAAAATCACATCAAAGGCAAATATTTTCAAAGAGATAAGATCGACAGTAACGCGAAAATGTTTATTTGAATCAAACAAGATTTAAAAATAAGAGCTAGAACGGCGGCTCCTACTAACGGTTTCAACCAATAAGTCAAAGTTTAACTTCTTCTGAGTCAAATTTAAACGCTGAACACAACTAAGTGAAATAAAAGAGTGGGTAGAACCGGTATCTAACACTCAGATAGACTTCGCAAGAGCTTATGATTAACTTACCCGTGATAATTTTATTCGTGTTCCTCGTCACGAGAAAAAAACGCTCTCTTAAACTACGGGCTTTGGTTTGTCGGGACACCCTTTGGTGCCTCCATCCTAGTTGAATTTGTCTTCTAGAACGACAAAATCGAGCTAAGTGACCTTCTCTTCCACAATTATAACATGCTTTGACTTGCATGGCGCGCAGTTCGAATCGATGTGTCCCTCTCCTCCGCATTTGAAGCATACGATAGTGGTCTTTCTCCTTCCTTAACAACGGTGTCGGTGTCCGACGCCTTTCCATCATTGTTGAATCTCCTTTTCTTGAAATGTCCATTCTTATTGTTTTGGCCCCGATTACACCGGCGTGGTTACCATATTTGGCCCGCTGATTCCTCCACGCTTGTTGTCACCGCTCATGACTACTACTCGCCGGTATTATAATTTTGCCACCGCTTCTTTTAGTCATGGCTGACTCGTTATCGCTACTTCCACTAATCGAGCCCTATTTACAACATCCAATAAAAACGCAGCTTTACGAGAAATAAGATGTCGACGATCTCTCGCTTCAAACCTCTTAAAAACATTCGCGCCATTCTCTCTTCATTATCCACCAAGTGGGACGAAACCGTGATAACTCCGCAAATTTTGCTCTCGTATCATGCGACACTCTGGCCATATTGTTTTGTTCCAACTTGATAAACTCCACCTCCTTCATGTGGCGAATACTTTCGTGAAAGTATTTGTCGTTGAATGTACCTCCCTCGAACTTCTCCCAAGATATCTTCAAGACAAAGAAGTTGAGTACGCTTTTACCGATTCCCACCAAGAATCGCCTCTCGCAAGAACATAAAGGCGTAAAAAGGAACCTTTTGCTCCTGAGCATCCCAAGACATCAAATATCTTGGTAATCTTTATCCATGCTTCCGCCGTAAGTGGTTTTGCTCTCCTTAAACTCCTGGGGTCCCAAATCCTTGAATTGTTTAATGGTGACCGCCGAGAGTTTTCCGTGTTTCCACCACGCTTTTGATGTGAGCCGCTTTACCGATGTCGCATGAATTCTAAAACTTCTTAAACGCATCATCGCTCATCAATCGATCGTTGTTGTTGTTTACAGTGAGGATTATCGCCATCCCGTCAGACATTGTCCCGATTATCGATCCGTGAGAATCAATACCCTCGTGGCTCCATTGCTATTCTCAACATTCTCTGATGCCATTTTCAAACACCGCCACAAAATAAGGGTTAATTGACATGCAACATATTATCACTATACTCCGACCGACCAATCAAATACCAAATAAACTTAGGTAGGTCATACTAGCGAAGGTATTCCCCTGCCTCCCTCCTAGTTCTTATCTCACATCTCAATCATATCCTAAGCTCGATACTAGTACTCATACTAAGACCTCACATTGGTATTCCCCACCGAAAGACTCTCCCCCTACGTCTCGGCTTTGCATCTCCCATCAACAGAAGTCACCAACGAGGATCATATCTTCACACTTATGGCTCGATACCAACCGCACGCCTCTAAAATTATGTATACGCCACCCATCTTGGGTCGCCACTTACATGGTACATAAATTCAAATACAACTTACTAATATAACTGTGGTACAATACGATAAAATCGTGAGTTTGAATACAAATATTGTCTACTAGATATTATACAAACTCAAAAGGAGTCCTCATTACTACTATTATCACACTATTTCACGTAATAGTGAGGACTACTAATGCTATCCTCTCGACCATTACTCCGCTTCCCGACTCGTCCCAAATATGTTCTCATTTCAAGAAGAGAACAAAGGAAAGAAAGGGTGAGCTCAACTAGCCCAAAGAAGAAATATTACGACTAAGATAATGCGTAATAATTTATCATTAGCCTTCAACAAAGGTTAAACCGATAAAATACAATGTACAACAAGTTTAATCAAGCAATGAATAAGCAATCCATTAAAAGAGTCAAGTAGAGAATAAAGTCTACTATCTTTTAGGTTTTAAAAGGTTTTTCATCATCAAGTATAGCCGAGACTCACTTTTAATAAATAATCCACATCATCGAATCACCCCGCACTACTACCAAGGATATTCATCAAATTATCAATGGTCATGACTATACCGAATCACCCCTCGGTCATAATCATACCAAAAATCTATCCATCATCGCATTACAGCCACCGAGGACTTTTATCACATCATTTATAACAAGCCATGATTATACCGAATGATCCTCGGTCATAATCATACTAAGTTCATCTATACACGTAAGTCAAGATAACATAATATAACATGAGGATGATGACAATGACATAATAATTCAATAAAACAAGTTCAAGAATTATTTTATCCAGAATTATTAACGCCCAAATTGTCAAAATGATACTGCTTTTGTAGAGTAAAATTCAAGAATGATCGTAAGAATATTTCCATGAAAAGATATCGATGAAACGTAAATATCAAGGATATTCTACTAATTTCATGGAGTATAGAAGTCAAAGTTTTAACCAACCGGGTATAATAAAGAATGGAATAACAAAAGAAATCACCACGCATGCGCAGATTGATGATGTATTCCAATGTTATTCCAATGTAATAATAATAATCTTAACCAAAGTCGTGAAATTCACACCGGCAGTGATGATCCAATGTAATAATAAATAATAATAAACATGGAACTGTGTCCTGTAAAAAAACACATGCATGTGATATTCCAAATGTAATAATAAAGCTAATAATAAACAATGGAACTGTGTCCTGTAAAACACACGCATGTGATATTCCAATGTAATAATAAAGAATGGAATAATGTAAGAAGATCACCAAGTATAGGGGATTCCACAGATATACAAAAGTTATTCCAATGTAATAAATAAGAATGGAATAATATAAGGATTTCACCAAGTATAGGTACGCCATGATATAAAAGTTATGTATAGGTATACCACTTTTACAAAAGTTATTCCAATGTAATAATAACGAATGGAATAACAAAGTTCTCTTCATGAATAAGAAAGAATAACACCCCTTACTTGCACAACAAATAATATTCCCTACCTTAGAAGAACCGAATATTTGCAAGGTGAAGTAGCGAATACTTTTCTTCTTTCTCTCTATAGTTTCTCTCTATAGTTTCTCTCTATAAATTGAATGAATTATTGAAAAATAATGAAGCACTAGGCCTCTATTTATAGAAGATTTCTAGCTTAAGACCGCCATGTGAAAAGGCAAGTGGCTCGACGAATCGGTGATGTGAAAAGAAAAGTGGTTCGACGCTCAGAATGTGAAACGACAAGTGGTTCGGACACTCAGAATGTGAAACGACAAGTGGTTCGACGCCTGTAATGGAAACGACAAGTGGTTCGTTGACGTCGTCGGTAAAGGTAATTACTATCGAGGAAGGTAATTACTATTCACAAGGGTAATTACTATCGACGAAGGTAATTACTATTGATGATGAAGGTAAATACTATCGACGAAGGTAATTACTATTCACAAAGGTAATTACTATCGACGAAGGTAATTACTATTCACAAAGGTAATTACTATCGATTGGTAAAGGTAATTACTATTAACGAAGAGACTCTTAGATAATGACATATGGCCCCCCATAAAATAATCAACTTACCACAAACGTCTCATAATGCACTTTATATACATCAAGGATCGAATAAATATTACCACAAATCATTTTATTTTTAATCAACACATTTTTAATCTTTCAACAATTATTAATCATTTATAACTTGTCGCCTCAATTAATAATATAACATATTATACGTATGATATCGCGACAATAATCAATCAATAATATAAGAGATATGATGCAAAGAATTATCGTAGTAATAATCGAGCATAAATGAGTGACTTCTCACGTAAGCATCAATAATCAATACCGTGTGCTACTATGCAACCACGCCAGACATCGCATTTTTACCACCGGGTAGTTCAATGCAGCTTTAATTCTGAATACCTCCGCCGTTATTTTTATAAAATATTTTTGTCGCTTTCAATCCGATAATAATTTCGCTAGGGGTCCACCAATGATTGAGCCGCTTGTATTTAATATTCCCTAACAAAAAGAATATTCCCCACCAAACGAATATTTTATA
Organism: Panax quinquefolius; assembly: GCA_020205615.1. Classification (NCBI taxonomy): domain Eukaryota; kingdom Viridiplantae; phylum Streptophyta; class Magnoliopsida; order Apiales; family Araliaceae; genus Panax; species Panax quinquefolius. Next base: position 4,964,662 of record CM035170.1, on the reverse strand, counting down.
ACAACTTGAATACTTTGCAAAATTTATAAATACTACCCACAACTATAATATTATCTCAAATTCACACCATAATATTAAAAATTATTTCACAAAATTTAAATCTTTATTGATAAAATATGGGGTCTCACATATTTTATACTCGTAATTTTGTAAGAACAATATAAGACATGTTTTATGCAACCGATGATATGGTTTATACAATATATATAATCAAATACGATATGATAACATCTTATTACATGTATCAACACATAATCCATGCCCTTTATAATTACAGAGACTTTAACAAAAGGTGAAGCCATTTTCTAATAAAACTTAAACAATCATAAAAATAGAAATTGGGCTAAAGGAATTACCCAAAGTATAAAGTGTAGACTAAGAGAACCTTGATGATCCTTTCTCAGTTATTAGATCAATCACACACACTCACAATTTCTCTCAACTTCACAATTTCCAATTTCTCTCAACTTCATAATTTCTCTCTGTAATTTGCTTTGAACACTTAGAAAATAGGAAGGAGAATAATACGACGTATTAATAAAAGAACTGACGCGCAGAGTGGATGCCAGTTACCCAGTAATGGTTAACTACTTTCAACCTCTACTAGGGCCTCGTTTGGCAAGCCTTAAATGGCTCAAAATCATTTAATTTAATAACTCTTTTATCTTATAGTTTAATAATGTCACATCCAATTATAAAATAAATCAATTATCTTATTTACTTTACTTTAAATAAAATATGATAATTTGTCATTAATTCACATACTCACATAATTAATTTCTTACTTATTAATTATGTCAAATTATTAAATATCTAATTAATTATTACATTAAAATAATATTATGCTTATTAAATATTTCATTTAATTCAATAAGTTCACATAAATACATACTTTGAATAATAAATATTCTCCACATTAATTTAATAAATATAGCACATATCATTAAATTAATCTATCATAGTTACATCAATTAATTATTTAATCTAATAATTAAATCATCGAAAATATTTATTTAATCCAATAAATATTAAAACTAAATTAAAAAATTTCGTTTGTCATATCTTTCCCCCCTTAAAAGGATTCTGTCCCCAGAATCACGACTCAATAAATTCGACCCGTTACATTCTCCCCCCCTTACAAAGATTCTGTCCCCAGAATCGCTTACACATAATTTATGTAAATAAATGAGGGTAATTCTTCATCATATTCTCTTGAGTTCCCGTTGCTTCTTCAAATTGTGGTTCCTCCAAATTACCTTAATAGAAGGTATTACTTTATTTCTGAGAACTTATTCTTTTCTGTCGAAAATTTGAATCGGAATTTCTTCGTAAGATAAGTTTTTTTCAAAATGTAGGGGTTCGTATTCAATTGCATGCTTGTAATCGGGTTTGTAGGGTCGTAATACAGAGACATGGAAGATGTTGTGGACATTTTCGAGTGTTGGAGGTAAGGCTACCTCATACGCAACTTCACCGATTTTTTGCAGTACTTCAAAGGGTCCAACGAATCTTGGGCTTAATTTCCCTTTCTTTCCGAACCCGATCTTTCCCTTCTAGGGAGAGATCTTCAAGAAAACATAACTACCCAATTCAAACTCAACATTTTTACGATGTGGATCAGCGTATTTCTTCTGTCTAACTTGAGCTGTTACCAGTCTTGTTCGGATCACTTTAACTATCTCTGTTGTCTGCTGTACTAGTTCGGGACCTAATAATTGTCTCTCGCCAACTTCATCCCAAAGATAAGCGGAGTTCTCACACTTCTGTAGATAACGCTTCATAAGGCGGCATGCTAATACTACCGTGATAACTGTTGTTATAGCCGAACTATACGAGCGGTAGATGATCATCCCAATTTCCTTTAAAGTCCATTACACAGGCTCTTAACATATCTTCTAATGTCTAAATCGTTCTTTCACTCTGTCCATCTGTCTGAGGGTGATATGTTGTACTCATTCGCAATTGCGTACCCATGCATTCTTGTAGACGTTTCCAGAAGTTCGATGTAAAGCGTGGATCTCTATCGAAAACAATTGACACCGGAACTCCGTGCCTCAAAACAATCTCTTTCACATATAACCTTGCCAACTGATCTAAGTTGAATCTGATTTTGATCGGAAGGAAGTGTGCGGATTTCGTCAGTCGGTCAACGATAACCCATACTACGTCATAGCCTTTCTGAGTTGTCGGAAGGCCAACCACGAAGTCCATTGTAATATGTTCCCATTTCCATTCTGGGATCTCCAATGGTTGTAGCAACCCACTCGGTCTCTGATGTTCTGCTTTCACTTTCTGACAGGTCAGACACTTGTCGAAGATCTTGGTACATCTTGGTACTACTGGGGTGAATCGAATATCGTGAGCTATGAGCCTCGCTCAAAATGTATTCCTTAATCTCTGTTACTGGCGGTACCCAAACTCTGCTCTCAAATCTCAGTATTCCTTCCTTATAAATCTTAAATCTTGGTTCGGTCCTTCGAATATCTTCTTTTTCACCTTTTTAAATTCTTCTTCCTGAAGTTGAGCCTCCTTAACTTTATCTAATAGGGTTGTACCAGATTGCATCTGGAATAGCTTCTCATCAATTTCCATAGGATGCTTCACTTCCAACTCTAGTTTCTCCATTTATGAAATTAGCTCCTCCTGAGCGGTCAACATCATTAATTTCTCCTGACCCTTTCTACTTAAGGCGTCGGCAACCACATTTGCCTTACCCGGATGGTATAAAATTTCACAATCATAGTCTTTAATTAACTCCAACCACTTTCTTTGGCGCATATTCAAGTCCTTCTGTGTAAAATGATATTTCAAACTCTTGTGGTCTGTATATATTTCACATTTCTCCCCATAGAGATAGTGCCTCCAGATTTTTAAAGCAAAAACAAATGCAGCTAACTCCAAGTCGTAGGTCGGATACCCCTTCTCGTAATCCTTCAATTGTCGTGACGCATACGCAATGACTCTGCCGTTTTGCATAAGCACACAGCCAAGTCCTTTTTGCGACGAATCATTAAAAATAACAAAATTTCCTATATCGTGCGGAAGAGACAACACCGGTGTTGTACTCAACCTCTTCTTCAATTCTTGAAAGCTTTCTTCATTCTTCTCCGTCCAAATAAATTTCACAACTTTTCTAGTCAAATTCGTTAACGGAGTTGTGATCTTGGAAAAGTCTTGAATGAATCTTCTGTAATATCCTGCTAATCCAAGAAAACTTCATACTTCCGATGGCGTCCTCGGCTGATCCCAGTTAATCACGGCTTCAACTTTGGATGGATCTACCGAAATTCCATTTTTATCGATCACGTGCCAAAGAAATTGTACCCGCTCGATCCAAAATTCGCATTTTAAAAACTTGGCATACAACTTCTCCCTTCTCAACACCTCCAGCATTAATTTCAAATGCTCTTCATGTTCTTCCTTGGTTTTCGAATATACCAAAATTTCATCTATAAATACCACTACGAACTTGTCCAAAAATGGCTTGAACACACCATTCATTAGTCCCATAAATGCTGCATGAGCATTCGTTAGACCAAACGACATTACCAAGAATTCGTAGTGACTATATCATGTTCTGAACGCTGTCTTCGGTACATCCTATGGCCTCACCTTCAGTTGATGATAACCACTCCTCAAGTCTATCTTGGAAAAGTATCTCTGTGACACCCCCAAAATAGGTATACATCACCTATTCTGAGTTGTCAATACATGGTACAGAAACAACTACAACTTTATTATTACAACAAGAAATCGTGAGTTTGAATACAAATATTATCTTCTAGACAATATCTATACTCAAATAAATCCTCATCACATTTATTGATACATTATTTTACAAAAATGGTGAGGACTACTAAACAATTCTTTCTAAAACCTTCATTCCATACCCCAGACTGCGTACTCGCTATATTCTCGCCTCCTCCGAGAAGAAAAATGGAACAAAAAGGAAAAGGGTGAGCTCAACTACCTCAAGAAAAGAATATTATGACTAAGATAATATACAACAAATTATCGTTAGTCTTCAACAGGAAAAATCTAATAGAATACAATAGACACCAAATTTTAAATCAATATTCGCAGCGAAATAATAATTCATTAGAAGAGTTAAGTAGAGAATGCAAACTACTATCTTCTATGTATGAATTTAAAAGTTCATCGCTCATCTTTTATCCCCAGTAACATCAATCAATATACATCTGAATCAAATATTCATCTTTGCACTACAGGCCAAAGATATTCATCGATTAATCATGTTCATCTAAACACTGCTCATCTTTGCACTACGGGCAAAGATATTAATCACGATCGGTCATGTTCATCTCAACACTGCTCATCTTTGCACTACTACCAAAGATATTCTTCGAAATCATTCATCTTTACACTACAGTGCCAAAGATATTCAATAATATCATCATTTAAGACCGAGGATGATGAAAAATATTTTAAAGAAACGAATCCAAAGGAAACAAAATGACAAGGATTAAGGATTAAGGATTCGTACTTTGTTTTATCCATGTTCAAAAATACCTCAAAAATGATCATAGTGGTGTAAAATTCAAGAATGATCAAAACATGGATACAATCAAAGCTAGTATCCGTAATAGATATTTTGACAAAAAGAAGAAATTTCATTTTTCTATGAATAGTCTGCATATAATGAATAGTCTTGATGATATCGTGAATAGTAACTCTCACACCAAAAGATAGAAATTCCACAAAAAATCATCTTCACGCTTCATGAATAGTACTCATGAATAGTAACTCGTGAATAAGAACTCATGAATAGTAACTCGTGAATAGTAACTCGTGAATAAGAACTCATGAATAGTAACCCAGACATGAAAAAGTTCCAAATTTGATAAAAGTTCCAACCAATATTTCAAAGATAATGATATTGAAGAAATAATATCATTTGAGAAGAAATTAACATCCCTTACCTCGAAAGATTAAGACTTCTAATTTGAATAATGGGTATAGTCTTTGGGAACTTGCACCGCCTAACAATACTCAAAGTATACTCAAAATACTCACAAGAATACGCTCGATAATATAGAGAGAGAAAACTTCAGTTTAAATGTGATTTTCAATTCTAACCCAAGACCCTATTTATAGAAATTGCTTAGAACACCAAAGCGTAAAATTTAATAAATTAATAATATAATTATATAAATTTCCTACGCATGCCTAGAATCTGATTTCAACCATCAAACACATGCCACATTCTAGAAAAAGTAAGAAAAACGTTTTTCTAATTTTAAATATTTTAAACTTCCAAAATCAATTATTTTGAGCTTCTAACTTCAATAATTCATAATAAATAGCCCTTTCATCGTAAAATTCAATATTGCGCGTTTTTATAGGAAATTTAATTCTCTACAACTTTACGAAGAAAGTTTTTCCAAATTCCAAATGTAAATTGACCAAATCCACAAACAGACGATTTTACAAGCTATAATCAAATTTCACCAATAAATGGGGTCCAATTTACATGTTTAACATGTTTTAAACATTTATTGCAACAAAAATACTCTTCCTCCTCAGATACTCATATATCCCACATTCGTTGTAAAAATATCACCATTATTATATTATTAAAATATAATAATATATTTAAATGAATTATTTTATCGTAAAAGATAAAATTTCAATTTTCAACAATTGTCACATTAAAAATTTTCTCATCTATATCCACATAAAATTAATATTTTCCTCATCATATGAATCAATAATTAATTATTCACAAATAATATTACGTAATCACAATATCGACAACCAGTGCGCCTCCTGAAAGAAAGCAGGGCTTTCCAATAAGAATTTCTCCTCTTGTGACGCTTGAATTAGGTGACCAAACCTCTCCTTAGATGTAAACTTTCTAGACATTGCCAATAATGTTATCTAATAATATTATTCAGATAATATGAATTATTGCTTCGATAATGAAAAATACTTGTGTAATGACAATTATCAAAACAACAAAGAATATAAAATATCAACGCAAAGAATTATTAAATCAATAAAATATCGAATAAAGAATTATCGTAACCATTATTGAAAAAGTGCCTTCACGTAAGAATCAATAATTGGTGCAATACCGCAGCTCTTCTCGTGTGTTTTAACCAATTTAGTATTTTAACAAGATTAATCTGAATAACTACGCTACAAGTTATTTTTAAACAACTTATATTTGTCGCTTTCTTCATCCAATCGCTTTCCGTTATGGGGCCCACACATGGTCGCTACTTGTCGCATTTAATATTCCCCGACAAGCATTTAATATTCCACGACCAAAACGAATATTCCCTACAACAATGAATATTTTATAACCACTTGCTTATTTTGAAGTATTTATGTATTTTACCCTTAACTATCCACATTAATCAAATCAACCCTTACTATTTCAAAATAATAAATAGAGAAAATTAAATTTCATTAATAATAAGTTGGGGTCTTACAACCTCCCTCCTTATGAAATTTCGTCCTCGAAATTGACGTGACGATACTGGTGTTTCAAAAGGTGAGGATACCTCGCTTTCATTTCCGCTTCCAATTCCTAGGTCATTTCCTCTATAAAGCATGATTCCTCCACAAAACTTTAACTTGTGGTATGACCTTTCATGCGTAGGGACATGCTCCTTCCTATCTAAAATCTTGACAGTACCTCCTCATACGTTAAGTCTTCTACTATCTCATCCGGCTTCTAACTCAATAACGTGGTTTGGTCTTTCACATATTTACTGAAGTACGATATGTGAAACACATTATGAACACGAGACATACTTTGAGTAACGCGAGTCTATAGGCTACATTTCCTACTCGGTCAAGAATTTGAAATGGACCAATAAATCGTGGATTGAGCTTTCCTCTCTTCCCAAATCTTGTAACTCCTTCCATGGAGCAACTCGCAACAATACATGATCCCCTACACTAAATTCCACGTCCTTTCGATGAAGATCCGCATAACTCTTTTGTCGATCTTGTGCCGCTTTGTATACGCTTGTCGAATCATTTGGATCTTTTTACGTAGTCATACGTACGTCAACTTTCGAGTCCTAACAATGTTGCTTCACCCACCTCGTCCCCAACATACCGGAGAGCGACACTTTCGTCCATATAATGCTTCAAATGGAGCCACACCTATACTTGCTCGATAACTGCTTGTTGTAGGAGAATTCTACCAATGGTAAATACTTATCCCAACCGCCCTTGAAGTCTAGGACACAGTAGTCTTAATAAATCTTCAAGAGTTTGAATAGTCCTTTCGATTGTCCGTCTGCTTTGAGGATGGTATGCCAACCAATCAATAAATCCGCGCCCATAGCTTTTTGCAAGCTAACCCAAAATCTTGAAGTGAATCTTGGGTCACGATCCAAAACTATGGATACTGTGCATGCCATGCAACCTCACAATCTCATTCACGTATATACTAGCAAGACGCTCAAGTGAATAAGTCTCCGTGATCAAGAAGAAATGAGCGGACTTGGTTAATCTATCAACAATAACCCAAATAGCATTGATGCCTGAGAAACCGTAGGAAGACCCAGAACGAAATCCATGGTAATGTGTTCCCACTTCCATTTTGGAATCTCAAGTGGTTGCAACGGACCCTTAGGTACTAGATGCTCCGCCTTTTACACGTTGACAAGTTAAACACATTGAGATAAACTTTGCAATCTCTCTCTTCATATTGTTCCACCAAAATGTATGTCAAGATCACGATACATTTTAGTACTTCGTGATGGATTGCAAATGGTGTATCAGTGCCTCCATCATAATCTTGTACTTCAAATCGAGTCGTTAGGAACACAAAGTCTAGAGTGGACTCAAGTATTCCTTCCTCATCAATTCTCGCCCTAAATAGCTCCTTCTTGTACTTTCTTCTTCATACGCATCACCTCCGGGTTGGTGGCTTGAGCAACCTTAACTTTTTCTATTAAAGTTGGCTCTACGCAGATACTTGACATCATCGCACTTTCGTTCTTGCATATGATCTTCTACTCAACGCGTCATACCACGTTAAACTTTTCCGGATGGTATTGAATAGTGTGGTCGTAATCTTTCAATAGCTCGAGCCAACGTCATTGCCGCATGTTGAGTTCTTTTTTGAGTGAAGAAATATTTAAGGCTTTTATGGTCCGAGATATATCTCCACTTTCTCCCCATATAGATAGTGCCTCCATATCTTTAAGCAAAAACGATCCGCTAACTCTAGATCATGAGTAGGATAATTCCTCTCATACTCTTTAAGTTGTCGCGAGGCATAAAGCTATGACTTTCCCACGTTGCATGAGAACACATCCTAACCCTTTGCCGCAATCATCATCAGAATAACAAATCCATCCGAACCGGATGGTATTGTTAGAAACAGTGCGAAATAAGTCTCCTCTTAAGCTCTTGGAAACTTTTCTCGCATTCTTCGCTCCAAACGAATTTTGTATCCTTCCGAGTTAGCTGAGTTAATGGAGTAGCGATTCGAGAAAACCCTTCCACGAATCTCCGATAATAACTAGCTAAGCCCAAAAAGCTACGTACTTCAGTCACCGACTTCGGTTGCTCCCAACTTTGTATTGCTTCAATCTTCACCGGATCCACGGATACTCCATGTTGTGACACCACGTGCCCAAGAAATGCTACTTCTCTCGCCGTAACTCGCATTTCTTCAATTTGGCATATAGTTGGTTTTCACGAAGCCTTTGAGTACCAAATTTCAAATGGTGCTCATGATCTTCACGACTTTTGGAATATATAAGGATGTCATCAATAAAGACAACAACAAACCGATCCAAATATTCCTTGAATACTTGGTTCATCATATCCATGAAAGTCGCGGGAGCATTAGTCGATCCGAAAGACATGACTAAGAATTCATAATGCCCGCACCAGTTCTAAAGGCGCTTTGGAATATCCTCGCCTAATCTTCACCGATGATATCCGAATCGAAAGATCAATTTTTGAAAAGAATTGTGCCCCTTGCAATCGGTCAAACAAGTCATCAATACGAGGTAGAGGATACCTATTCTTGATGGTGACATGGTTCAATTCCCGATAGTCAATACAAAGTTGCATACTTCCGTCTTTCTTCTTTACAAATAAAACAGGAGCACCCCAAGGAGATGTACTAATACGAATGAAACCGATGTCCAACAATTCCTGTAGTTGGACCTTTAACTCCTGAAGTTCAATAGAGCCATTCGATATGGGGTTTTAGAAATGGGCTTTGTACGGTGTTCAAGATCAATAAAGAATTCAACTTCACGCTCGGGGGTAGGCCAGGAAGTTCTTCGAAAATACGTCGGAAAGTCAATAACAACAGAATATTATTCAAATTTGACGTGTCTTTATTCAAATCCATAACATGGGTTAAGAAAGCTTGACATCCGCTTTTCAATAAACGAATAGCTTTATGATTAGATATGATGTTGATTGATTTTAATGGTTTAGTTGCTTGAATTGCATAACAGTTGGTTAGAATATGAAAACTAACAACCTTACGAAAACAATCAATTTTGGCATGATGAGTAGTTAACCAATCAATCCCTAAAATAACATCAAAAGCAAGTATCTTTAAAGAGATAAGGTCAATGTGTAAGGTGATGGTGCCAACTTGAATCAAACAAGATTTATAAATAGTGGATGTGATGAAAGTTTCTCCTAACGGAGTTTCCACAGATAGGTCAAAGTCTAATTTCTCCTGAGTCAAGTTTAAACGTTGAGCACATGCAGGAGAGATAAATGAATAGGTAGCACCAAGATCAAGTAAGGTATAAACTTCGCAAGAATTTATAAATAGCTTACCCGGGATCACCTCGTTTGGGTTCCTCGCATTATGACCAAATCACAACAAACGCTTCTTCCCGTAATCGTTGACTTTGACTTTTCTCGATGTCTTTTGAGTCACCGTCCCCACTGAACTAGGTTTCGCTCTTCGTATAATCTCGAGCGATATGTCCTTCCTTTCCCCAATTATAGCATACCTTGAATCTTGTTAGGGCGCTTTGAACGATATGTCCCTCTTTTCCGTGATTTGTAACATATGACCGGTGGTCGTTTCTCCCCCTTAGAACCGATTCTTTCACGCAAGACCGCTCATCTTCACATGGTCATTGTTAAATCTCCTCTTTTTAAAATCTCCTCCCGACTCGCTTCTTCTATTTTCATGGCTATGATTACCACCAGAGTGGTTACCATTTTTGTCCGTCTGCTTTCTTTCTCCGTTGGTTATCATTATTCTGCTGATCGCTATCTCTCGTACGATCCTCGGTTATGGTCCTCAACACTGCTTTCATTATCTCGCTTCTAATAATTGAGCCTCATTTTACAACATCTCGAATAGAGAGAAAATTTATGAGAAATGAGATATTGACGTATACTGGGTTTCAAACCTCTAAGAAACATCCATACATACGCTCCTCATTCTCCACCAAATGAGGTGCAAACTCGATAACTCGCAAACTTTGCCTCGTATTAAAGACACCGGCCATGTTGTTTTGTTCTAATCGATGAACTCCACTTCCTTCATATATTGAACACTTTCGTGAAAGTATTTGTCATTAAATAATTCTGAAATGTCTCCCAAGACATGCCGAAAAGTGCCGACGGATGAGTACGCTTCACGCACTCCCACCAAAGAGTCTCGCCTCGCCATGGAACATAAAGGTGGCGAATGGAACCTTCGTTTCTTCGTGCATCCCAAGACATCGAATATCTTGGTAATTTGCTTGACCCATGTTTCCGCCATGATCGGATCCGGCTTTCCCTTAAATTACAGGTGGTCCCAACTCTTTGAACTATTTGTTTGTGACAACCCGTGAATTGCTATCATTTCCTCCTGTATTTTGAACACGAGTCTCCTCGTCTGCGATTTTGCATGAATCGCAAAAAGCTTCTAAACATCCCTCGCGCTCATCATTTGCTCGGTGGTGTTGTTCACGGGAGGAACATTGCCAACTGTTATACGTTCTCCTCGTTGGTGAGTACAGCATCTCTCACGGTCTCATTTCCATTATTAATATTCTCGAATGATATTCTCAAATCTCCGCCATAAAACAAGGGTTAATTAAGGAAATCAATATATCACATAATATCCTTATATACTTGACCAACTAAAAAATAAGCTTAGGTAGGACACACTAGCGAAGGATTTACTCGCCTCTCCCTCCTAGTTCTATTCCCCGATCTCCGCCAGAAATCATATCCCTAAGCTCGATACCAACCGTGACGCCCCCAAAATAGGTATACATCACCTATTCGAGTTGTCAATACATGGTGCGTAAACAACTACAACTTTATTATTACAACCGTGAAATCTGTGAGTTTGAATACAAATATTATCTTCTGATAATATCTATACTCAAATAAATCCTCATCACATTTATTGATACATTATTTTACAAAATGGTGAGGACTACTAAATAATTCTTTCTAAAACCTTCATTCCATACCCTCACTACGTACTCGCTATATTCTCGCCTCCCGAGAAGAAAAATGGAACAAAAAGGAAAAGGGTGAGCTCAACTAGCCCAAGAAAAGAATATTATGACTAAGATAATATACAACAAATTATCGTTAGTCTTCAACAGGAAAAATCTAATAGAATACAATAGACAACAAATTTTAAATCAATATTCGCAATGAAATAATAATTCATTAGAAGAGTTAAGTAGAGAATGCAAACTACTATCTTCTATGTATGAATTTAAAAGTTCATCGCTCATCTTTTATCCTCCGTAACATCAATCAATATACATCTGAAATCAAATATTCATCTTTGCACTACTGGTGTCAAAGATATTCATCATTAGTCATGTTCATCTAAACACTGCTCATCTTTGCTACGGGCAAAGATATTAATCGATCGGTCATGTTCATCTCAACACTGCTCATCTTTGCACTACTACCAAAGATATTCTTCAAAAAATCATTCATCTTTGCACTACAAAGCCAAAGATATTCAATAATATCATCATTTAAGACCGAGGATGATGAAAATATTTTTAAAGAAACGAATCCAAAGAAACAAAATGACAAGGATTAAGGATTAAGGATTCGTACTTTGTTTTATCCATGTTCAAAAATACCTCAAAAATGATCATAGTGGTGTAAAATTCAGAATGATCAAAACATGGATACAATCAAAGCTAGTATCCGAGAATAGATATTTTGGACAAAAAGAAGAAATTTTATTTTTCGATGAATAGTGCCGTATACGTGAATAGTAACTCCGACACCAAAAGATAGAAATTCCACAAAAAAAAACATCTTCACGCTTCATGAATAGTACTCGTGAATAGTAACTCATGAATAGTAACTCATGAATAGTAACCCCGACATGAAAAGTTCCAAATTTGATAAAAGTTCCAACCAATATTTCAAAGATAATGATATTGAAGAAATAATATCATTTGAGAAGAAATTAACATCCCTTACCTCGAAAGATTAGTACTTCTAGTGGAATAATTGTATATAGTCTTTGAAGGAACTTCTTGCACCGCCTAACAATACACAAAGTATACTCAAAATACTCACAAGAATACGCTTAGATAATATAGAGAGAAAAACTTGGCTTTACGTGTGATTTTCAATTCTAACCTAAGCACCCTATTTATAGAAATTGCTTAGAACACCAAAGCGTAAAATTTAATAAATTAATAATATAATTATATAAATTTCCTACGCATGCCTAGAATCTGATTTCACCCATCAAACACATGCCACATTCTAGAAAAAGTAAGAAAAAACGTTTTTCTAATTTTAAATATTTTAAACTTCCAAAAATCAATTATTTTGAGCTTGAACTTCAATAATTCATAATAAATAGCCCTTTCATAAGAAAATTCAATCTCGCTAGTTTTTATAGAAAATTCAATTCTCTACAACTTTGCGAAAGAAAGTTTTTCCAAATTCCAAATAGAAATTGACCGTAATCCATAAACCAGGCGATTTTACAAGCTATAATCAAATTTCACCAATAAATGGGGTCCACCGACATGTTTAACATGTTTTAAACATTTATTGCAACAAAAATACTCTTCCTCCTCAGTATACTCATATATCCCACATTCGTTGTAAAAATATCACCATTATTATATTATTAAAATATAATAATATATTTAAATAATTATTTTATCGTAAAAGATAAAATTTCAATTTTCAACAATTGTCACATTAAAAATTTTCTCCATCTATATCCACATAAAATCAATATTTTCCTCATCATATGAATCAATAATTAATTATTCACAAATAATATTACTGTAATCACAATATTGACAACCAGCAGCCTTCAGGGAGAGGGGCTTTCCAATAAGAATTTCTCTCCATCTTGGCGCCGCAATTAGGTGACCAAACCTCTCCTTATGTGAACTTTCTAGACATTGCCAATAATGTTATCTAATAATATTATTCGGATAATATGAATTATTGCTTCGATAATGAAAAATATTGTGTAATGACAATTATCAAACAACAAAGAATATAAAATATCAACGCAAAGAATTATTAAATTAATAAAATATCTTTGAAGAATTATCAGTAACCATTATTGAGTAGTGCCTTCTTACGTAAGAATCAATAATTGTACAATACCGTGTCTTCTTGTGTTTTAACCACCGGGTATTTTAACAAAGATAATTGAGTAACAACTACGCCGTTATTTTTAAACCACTTATATTTGTCGCTTTCTTCATCCAATCGCTTTACATTATGGGCCCCACATACGGTCATACCGTCATTTAATATTCCCGACAATGATTTAATATTCCCCACCAAACGAATATTCCCCGACAACAATGAATATTTTATAACCACTTGCTTATTTTGAAGTATTTGCGTATTTTACCCTTAACTATCCACATTAATCAAATCAACCCTTACTATTTCAAAATAATAAATAGAGAAAATTAAATTTCATTAATAATAAGTTGGGGTCTTACAATCTCGCTCCCTTCAATTGATCAAACAAGTCATCGATCCTCGGTAATGGATATCTATTCTTAATCGTGACCTTATTCAGTTCTCTATAATCAATGCACAGTCGCATCGTTCCGTCCTTCTTTTTCACAAACAACATCGGTGCTCCCCACGGTGATACGCTCGGTTTAATGTACTTCTTGTCCAGTAATTCTTGTAGTTGTACCATCAATTCTTTCATTTCTGCTGGTGCCATTCGGTACGGTGCCTTTGATTTTAGAGCAGTTCCTGGCGCCAAATCGATCACGAAATCAACCTCTCTATCTGGCTAAAGTCCTGGCAAATCGTCTGAAAATACGTCTGGAAAGTCCCTCACTACTGGTATCTCCTCTACTTTCGGATTCTCTTTACGACTATCGACTATGTAAGCTAGATATCCTACACAGCCTTGTCTTAACAACTTCCTGGCCTGCATCATCGTCAGATAACTCGCTTGTCTAGGCAACTTCCTACCATAAAACACCACCTTTGACGGAGTCATGAGGTTAATACGCTTCTTCTGGCAATCAATTACGGCTCCGTGATTGAATAAACAGTCCATACCCAAAATAACGTAAAATTCTCCAAGTCGAATAGGGATAAGATCTACGTTCATGATATTACCCTTAATATCCACTCTACAGCTTCTTATATGCGTATTTCTAATATGGATTATTTCTCTATTCGCAATTTCTATGTTCATGGGGTGTTCTAACTCATCCTTAGGCAATTCTAAGTTCTTAGCAAAGTCATCGGATATAAATGAACAAGTAGAACCCGAATCAAATAATACATAAGCATTAACTTTATTGATCGGAATGATACCTGACACCACATCACGAGACTGCACAGCATCATGCACTGTCATGTTGAATGTCCTGGCGGTCGGTCAGTTGGTTGCGGTTGGTCTCGTGATAGTTAAAGCACTTCCACCGCTGTTTCCCCTGTTCCCTCCTGATCCTGCCCCTCCAAATCCCTTCTTGGGACAGTCCCTTTCCAGATGATCCTTTGAGCCGCAAGTGAAGTAGGCTCCCTTCTTTGGGTTAGGACAGTTAAGTGCTATATGGCCCTTCTGACCACAATTGTAGCACACCCATTTTCCCTTCATACAAACCCCCAGGTGAGCTTTCCCGTAGGTCGGGCATGCTTTGATCCTCTTCTTCTGACATCCTTGCTGATTTCCAGTTGATGAGTTGTCAGTCCACCTCCTTTTCTGATTGATACTTCATCCCGTGTTACTGCCACTGGCTTTGTTATTTCCCTCATTTTCACTCTTCTTCTTTTTCTGATCCTGATTGTACTTGGTCACCGCATCGCTCCCACCTTCAGTGAGGATGGCTTTTTCCAGTACTCCAGCAAAAGTGTTTAGCTGAAACATTGATACTTTACTATATACCCAGGGCTTCAGTCCTTGTTCAAACCTTCTTGTTTTTCTCTCATCCGTTTGTACTTGATACGGGGCGAACCTAGCCAACTCATTGAATTTTGCCGCATAATCTGGTACGGACATATTTCCCTGTTTAAACTCCAGAAACTGGACTTTCATTTGGTTTTGCGATCTGGTCGGAAAATACATCTCAAAAAATATCTCCTTGAACCTCTCCCAGGTAATCACACATTCACCTCCCCGGACCTTATTTGCTTGCCACCAATAACTGGCTTCGGATTTTAGCATGAACGTCGCGTAGGCAATTTTCTGGTCCTCTCTGACTCTGGCGACGTCAAAAACTTTTTCCATTTCCATAAGCCACGTTTGAGCCTCGATCGGGTTCATGGAGCCTTTAAACTCTGGCGATCCCACCGCCTTGAAATCCTTAAACATCGTGTTCGGTGGAGCTTGAGGTGGATTATTCATCGCTCCAGCTAGTAATTTCACCAACTGTTGAACGGGGTCAGCATTGGCATTGTTGTTGTTGTTGTTATTCGTTGACTCTTCCTGGGATGGTCGACGATTTGGTCGTCTTCTCGGCGGCATGTTTCTGATAAGAATATACACTTATTAGGTCTTTATTCAATTCTTTAAATATTTAAGGCTTGACTAAAACATTTAAACATAATCACTTAACACATTATCTCAATAAATCCTGATATATTTATTCAAATCGAAAGTTTTAACATTAAACGATAGCATCACCGCTATTTATATCAACTATCCCAAGATAAAGAATCTACAGGGTTTAAAACATTAAAATATTCCTTTGTTTATAAACACATCGAAATTTACATCTAACACGAGATAAGTTTTTCACGTAATTAAACAAATTCTATCATTGTCTGTTAAGGCGCTGAATAGCCTTGCTACGTTCCTCTTCCATAATGCGAGACATCGTCCTGCGATCCAGCATGTATGATGGTAGTCCCTCGAACTGGATTTGGTACCTCAAAACTCGATCTTGAGCCTCATCCATTACATTATTAAGTGTAGAGTACGTATCCCCAAGCTTAGCCTTCTTTGCACGACCATCCTCTTCTGCAAGATCAGCACAGCGTGATTCTTTTACCCAGCCCTCCTCTGCTATGATTAGCCTTTCTGAGCTTTCCTTCAGTTCCTTCTTCAACTTCTCTATCTCCTCAGTCTTTACCAGACGTGTGTGAAGAGTCACAACCTCCCTATCCTTCTGTTCGATGGTAATTTGCTGAATAATCGTTCGCTCAGTCAGATCCTGGACAGTGTTGCATAACTCTACGTTACGGTCATATAACTCATCGTACATCTCAAAGATCGATGGAGTTCAAGGGAACTCCTCTTCTTCCTCTTCCTCTTCCTCTTGAGATCCTCCTCTCGATCGATCCTCGTGCTCATGCTCCCCACCAACAACAATGATCAATGGGGATGGCTCTCTCTGATCAACCGCTCCCCGACAACATGATTGTCTCTTGGCTCCTCAAGATAGTACTGGGTTCCTTCTCCCCAGCTCGACTAGCTCCTCCAACATCCGACATCCTGACAACACAATTTTAAGTTTCAGTTATTAAGTCGTACTAGTGAGCACATAATTTAACACATAAGCACATAAAGTCTTTTATTATCTTCAATGAATTAAGAAATTCATTTCTTAGAACTCGGTAAGAGTTTTCCATCACTATATTCTTCCTATAGGGCTACTACCTAAAGTTGTTTCCCCACCTAAGGTTCATAACCTACAGCTTTGATACTAACCTGTGACACCCCCAAACTTGGGTACTTAAATTCCACGGGATTTGGTGTTCACTGTACAAATATCATCTATCTATCTACCCATAATAAATGCAAACCATACAATCGATAGAAATAAATCCTCCTTTTATGGGGTTACAACATCTGAATAATAAATACAATCCCAGGTCAAACTAACCTTAAACATCTATGCGGAAACATGAACAAATAATAAGTCTTAAACAACATCAAGTCTTGACAATAACATTCTAAAATTTAAATAACAAGTCTTCATCACTTATTAGCTTTGCCCTTGCCTTTGCTAGTAGAAGGCTCATCGTACCTTTCGTTCTTAACTACAATGTTATTATTATGCAAGAGTGAGCATGAATGCCCACAAGTATAAAAATGAAATAACAATATATAATAACATGCGAGTGAATCAAAGACTTCTGAAATAAAAGCTCAACTTTTGAATCAAGAATGAATAACAAGAGTTCAAAAGATTTCTGAGGGTCATAAGACCTTGAACTATGTCCTAAGTTATCAAGGGTTATACTTGAAACCTTTAACAGTCATAAGACTATGGACTCTTTTACTCGTACTTAGGGGGATCAGCCCTTAGTACCATACTGTGCACAATATCTTAATGCTAACGCATAATAAATCCCTATACATGGTTGATCATCTCAGTTTGACATCAGAGTCCGCACCAAAGGAAGTTTGGTTTGGATAATTAAATAAGGGTTCTGAAATTTAGAACGTTCATCAACTATAGACTAGTTGAATCAATTAAGGGTTCACTAGTCTAAAAAGGGTTCAACAATAAATGATAATTAAATTGAATAAAAATCTTAAGAGGTACACAATAGAACAAGTATTGTATAACAGAATCATACTTTGAAATGATAGATAATCTTTAATATAACAAACCGAACTTGATTTATAAACTTGAATAATGATAACAAGTAGGGTTAAAAAACTTGCCTCGTGCGTAGGCTAAACGATTACTACTTCCGTTCACATGTTAAAACACATAATTTATAGAATCAACACATGTAATTTTACTGTTCTTGATGTTCTTGAAAGTTTTGAAAATAAAACATGCAAATCAATACTACGGGTTCATTATAACACCGAATCCGTTCATTTGAAGTTTGGTCTCTTCGTTTTAGTATACATAATCCATTACAAGCATAAATTTATGATATAACCTATGATAGACGTATCAAATTTGGTACGTAAGGCCATATGCCATTTTTTACACTCTATAATTTTGTAGCAACAATATACTACATGTTTTATGCAACTGATGATATGGTTTATACAATATATATAATCAAATATGATATGATAACATCTTATTACATGTATCAACACATAATCCATACCCTTTATAATTACAGAGACTTTAACAAAACGTGAAGCCATTTTCTTATAAAACTTAAACAATCGTAAAAATAGAAATTGGGCTAAAGGAATTACCCAGAGTATAAAGTGTAGACTAAGAGAGCCTTGATGATCCTTTCTCGGTTATTAGATCAATCACACACACTCACAATTTCTCTCAACTTCATAATTTCCAATTTCTCTCAACTTCACAATTTCTCTCTGTAATTGGATTTGAACACTTAGAAAATAGGAAGGAGAATAATACGACATATTAATAAAAGAACTGACACGCAGAGTGGATGTCAGTTACCCAGTAATAGTTAACTACTTTCAACCTCTACTAGGGCCTCGTTTGGCAAGCCTTAAATGGCCCAAAATCATTTAATTTAATAACTATTTTATCTTATAGTTTAATAATGTCACATCCAATTATAAAATAAATCAATTATCTTATTTACTTTACTTTAAATAAAATATGATAATTTGTCATTAATTCACATAGTCACATAATTAATTTCTTTCTTATTAATTATGTCAAATTATTAAATCTCTAATTAATTATTACATTAAAATAACATTATGCTTATTAAATATTTCATTTAATTCAATAAGTTCACATAAATACATACTTTGAATAATAAATATTCTCCACATTAATTTAATAAATATAGCACATATAATTAAATTAATCTATCACAGTTGCATCAATTAATTATTTAATCTAATAATTAAATCATCAAAAATATTTATTTAATCCAATAAATATTAAAATTAAATTATAAAATTTTGTTTGTCACATGAACCATCTTGATCATTTCCAGCAGTGAATTCTTCTTGCTGCATTTCATTCCCAAAGCCTTCTTTAGCAAGATCTTCCTCTGATTCATCTTCTTCATTGTTGGTCCTATCCTTAGCACTTTTTGCTTGTGATACAGACTCATCATCACTTAATTCAATGACGGCATTTTATTGATCACTGCTCCTTTTGGAGGCAAATTTGGCTTGCAGTCTGTAGCTCTTCCTTCTTCTTGGAGGTTCAGTTTTGGGAGAGTCAGACTCTTCTTCCTCTTTAGACTCAGAAGCTTTTGATTCATCAGACGAGCTTCCTTGAGGTTCAGCAAGGGGAAGGGCAGTCCCTTCTTCTGTAAACTCATCACCCTTTGAGCCATCATGGGGATTTTCAGGATTGAAAGGGACATGTTCTTCTTCTTCAGACACAACATTACTTGACCCATCATCTTGGCTTGTTGGGGCAGTTGTAGTTGGGGATTGAGTTTGGTCATCTTGAATCTCTTCTTCATTCGCAGAGTGACTACTCTGAGAATTAGCCATGGGGCTTGAGCATTCTTCTTCTTTATCAGTAGATGCTGAATTTTTATTCATTAATCCAACTTCACCTTCACTGCTGGATTTAGTCTGTGGGGACTCAGCCTTGAGATTGTCAGTTGCCTTCTCTTCTTCTGATTCTACATCCTTCTCTTCATCGGATATACAGTCTTGGGAAACTGAGGCAAGTTTGATTGTCACATTGGCTTTCTTGCTGGATGGCCCTTGAAGTAACATGTTGCTTCATTTTTTAGTTGTTTATGCCGCCAAGCCCTTTTCTTCTTCATTTTTATCTTTGGTGGAGATTCTTCGTGATGGGGTCTGAGCTTTCTTCACAACACCAACTTTCTTCACACCTCAGGATTTCTTTCTGGCTAGTGTGGTTGATGCTGGCCCAGAGTCATCAGACGCAAAGCTTTCTACCTCTTTTGTCTTCTTATTCTTTGCAGAGGCTCTGCTGCTGCTCCCAGTTGTCAGGCTTTGGTTCTCCTTGGGGTTTTTCTTCCAATTCACAAATAGTTGTGGAGACATCACTTTGTGAACATTCAGAGGCTCTCCTTCATCATCCTTGATCTTGCCTCCTAGCTTCTTCTTTATTACAATGCTCAGTAGTCTTCCATGAAACACTTTTGTCAGAGGTTTTTCTGTAGACTTCTTTAGCTCAACCTTTTCTACCCACTTGGAGATTTGGTCAAACAGGATAACTCCAAAGTTAATCTGTTTCTTCAGAACTATTACTGATATAATCTTCAACTACTGATCAAGCACAGTATCATGTGCAGTCTCCTTGCACAGTATGCATTTTCCAACTATTTCAACAAGGAACTCGTACTCTTCTGGAAACTCCTTCTTCTTCATGTCTTTCAGACTAGGGTTTCTCTGGTACCCCATGATCTCCTTTGCTTGTTCCGTATCGACATCATCAAGGATCTTCAATCCTTAGTTAGGAAAACCTAGGCATTGATTGAGGTCAGAAGATTTCAGCTTTAGAGACTGACCTTTGACCTTGGTAGAAAGGGTTCTGGACTTTATGGAAGCATTTGAGTAGAACTCTTTAACCAGGTCAACATATACTCGAGTGCTAGCCTCAAGGCATTCTGAGAATCCAGCTTTCTTTATAAGCTCGAGAATATCTCTTAACTTCTTTTCGGATTTGTTGAACGATTTGGTTCCGAGCTGAATGCCAGTGATTACTCACCAGTTTTCCATTTGAGTAGTTCGAAGAATGTGGGTATTTGATTTAGAGAGGTTTATGAGAGATGGCTGATAGTGATTTGGTAAGGCTCTAGAGTGTTAACCTATTTTGGCTCTTGAGAGGATTTTACGGTTTGAAAATGGGAGGGAGAAGGGTTCAATAGCTTCTGAAAACTGTTTGCAGATTTGAATTTGTCTTTATGGCAGTTCCTTCTAACTCGGAATAACTAGTGATGTGTCAACCGACCATTGGTTGCACGATGTCCAGTAATGAGCTATAACTCCCCATATCTTTTCAATTAGATATTTCCTTTTAGAAGAGTAGACGTTTAATCGATGTGGCTTTGACCGTTGACCTTTTAATTCGTAGAGTAGCATGGTAAGGATGTTATGGACTCTACGTTTTCCTTTGTTGACTCAACGATCAACTTTTGAGAGACGCTGCAGTGGATGGCTTTGATATTCATCCTCATTTTGAAACTGTATATCTTGATCACTGATATACTCCAAGCCAGTTTGGGCACTTAAGTTCTGATGTGAGTTTGTACGATGTCTTTCCAAACTGTATTTGAACTTATCTCCTCATAATCTGAGTAGTTGAGCAATTTTCCCATTTTCCAAGCTCCTTGTGTACTGGAGTGTCCTCTGGTAGGACAACGATCGTCGAGTCTACTTCTACGATCGCTGAGGTTTCACTACGATAGTTGAAGTTACATTACGATTGTTGAGTTCTCTCAAACTCTACTCTGAAATCGTTGACTGTCTTGGTCCTTGAGATGAATTTGATCAAGCAATTTTTCTGGGTTAAGGTAGCTCAAGATGGGCCAACCTCTTAGAGTGAGCTAAGGGTCAGGTTTGTCCCTTAGGCGCTTTCCAAATGAAATACTTTTGACATGATTTGCAATGATATCTCATTTGACCTTTTCTGATGGGGAGGTCCTCTACCAACTTTGGACAGTTGCATTTGCTGTAATCGTGGTGTCCTCCTGCTTCTGCACTGCGATTAGATGTTTGATCGTAGGCACTCCACGATTTTGGGTTGGGTGGCTGATAGGTTATCAGTACTACGTTTTGAGACGTTCCTACTGACTATGGATCTTTATTTGGTTCATCAGCCATAAAGTTTTGAGACTCTGTAGCTGGTACATTGCTTCATAGTATATCTCAGCGTTGTTGTTTCTCAACAGATCATTGCTCCCTATGGTTGATGTTGTTTTCTCAGATAAATGTGATTCCTTTTTTCTACATGTGTATTAGAAGGCAGCCTTGCATATCTCCTTATGACTGGAATCACCATTATCACTTAGATCTCCCTGTATCATAGGCATTGATATTTTCAGGACTAATAACTCTACGATCATTTGACAGCTGTCAACGTCGGGATTTTTTAGATGTCCCTTTTAGTTACTTGGTCTTTGGTGTTCTCATTTTAGGTGAGATTTGTTTGAAAAAACAAGTGAAAAAGGTCCGACATGTATAATGTCGACGATGGACTGTTAATAGTCGCCAGTTGGTTTTTTAAATGGTTGTACCAACACAACCTAGAAAAGGTTTGCACATTGACCCAGTGATGTGACATTGCTAAACGGGTCGGTGAAACCGAGATTCATTAGGGTCCGGGGACTTGATTATGCGCAGGGAAGGTGTTAGGCACCCCCCCCCCCCGCCCTGACATCCGTGTTACCACGGTGACCGCTAATTTTCAAGAAATAATTATCTGAATGTGTGTGTGGGTCAATGTGCTGTTATTTGGAAGTAGTGTGAGGCCTCGTTCGTACCTATATACACAGGGTTTAAATTTATGTAAAAATTCAGTTTTTAGCAAGATATAGCAATGATGTTTTATAAAAAGGTTCTTCAAACCCTGATGCTCAATAGTAATTGAGACCTTTTCCACTTCCATTTTTATTAAATGCGCGACTTGATTGATTTTATTTCCGAGATGCGAAGCATCTGTAAGAAAATAATGTACAAAAATAATGTCGATTTCCTCGTGGGTATGAAAACCATCTAAGGAAATTCAGACACCGCAGAATAATTTACAAGCTGCTTACACCTGAAAATGTCCATCACGGGAACCGAATCTAGATCCAATAAGCTAAATCTGTGATCACATGATTCCTAGGCGCACATGATACCGTAATTTGTATGAAAGCAGTAAGCAGGTATATATATAAAAGCTATAAATATATATATACAGACATGATCACCAGCCATGAAGCACCTCCATAGGGAATCAGAAAATGTAAATAAAGCTGTAAAAGCTAATGTTAGTCCATATATATAAATATATATATATATGTATATACAAACTGAAATAAAACCACGAACCGAAATCCGAGCAAACACACGCAACACGACTCTCAACGTGAAGAAGGGTGTGTACAAAGATGAAGAGAAGAGCTTTAAAGTGTGTGAGAAGGCTTACAGTAGGCTGCCAAAGAAGACTTCTATATCTTTAAAGTAGGTAAACACTGGCTTTTGTAGATACAAAAGCAGCTATATATGAGCTCACGGGTGTTTAAAATGGGAAAGGACTCAGTATATTGCAAGTACGAAGCAAATTTGATAGGGCTTCCTCGCTTTTTCTCTTCTCAAAATGGCCACCCCAAGCCCTCTATTTATAGAGGGGGGGAGCCGCAGTACTGACTGAGGTCGCCTTGGATTGCCCCGGTTTCTCGGGTTCAAATGCGTCTCAAGTCGTGCACTCGAGCACCGTGAATGTCTGCTCAAACTTTTAGAATTGCAATCCGGGCATCCGACTGAGGTATATAGGACCTATTTCGGACTGCCGTTGTCGAGAGTTATACAATAGCATAGGATTAGAGTGCATGACGAAGTCATTGAAGATGGGACGATGCCGCCTCGGTCTTGACTTCAAATTATATCCGCTTACCCTTATGATAGTCACTCGGATTGGTTTTCCTTGATTCTTGTGGGACATCGTTGTGTAGAGATGTGTGTATAAAATGTTGAGACGACGTGATGTGGCATCGCATTGGCAAGATGACGAGGTTGCCCCTCACCGGTGTTATCGCCGGTTTGGGCTGATAAAGTAGACGTTGCTCATAGCTTCGCTGAGATTGGACTGCTGCAAGTGTTGAAAGTCCTCAGTGTCAACTCTGAGGTGTGCCTATCCTCCCGGTGTTATCTCCGAATCAGTACTGGGTGTCTCGTTATGAGTGCCGATATTGAAGCTAGTTGCATTTGAAACAAACATTTTCGGGGTTATCGCCGAAACTGCATTCCTTGGGGGTGATTACCAAGGTTGGTATCTATTCCCATGGTTGGGATTGAGACTGGATACCTCGGGGTTATCTCCGAGATTAATTGGTCTTCTCCGGTGTGTGTTCCGGTAATGGATCTGCACGCCTCGGGGTTATCTCCGAGGTTGGAGTTGTTACTCCCAGTGTGTGTTCTGGGGTTGATGTTGAGCTTCCGGTAGTATCCAGAATGGATATGGACTGTCTTCCAAGGTTCCCTCTTGAAAGATGAATCTGTCCTCCTGCAATGTTAGTGACAGGTGTGCAGAAAATTTCGAGTGTCTACAGATGCCCCTCTTTATCATACTCATGCAATGCAATGCATGGGTAGGATAAAAAATCCTAGACGCTTGAAATGCAACAAGACAAACATGATACTATATATAGCAACATGATGCAAATGTATTACGCATGTGTACAGGGTTGTTGCCCAACATGCTGGGGATGATTGTTGGCTCCCTGTTGCTTCAACTGGGGATTGGCAATGATGACCAGATTTGATGTGTAATCCAAATCTGTTAGGATGTTGATGTTGGGGTTATCACCAAATTCCTGGATCCTTGATAACGACTTGATCCTGAAAATGAACTTCTTATGTATAAGAGATCTGTGGGGATAAAGCGTGGTCTGTTTGAGGATGTGTATAACATATTCCATCATCGATCCTCCTTGATGACGTTCTCCTGGCTTGTATCATCGTAATATGTCGGGTTACATTGATTTATTGCCAACAACAAATCCGCCATGGTTTCCTGACCTTCGTTGACGTGTACTTCACCGACATGTGAATCAACGGATGAACATCCTGTGGGGAACATTGTCAAGGCTGCATGACCTTCGCTGACGTGTGAATCAATAGTAAAACGCATTGTAACCCCCCGCCGGGGATCCGCTAGGGAATATGAGTAATCGAGTATGAAATCCTCGAATAGCTCTCGAGCTTTAATAGGTTTCATCGCCATCGGCTGAGATAACGTCAAGGCTGCTTGACCTTCATTGATATGTGTGTCAACAGCTGAATATGCGTTGTAACGCCTTGCTGGGGCTTTACGTTGTAACCCCCGTTAGGGATCCATGTTGTAACCCCCGTCGGGGATCCACGTTGTAACCCCCGTCGGGGATCCACGTTGATCTTTAGGGTAATGACCTGGAGTTAGCGGCATTGGACCTGTACAAGGTATTACCGGATGTGATTTGTAAAAATGAGATTATTGGTAGGGTATACCTCGTGTTCGGGTGACTACCAATGAGTGATGAACAGACTCAAAGTTTCATCTGAGAAGACTATGATTGTAGGCTGTTTTGCTCAATCGCGTAGCATTTTTATTCCCGTTTTGACTTTTTCAGTCCGCAAGAACTCCTTTGCAACTTGAACTGGAACAAGACAGAGGGGTGGGGCCCACATAGGGGTGCCACAGGTACACCTGCTTCAGCCACAGATGAGCCTGCGGCCAACCGTGGATGTTATAATCCAGCAGGTTGGTCTCACAAATCACTTTCAACTTGTCTCGCAAAGGAAAATCCAAGAGCCTCTTTCAGATCTACTGAGTTCGGTCTATTTTCTACAAATTTTGTCACCGTACAAGTGTTTTGTATAATCCTGGTAACGTATGCATGTATTTTTTCCAGTTTTTGTCCGTTGGAAAATGACTTATCGCATGAAATGCATCTAAACACATAGTAGTGATTATGTATGCACAAATGACTTGATAAAAAATATTTAACATATTAAATGTTAGTATTAAACCATGTTGAACATAATGATGTGAAAAAATTTGACTTCCGAGACAGTCAAATTGGCACCTTTTTTCTGCTATTTTTATCCTATTTGAGGACATATGAGCATAAGGTAAGAAGGCAAAGTACTCCTGACATTGAGGTTAACGTTATATGTGATGGTTTTTATTTTTAATGCATATATTTTGTATATGACTTTGGGGCAGGTGTGCTACTGAATGGCCACCTAGTCATGCCTATGTGCATATGGATAGTCCTATTTACAAAGGGGACTATAGCAAAAAATTTCCAAAATGTAGGCATTGGGTAGTCATGCATTCTAACTCTACTGTATGTTAAAGTAAATGCATGCATGCATGTAGTCATAAGATGCATTTAGAAAAGCTCCTGGTTAGAAAATACCACACCCTTTCTGAGGTGATTTGGAGGCTTGTTGTCCAGATATTATATATCCAGATCAGCCGAGTAGTTCCCGTAGGACCACTTCTGGTGTACGGCGGAGGGCTTCTGAAGTGCCTCATCCCCATTCCATGAGACAACCTCGTCGATTGGTGGAGGCGGTGATACGTCCAGTCCGGGCTGAGGTGTCAGACGTTGAGGACGAGGATGAGGATATTTTGATTGAGGACCCCGCTCCTGATGCACATGTTCCCCGTAGGAAGCTCCCGAGTATTCAGGTGGCAAACCCAGAGCTTCTAGGTGATTTGAACAGACATCCCTCGATGTACTTGCATGCTAACGATGTATGTCATTAGACTTTCATCTTCCTTCTTTCCTATTTATGAGGAGTAAAGGATTTTGATATTGATTTGCATTTCATACAGGTTCCCAGCTTCACACAACCTCGAGGGAATTGGTTTAGCATACACTCCATGTATCAGACTCTTCATCCCGACTATAGAGAAGCAGTGCATGACTGGGGATTCGGGGCATTCTTCTCCATCCTTCCCCGTCGTTGTCCCTGGGGTTACCTCAGGGCATTGTCTGAGAGATGGTTTCATCAGACTCAGTCACTCCATTTGTTGGACTGTGAGGTGACGATGACGCCGATGGATTGGCAGTTTATCACACGTATGGAGTTTGGAGGGGCACTAGTGCCTTGCATGGCGGACATTACCCCCACTGCCGTCAGATCCTTATTAGGAGTTCCGGCGGAGGCGCTTAAGGGTAGGACTGTTCGTTCAGGTCCTTTGAGCGTAGACGCTATGAGTGGGCTGTTGAACGAGCCCATGCCAGATGATGTTAGAGTCAGGGATCGCATTCTTCGGCGATTGTTCTTGATGATCATTAGGGGCTGCTTCATAGTAGATAATTCCTCAACGGTGTCGTTTGCTTTGATCAGCGCCATACGTCATGTGGACCGTATTGGAGAGTATGATTGGGTCTCCTACACCTTCGCCTATTTCCTCCGGGGCATGCGTATGCGCTCACAGGGTTTAACTGAGGCTTGGCTAGGATTTTACCCATTTCTGCTGGTGAGTATTTCTTTTGTCATTTCCCATTTATAGGTTTAAGAGTATTTACTGACCGCAGATGTTTTGCCATTGTGTTGGCAGTTTTGGGCCTATTTAAGGCTCCCATGCTTGCGTCATGTGAGTGTGTTAGGTTTAGATACCTATCCACGAGGACGACGATGGCATCATTCTATATTGGCGGAGGTCCTTGTAGCTGAGGGTTTCACTCACTGTCGCTTGCAGCTGGAGTTGTTGACAGCTGAGATTATCACATGGATTCCCTATTCTGGGAAACATTTGGCCATCGGTTTTGAGGATGGATACCCGACTGGAGTCGAGTACGTGATTTCCACCAGGAGAGTTCCTCTCTTCACAGATGGAGGCTGGGAGCTCTATTTAGGAGAGCGTGCTATTAGGAGCACCACAGGGGAGATTCGTATACCGATCTTGCCTCCTGCCAGGCGTTATTGGCCAGTATCACAGTCACCAGTCACTAATATCCCATTGTTGGGGGTTGATAGTTTTGTATTATCAGAGGGTCTACGTACTCAGGAAAAGTTCCAGCGTTGGTGGTTGCCTCATACTATTGGACCCCAGTCCCGTGCCACTCAGTTCATGGGGGATATGGTTCCAGGATCCGTGATGATGACGGATTGGATTGCCTGTGTTCGAGATCCGACTCATATGACACAGATTGATAGTTTGACCCGGCAGTTGGATCAGGCACATATATTTATCCGGCATTTGGGCAGAGATCCAACAGATGCAGGTTCGTTTGATCCTTCCAGCTCAAGTGCTGGCCCCTCAGATAACCCATTTGGTTATACCAGTGCAGATCCTCATTTGTATAGGCCTGACATCCCTGTTGATAGAGATCTAGTGACTCAGGAGGAGTTACGTCAGGTGGACAGGATTGATGATGTGGACATCGACACCATTATCTTTTTCTGATGTGTATTCTCGTTATATCTTTTGATAGGCCTCTGTTAGCTATTGGGTGGATGTGCCCCATTCTCACTATATCTTTTGATAGGCGTCTGTGCCCCATTTCCCTGTATTTGTAGCTGTACAGAGATGATGTATTAGATGTTGATATACTTAGGAATGTATGCACAGTTTTTCATTCCCTATATCATATTGTCATCTATTATCTGCTATGCATGTATCATGTTATGCATATGTATGTATGTCCAGAGATATTCAGCATTGACCCCTGGATGGTCTTATGACACGGCAAGATGAGATGTCTTCTTCTACCGTAGTTATCAGTATTGATCATACCCCACCATCATTGGTGGCATCGGCATTATCGATCGTGGTATGATAAAGATGTCACCATCGAGACGGGATGATAGTAGATCATTTGTTGCAGCATACTATAACCTTGTTGATGTTTCAGGTTCCCACAGGATTTGTGGATGTTATGCTAAAGCATTGGGTATCGGATCGGATAGGCAGGTTTTCCGATTTGGGACCCATGAGTTGACTCTACTACGGAGGATATGACGGCCGATGATGCCTGGGCCGGACCTTGCATGCATATGGCTTTGGGGGACATGAGTCGATGATTCATGACCCTCACTGGATTGAGGCGCAAAGTAGTGCAGGATGAGCTTACATCGAGCCACGTTATATCCCAGCGTTTTCTGTTTGACAGATTTGGCTCTGAGGATAGTTATTTATGACATTCCGGGGATTTTACCGCACCAGAGGATCATTGGCGTCTTGCCAGGGTTGATGTACTGCTGTTGTGCGTATTGTCGTATGTCTATATGCCACGGTACATGGATGAGATAGACATCAGAGTCATCATGCTTGGTCGGTTGTTGTCGTCGGGAGGGTCGTCTCAGAAAATCCCAAATTTTACGAATAAAGATTTAATTTTCTCGAAATATTTTTTTAATATTATGATATGAATTTGAGATAATATTATAGTTGTGGGTAGTATTTATAAATTTTGTAAAGTATGCAAGTTGTTATATAATATTCGATTGGTCGAAGAAAATTCTTTTTGTCAGGGAATATCCGTATGTCGGCATAATCATTAGTGGACCCCACAATGGAATTATTGTCGGATTGAGAAAACGACAAAAGTATTTTATTAAAAATAATGGCGGAAGTTTTACCGTTAACTGTTGAAACACCCGGTGTTAAAAGTAAAGTCATACGCGTGGTTGCATAGTAGCACACGGTATTGATTATTGATGCTTACGTGAGAAGTCACTCAGTTATACTCAATTATTGCTACAGTAATTGTTGCATCATATCTTTCATATTATTGATTCAATTATTGTTACAGTATCATCTGGATAATATGATATATTATTAAATCAATGATTGAGACGGCAAAGTTATTCATATTATTATTTGCAATATTGAGAATGTCTAAAAGTTCTGTCAAGGAGAGGTTTGGTCACCTAATTGCGCGCCAATAGGGAGAAATCCTTATTGGAAAGCCCCCTCTTTTCTGGGAACGACCTAGTTGATAAATATTATGAGTTATAATATTAATGATGAATGTTATTAATATTTAAGTTGTGCTCGGAGTTGAATTTGGAGACGCGGACGTGATATTTGAGTCCGGAACGATGAAATTAGTAAAAATAGACTATAAACACAAAATTTGCTGGTTTTTACTATTCGGTCAAAAAATCAACAGTTGACTTTTTCGGGAAAAGTCAAACTTCAAAATTTATATTTTTGATAAAAATAGTTTCATTATGTTAGAATTATTTGTGTTAGTGAAAATCGAAATTTATTTTAATAAAAATTGATGTCTGGAGGTTATTTTGACCAATCGGTTATTTAACCGGATAAATGAGCAATTGATTGCTATTATTTCACATGATTATAACTATTTGTTCACATGTGTATACTATTGTTTCACATTCTTGTTACTATTAGGGGAGTTGGTGCAAGATTGATAATACTTATATGACTAAGTTAAAAATGGAGGTATAGATGGAGGTACTATACTGTAATTCGTATTTTCACATGTCTAGAACTATTGATTCACATTATTTACTATTAGGGGAGGTGGTATAAGTTTGATAATACTTGCAGGACTAAATTAAAAATGAAAGAAAAGTTGGAGGTATTGTTCTATAATTTTTCGAGCCCCAAAATGTGCAATTATCGAAACTATATTTTTCTATAAATAGAATTTCATTCTTCCTTCATTTCTCACCAATTCACTAAAGCTATAGAGCACTTATTATAGAGAGAAATTATAGAGAAAAGCTATAGAGAGAAAAATCTATAGAAGAAGAAAGCCTCTTACTTCACTTTACTCCTATATCCAGCTTTTACGATGAGGGTGTTATTTCTTTTGTATTTAAGAAGAGAACTTATTCCATTCTTTATTATTCTATTGGAATAACTTTTGTATATACTGAGCTACCCTATACTTGGTGACATTTTTTATTATTCCGCCTTTATTATTACATTGGAATATCATGTATGCATGCGTTTTCTGTTGGACTGATTCTGTCTTTATTATTCTCGTTGGAATATCATATGCGTATGCGTTTCACGCCGACACAATTTCCGCCTTTATTATTACATTGGAACATCCTGTGGGTGCAATTTAACTTGACACGGTTCCGTTACTTATTATTCTGTTGGAATAACCTGTCTATGCGAAGTATCGCATGCATGGTGATTTCTTTTGTTATTCCATTCGTTATTATACTCAGTTGGTTAATGTTTTGACTTCTATACTCCATAAAATTAGTGGAATATCCTTGATATTTGCGCTTCATCCAGTATCCTTTCATGGAAATATTCTTCTGAGCATTCTTGAACTTTAATCTACAAAGAAGTATCATGTTGACAATTTGAACGTTATCAGTTCCTAGATAAACTAATTCTTGAACTTGTTTTATTGAATTATTATGTCATTGTCATCATCCTCATGCTTATATATATTATGTTGAAAGTCATATGTGGCCTGTAGTGCATAGATGGACTTGGTATGATTATGACCAGGGATTATTCGGTATAATCATAACCGTAATGTTACAAATGATGTGGAAAAAGTCCTCGTTGGCACATGAGTGCATTGAGGGACGCTTTTGGTATGATTATGGCTATGGATTCTCTTTGGTCAGTGGTGCAAAGATGAAATTGTTTTATGGCATGATCGGATCAGTTGATGAAAACATGATTATCTTAAGTCAGTAGTGCATGGATAATTCATGGTCGTGATACTAAAAGAATATCATTGTCAGTAGTGCGGGGGTGATTCGATGATGTGGATTATTTATTAAAATTTGAGTCCCGATGATAAAAGTGATGAAAAACCTTTTAAATCATAGAAGATAGTAGATTTTATTCCCTACTTGACTCTTAATGGATTGCTTGTTCATCATTGCAGTTAAACTTGATGTTTGTTATATTTTATCAATTTAACACTTTGTTGAAGGCTAACGATAAATTATTCTCGCATTATCTTAGTCTTAATATTTCTTCTTTGGCTAGTTGAGCTCACCTTTTCTTTCACCGTTCTCTTTAGGAAATGAGAACGTAAATGGGACTAGTCGGGAATAGAGTGATGGTCCTAGATGGTGCATTAGTAGTCCTCACTATTCGTGAAATAGTGTGATAATAATTGTAATGAGGACTCCTTTTGAGTTTGTATAATCTCTAGTAGACAATATTTGTATTCAAACTCACGCTTTATGTTTTGTCGTATTATTATACACGCAGTTGTATTATTAAGTTATATTTGAATTACATACCATGTATCTGGCGACTCGAGAATAGGTGATGTATACCTAATTTTGGGGCGCCACACGTACACTATTATACCTATGATCATAGCAGAGACCTACGATTGACCACTACTTCTTGCACTTATCCGAGCCGAGTGTTCACGTTCACTAGGCTAATTTCGTCTGCTATATGTGTGGTTTATGTCACATTTGAGACCGATTGGCACTCTTAGACGGCATGGGTACTGGTTCACCCACGATATAGCCATGTCATACTCCTTTCAGTCATCGAAGTGCATAGATGCTATGTCTTGGTCCACATTTTTGGTGGATATCAGAGATCCATTTGTCATATTGCCGTGCTCGGGGATCAGCTCACCATACAGCTTTATTACTCATGCTCCGGCCATGGACTATCTCCCTCTGGCTGGATTGAGGGGTGTGACTACTTACCACCCGCTGGCCGTGATGTCGCAGTTTGACCAGTTTCAGGACTTTCATCCTTTCGAGGGGGCTATAGGTCAGCGTTCAGCTTCTTGATATCTTTCAGCAGAGGATCAATTCCGTGTGTATGCTTGTTGGGATCAGCGTGAGATAGCTGATTTTTCTGTGAGCCATCTGGGTTGTTCAGCAGAGTATTCCGCATGGATAGAGACAGAGATTGAATTGGCTGCGGCAGTATCCACAGTACCGGATAGTGAGACAAGTGAGGGAGAGCCCATGGAGGACATTGATTCCCACATAGGGGAGGAGCCAAGTACTGGGTTACCAGCATCTCTTTTAGATTCTCCCAAGATGCAAGATCTTGTTGTGATTCAAAGATTCAAAGATAGTACTTTGAGCAGAGTCTTCATCTGATGACCTGTGAGAGAGATCAGGCTCGATCTATGATGTTGACTGCCCTTAATGGGAAAGACGCAGCTCTATTAGAGAGAGACGAGGCATTAGCTCACAGAGATGCCACTGTTGTTGAGTGGGATGAGGCTAGATTAGCTAGAGATGCAGTGATAGTTGAGCGGGATAGTGCCATATCTGCCCGGGATGTAGCCGTTACAGATAGTACTGCAGTGAGGTCCCTTAGCACTGGCATGATCGCAGAGATGAGCGCTTACATTGATGAGCATATGGTCACCATGCAGATGGTTGCAAATCTGTTGGGTCGTGTGGATATTCTTGTATAGGAGACCACAGCTTCGCCTCCTTCTTCTGAGAGGGATGCCATATTGGGCTTGTTAGCTCGCATATACCTTGACTTGTAGATGGATTTGTATTCTCCTGCACAGACTAGCTTAGCCATTTTGTCATGTATAGTTTACATTGTGTATATCAAACAACGTTATATATATAGCAAGGAAATATATTTTTGATCACTTCCCTTTTAGATATGCTTTGCTACTTGCTTGATATTTTTCCAGCTGCTTCAGGGTTTGTGATCTTGATGTATTTTGAATTCCTCCTTGATGGATGGAAATTGAGATGTCTCTGGACAGTTCAGAACGGATCATCGATCTGTATGTATCATTACCATCTTTGGTGTCTTGGGACTGGTTTCTGTATAGAAATGTAGAGAGGATTCTGGCTTTTCTCTCTGAGATTGACCGCACCACAGATGGTCTCCAGCACTTCTATTTAGGAGAAGCCTAGTTAATTCCATCTCTTATGGATTGGTGTTGTTATTCAAGGTATGACCGCAGCTTAGATAGTCGCCGAATCTCTTATTTGGGAGGAGTTCAGGTAATTCCATCCCTTTGGTCTGAAGCCGAATGAAATGTAGTGGTTTGAAGGATGATCCCAGTACCAGTTGACAAGGGTTTGTGTTTTGGTAGGGGGTGAGACCGCACCATGAATGGCTGTCTACATACTCCTATTGAAGAGGAGATCAGGTCTGCGTAGTTCGAACCTGGTGTAAGAGGTTCAACGCTGTATGTGGTAGAAATAGTGTTTTTGTTGTTTTTGTTTTTGTAAGGAGAAGGGGGTAGAAATATTTTTTTGGTTTTTGTTTTATTGTGACTGGACCATATGAAATGGTTGCCTACGTACTCCTATTGAAGAGGAGATCAGGTCGACGTAGTTCGCCCCTCAGGGCGAGTTGAAAAAGCGTAATCCCATGTGCAGGTCAGATTGCGGGGAGGAGAAAGTTTAATCATAGTTTGAGGATAAACTGTAGGTACGAGAAGTTTGATTCCATGTATGGGTAGCCAAACATCAAACGTGAGAGGTTCAATCCGTGGTGGGATGACCTAAGTTGTAGGAATGCAAAGAAGCCAGGCTACTGGCTTAAAAAGTATGTTTCCCTGAGGGGTAAAGTGTGGAAGAGTTGTATGTGGCAAAGGGTTAACGAACCAGAATGACTGGTGATATGATGATCCAACATCAGGATGTTTGCTTGATGGCAAGTTCAGACATAGTACCGCTTCACGGTGTCCGAGTTGATGAGCTGTGGAAAATTCGACTGGTTTGAAGGATGATCCCAGTACCGTCCATTTCTTGCAATCTGAGAGCGCCTCCTGCCAATACTTCTTTGACAACAAATGGGCCTTCCCAGTTAGGAGCGAATTTTCCCTTAGATTGATCTTGGTTTTCAAGGATCTTCTTTAAAACCAAGTTATGTTGTTTAAATTGCCGTAGCTGGACTTTTTTGTTGTATTATCTGGCGATCCTTTGCTGATATAACTGACCATGGAAGATAGCCGCGGTTCACCTTTCATCTATTAGAGACAATTAGTGATACTTGTCTTGTACCCATTGGTCTTCATCCAGCTGAGCGTCTATCAACACTCTGAGGGATTCCATTTCAACTTCTATGGGGAGCACTGCTTCCATCCCATAGGTTAATGCGTAGGGGGTTGCCCCAGTTGAAGTGCGCATTGAGGTTCTGTAGGCTAACAGAGTAAGAGGCAATAAGTCAAGCCAATCTTTGTGGTTGGCGGACATCTTTTGCATAATCTTCTTGATGTTTTTGTTAGCCGCTTCAACAGCACCATTCATCTTTGGACGGTAGATGATGGAGTTAAGATGTTTGATGTGGAATTTACTGCATAATTCCCCCATCATCTTGTTGTTGAGGTTCTTAGCATTGTCTGATACAATTACCTCTGGTTGTATATATCGACAAATGACATTATTTCTGATGAAAGCAATGATGACTTCTTTGGTAACCCTGGGGAAGGAGGCTGCCTCTACCCACTTGGTAAAGTAGTCGATCATGGTGAAGATAAATCGATGTCCATTACTGGCTTTAGGCTCAATGGGCCCAATCACGTCCATTCCCCACATTGCGAAGGGCCAAGGCGAACTCATATTGTGGAGTTATCATGGAGGGGCGTGGATAGCATTCCCATGAATTTGGCATTGATAACATCTCCTGACGTGGTCATGGCAGTCAGCTTTGAGAGATAGCCAGTAATGTCCTATCCTGAGGATCTTCTTGACAAGGAGGGGGCCACTCATGTGTGGGCCACAGACTCCACCATGGATTTCATCAATGAGCCTTTGAGCTTGATCTTTGTCTAAACATCTGAGGAGACCTAGTCCTGCATCTCTTTTATAGAGTGCATCTCCACTTAGGTAGAATTTCATAGCAATTCGATCGATCCGCCTTTTCTCAGTCGGGTTCGCCTCAGCGGGTGTAGATCCATCTCATAGGTATTCCTTGATATGCTGATACCAAGGATGCTGGATGGGAGGTAGCTCATCCGATACTTCTCCAACGTAGTTCCCATAGGCTGGGGCCTTGTGCAGGGAAATTGTGACGCTTGGCAAGTGTTCCTTATCTGATATGCGAATCAAGGAAGCCAAAGTTGTTAATGAGTCCGCAAAGTCATTCCTATTACGAGGAACGTGTAGAAAGGAGATTTCTTTGAACTCCAAAACCATCTGTAAAACTTGCCGATGGTAGGACAGCAAATGTAGTTCCTTAGTTTGATAGATTCCGGTGAATTGTCTGATTACCAACTCTGAATCTCCAAAGACAGTTAAACGCCTGATGCCCATTGATCGGGTAAGTTTGAGCCCCATGAGACAGCTTTCATACTCAGTTGTATGGTTGGTCTTGATAAACCGCAATTTTTAATGAGAAGGGATCTCGCTCCCCATACCGAGATACTAGAACCGCTCCACTCCGAAACCTTCCATATTAACAGCTCCATCAAAATACATCTTCCATGATTGGCGCGTATCGTACTGATGGTATTGCTGAACTGTCATTACTCGCTCATCGGGGAAGTATGTCTCCAAGGGTTTGAAATCCCCTGAAGGTGCGGCAGCCAGTTGATCCACGATTCCTTAACCTTTGATGGACTTTTGAGTCACATATACGATGTCAAATTATTGTAGGATCAATTACCATCTGGACAGCCGGCAATTTAACATGGGTTTATTGAACACGTACTTGAGAGGATCCACGCGGGATATAAGATGGGTTGTGTGACCATGGAGGTAATGTTGTAACTTCATGGACGCCCATGCTAAAGCACAACAAGTCTTCTGAATCAGAGTGTACTTGTGTTCACTGCTGCTAAATCTTTTGCTGAGATAATAGATAGCTCGTTCTTGGCCTCTATCATCCTTCTGTCCCAGCATGCAGCCCATGGCATTGTCACTTATGGACATGTACATGAATAGGGGAACATTATCCCTGGGTGGTACCAAAATAGGAGCTTTGACTAGCTGTTCTTTAATTGTAAGGAAGGCCTTTTAGCACTCATCATTCCATTTCATGGAGGAGTTCTTCCTTAATAGCTTGAAGATTGGCTCATAGGTTGCTGTGAGTTGAGAGATAAACCTGCTAATAAAGTTGATTCTTCCCAAAAATCCCCGTATTTCCTTTTCTATTTGAGGAATGGGCATTTCCATGATGGCCTGAATTTTGGTAGGATCTAGCTCAATCCCTTTGTGGCTGACTAGAAATCCTAGCAACTTGCCTGATTTAACTCTAAAGGCGCACTTGGCTGGATTCAACTTCAAGTTGTACTTACACAACCTGTTGAACAACTTCTTGAGATGGTATAGATGGTCATCCTCCTTCCGGGATTTGACAATGATGTCATCCACGTAGATCTCGATCTCTTTGTGCATTAAGTCATGGAAGAGAGTCATCATAGCTCGCTGGTAGGTGGCTCCGGCATTGATGAGGCCGAATGACAACCGTCTATAACAAAAGGTTCCCCAAGGCGTGATGAAAGTAGTTTTCTCACGATCTTCCTCAGCAACCATGATCTGATGGTACCCTGCAAAGCAATCAGCAAAGGAATACATGTCATATTTAGCAGTATTGTCAATGAGAATGTGGATAAATGGCACGGGAAAGCTATCTTTTAAGCAAGCTTTGTTCAAGTCCCGGTAATCCAAACAAACTCGCACCTTTCCTCCAGGTTTGGGCACGGGCACAATGTTGGATATCCACTCAGGATATGTAGACACCGTGATGATGCCAGCTTGAAATTGTTTCACAATTTCTTCTTTTACCTTTAAACTCCACTCAAGTTTCAATCGCCTGAGCTTTTGCTTGACTGGCTTAAATTCCTCTTTAATGGGAAGGCGATGAAGGACAATGTCAGTGGACAAACCCACCATGTCTTCATGAGACCATGCAAACACACCTGGAATTAGGTTAGTAATGTAACTATAAGACCCCGACTTATTATAAATAAAATTGAATATCTCTATTTATTATTTTGAAATAGTAAGGGTTGAATTGATTAATGTGGTTAGTTATGGGTAAAATGCGCAAATATTTCAAATAAGCAAGTGGTTATAAAATATTCATTATTGTCGGGGAATATTCGTTTGGTCGTGGAATATTCTTCCTGTCGGGGAATATTTGTCTGCGTATGCAGCGACCTTTTATGGGCCACATAACTGAAAAGCGATTGGATGAAGTTTTTATAAATAACTTGGCGTGGTTTGTTCACGAATTAACACTTTGTTGGAATACCCAATGGTTAAAAACACAAGAATTCTGCGTTATTGCACAAGAAGAAGACAGTATTGCACCAATTATTGATTCTTACGTAAGAAGGCACAACTCAATAATTATTACAGTAATTACTGTTTAATATTTTATTGATTCAATAATTGCTACGTTAAAATTTTATAATTGTCACTACACAGTATTTTCTATTATCAAATCAATAATTCATATTATTTGAATAATATTATTAGATAGCATTATTGGCAATGTCTAGAAAATTCTGTCTAAGGAAAGGTTTGGTCACCTAATTGCGCGCCAGTAATGAGAAATCCTTATTGGAAAGCCTCCTCTTTCCTAGGAACTGCTTGGTTGTCATTATTTTGATTCTGTAATATTATTTATGAATAATTAATTATTGATTTATATGATAAGGAAAATATTCATTTTATGTGGATATAGATGGAGAAAATTTTTTAAAGTGACAATTGTTGAAAATTGATATTTTATCTTTTCTGATAAAATAATTTATTTAAATTTATTATTATATTAAAATAATATAATAATGGTGATATTTTTACAATGAATGTGGGATATATGAGTAAATGAGGAGGAAGAGTATTTTTTTGTTACTAAAAATATTTAAAACATGTTAAACATATTGGTGGACCCATTTCTTGACTGAAATTTGATTATAGCATGTAAAATCGTCCGTATGTGGATTTTGGTCAATTTCTGTTTGGACTTTGGAAAAACTTTCTTCTGCAAAGTCGTAGAAAATTGAATTTCCTATAGAAGGACATCAGATTTGAATTTTTCTGATAAAATGGCTATTTATTATGAATTATTGAAGTTCTGGAATAATTGGCTTTTGAAGTTTAAATTATTATTTTTTAATAAAAATGTTTTTGTTATGTTTGGGGGGGGCACTGGTTGTTGAAATGGCTGAATTCGCTTATTCAAAGTGGGCGTACGAAATTTATATAATTATATTAATATTTTATTAAATTTTCTACTTTGGTGTTCTAAGCATTTTCCTATAAATAGGGCGGTTAGGTTAGAATTGAAAATCACACCAGAAACTAAAGATTTCTCTCTCTATATTATCGAGCGTATTCTTGTGAGTATTTTGATACTTTGAGTGTTGCTATACGGTGCAAGTTCCTTCAGCACTATATCCAGTATTCCAGTCAGAAGTACTGTCTTTTCGAGGTAAGGGATGTTGTTTACTTCTTAAATGATATTATTTTCTTCAATATCATTATGCCAAAATATTGGTCTAAACTTTTTATCAAATTTGGAACTTTTTGTGCCGGAGTTACTATTCACGTATACGGCACTATTCACCGAAAAAATAAAATTTTCTTCTTTTTGTCCGAGATGTCTATTATGGTTACTATCTTTGATTGTATCCATGTTTTAATCTTTATTTTTGAATTCTGTTTCAAAATTGGTTATTATGGAGGATTATTGAACTTGGATAAAACTGTAATACGAATCCCTAATATTTGTTCTTTTGCTTCACTGGATTCGTTTTCTTTAAAATATTTTTCATCATCCTCAGTCCTAAATGATGATATTACTGAATATTTTTGGCCTGTAGTGCAAAGATGAATGATTTCTGATGAATATCTTTGGCCGTAGTGCAAAGATGAACAGGTGTTTAGATGAATATGACCAACTGGTGAATATCTTTGGCCTGTAATGCAAAGATGAATATTTGATTCCAGATATATATTGATTTATGGATAAAATATTGACGATGGACTTTTAAATTCATATATAGAAGATAGTAGATTTTATTCTCTACTTAACTCTTCTAATGAATTATTATTTCATTATGAATATTGATTTAAAACTGGTTGTCTATTGTATTCTATTAGATTTTTCCCTGTTGAAGACTAACGATAATTTGTTCTATATTATCTTAGTCATAATGTTCTTTACTGGGCTAGTTGAGCTCACCCTTTTCCTTTTTGTTCCATTTTTCTTCTCAGTAGGCGAGAATGTAGCTAGTACTAGTCGGGGTGTGGAATGATAGTTCTAGAAGTTGTTTTAGTAGTCCTAACTATTTTGTAAAATAGTGTATCAATAATTGTAATGAGGACTTATTTGAGTGTGGATATTGTTTAGATGACAATATTTATATTTAAACTCACAGTTAAAGTGTTGTCGTATTTTGCAAGACAGTTATATTAATAAAGTTGTAGTTGTTTCTGTATCATGTATTTGGCGACTCAGAATGGGTGTTGTATACCTATTTTGGGGGCATCACAGTTGTTATCAGAGCTTAGGGATATGGTCTCTGGCAGAGATCGGGGAATAGAACTAGGAGGGGAAAGACGAGTAATCCTTCGCTAATGTGTCATACCTAAGCTTATTTGTTTGGTCGGTCATAATATAAGGATATTATGTGGCATGTTAATTTCTTTAATTAACCCTTGTTTTATGGCAGTATTTGAGAATGGCAGCTTAGAATATTAACAGTGGAGTGAATGAGACCGTGGAGACATCTTTAATCACCACCCGAGGGAACGTGCAGCGGGAAGGCAATATTCCTCCCGTAAACAACACTCTAGAACAAATGATGAATGATGGGATATTTAGAAGCTTTTTGCGGTTTATGCAAAACCGCATTTAGGTAGACTCGTGTACAAAATACAGTGGAAATGATAAGAAGCCTTGCGCTTGTCATGACCAAGCGATTCAAAGAGTTGGGACCACCGAATTTATTGGAAAGCCGGATCCGATCAAAGGCGAGACGTGGGTTAAACAAATTACCAAGATATTCGATGTCTTGGGATGCACGAAGAACATAAGGTTCCATTCGCCACCTTTATGTTCCGTGGCGAAGCGAGACATCACCGGTGGGAGTCTGTGGAAGCGTACCGACTTCCGCACTCAGCATGTCCTGGGAAATATTTCAGAAACTTTTCAACGACAAATACTTTCCTGAAAGTATTCGCCATATGAAGGAGGTAGAGCTTATTAGACTAGAACAAAACAACATGACGGTGTCCCAATACGAGGCGAAGTTCGCAGAGTTATCCAGGTTTGCACCTCATTTGGTAGAGAATGAGGAACGAATGACGAGGATGTTTCTGAGAGGTTTAAAACTCGAGATTCGACAATATCTTATCTCTCATAAATTTTCTTTATATTCAGATGTTGTAAAATGAGGCTCAATTATTAGAGCGAGATAATGAGTATGTTCAACCGAGGACCACAACCGTATCATCTTGGTGGCGTGATTATCGAGCAATAAAAACCAAATGGGAGGAAAACATTCGGACAAAAGTGGTAACCACTCTGGTGGTAATTGTGGCCATGAAAATAGAAGAAGTGAGTCGGGGGGGAGATTTTAAAAAGAAGAGATTCAACAATGACACTGTGAAGACGTCAGCACCAGCAGCAACTAGTTTTAAGGGAGGAGAACGACCACCGGTAGATATCTTATAAATATGGAAAGAGGGACACATCATTGGCCAAACCGCCCACAATTCAAGGTATGCTATAATTGTGGAAAGGAAGGACATATCACTCGAGATTGTACGGTAGCGAAACCAAGTCCAGTGGGGATGGTGACTCAAAAGGTTGTCCCAAAAAAGTCAAAGTCAACGGTTACTAGAAGAGCGTTTGTAATATCCCGAAAAAAAAATATTAAATTTATATTCTTAAAACATATTGTTTGGACTTTGTCATTTATTTGGGTCAAACTAGTTATTTAATTTGTGTGGGCTAATAAATATTAATAAGAGATGGGTAAATTAATTTAGTACAAATTGGGCCCAAAAAAAAAAAATTGGGCTTAATTTATGTGGGTAATATTAATCCTATTCTAATTAGGAGAACTAATAAGATAAATAAGAAGTAAATAAATAAAACCTAATCTTATGAGCACGTCTGATACGAATTGGAAAAAAAAGAGAGGAGAAAGTTCACAGCCGCGCACAAAAGGGAAAGGAGAGAAATCAGATAAAATTCAGAGAAGATAAGGCATCACTGAGTTGTGATTTCAGGTAAGTTATATATTTATATATACAAGTGAGTCTCTTCTACTTTGTAAGATAACTATCGGATCTATATATATATATATATATATATATATATATATATATATATATATAAAAAAGTTTATCGAATCCGTGAAATTTGCTTAGCATATGTTTGTGTAGTATACTATTAATAGTATATATATTATATTATTTATATTATGTACTCCTAGATTGTATGCAATTTTAAAAGTTGTAGTTGATCTAGAACATAAGCTATATATATATATATATATATATATATATATATATATATATATATATATTTTAATAATCTTTTAGTATATATATTTTAATTATCATTTGGCCATGAAATTTGTATATGGAATCGATAAATCAATTGAAGTTTTGTATATTAATTTGAATTAATTAATTTTATCGACATAGTTAAAAAGTTTTAATAATAAATTTAATAGTATATTGTTATTAATGATTGGATTGTATTAAAATCTTATTAAATTGTTTAAATGGAACGAAAGGAATTTAAAGAGTTATTTTTGGAATATAAATTTTGGAGTATTAATAATTGATATAAGGTGATGATTAAAGGCATATTAAATAGATTATGAAATATTTTGGAATTATTAGTTTGGATTATTTTTTAATTTGAGGTGAATATGTTTAGGTTGTGAATAACGTTTCGTATTTGATATCGTTGGCATTTGAGGGAGTCTAACGGGTGATATTTAGCTTCAGTGAATTATTTTGGTACTGTATTAAGGTACGGATTCCTTACTCTTTCAGCGATACGTTTGTTAAATTTGATTTGTTCATTTTGTTCCTCGTTTCGAATTTCTGTTATTATTTCACATAATTGTTTCTTGTGAAATTGATATATTTGTTTCATTTTGGAGTTGACACATTGGACTCGAACTTGTACTCTTTGAATTGGGTTATCATGTTTGGTACTATTTATTTCAATAATTGTAGAGCAGTACATGTTGTTACCTTCTTTTTGAGACCTTGTGACTATAACTTGATTGGGTTCAACATATACATATAGAACCCTTTTGTTGGTATTATGTCGCATGTGTTGTGACATGGTATTTTTGTTAGAATATACTGTAGGGTATACCTGAGCTATAACCACCTGTGGGGGTACCACAGGCATGTCGCCTTGGCACGAGAGACATGACACTTTCCATGGAGGTGTGATTAGTCCACGGCGTCTCCGTTTTGGGCTCCGGAAGAAGTGGGCCATTTGGTGTTTTGTTGTGGGACGCGTATGGGTTAACCCTAGTTTTCTGTTCTGCGGATTGGTGATGTTGTGCCAAACACACCTATCCGATTTGCATACATTTGGATTCGCGGTCCAATGTGTGATTTGCATGTGTGGCATTATTTTGACTTGCCTATGTGGCATTATTTTGATGTGCCTATGTGGCATTGTTTTGATTTGCCTGTGTGGCATCATTTGACTTGCCTGTGTGGCATTATTTTGACTTGTCTGTGTGGCAAGGTATATTTCTGAGCTCATTTGGTGTAAATAACTCCACCATTTGTTTCACCTATTATTTTATTGGATTAGTTTTGTTGGTTTCTGTTCAGTTCAAGTCATTGAATTAGTTACTTCATTTCGTTATTTCTTTATTCTTTTATTGGTTTCATCAATTATGTTGATTCAGATATATTCCATTCAGATATTTGGATATTATATTTTCGTTCGTATTTACTTGAGACTTTGTTCGATTTTTTGTCTCGATTGTTTTCGTATATCTTTTGTATATCATGTCCGTCTCTTGGGCAATTGGCTCATCTTTGTGTTTTTTCTTCCCAGTGTTTGCGGGTGTGTTTGAGGATAGTGTGATGAGAGTTTTGCCTTTGACCATTTAGGTTGATTCGAATTTTAAGTTTTGATTATTTTGACTCAGTTTGGAGAATTGCACTTATTACTTTATTAATGGATCACCACTATTAATATTTTGAGGTTGTTAATGCTCTGTTTATTTATTTTGAGGTTTGTTGTGCTTTGCACGTGACCTCCCTTTCGTTTTCGGGAAGGGGGTGTTACAGCGTTTGTCGTGACTGGTCAAAATGCGAGGAACCCAAACGAGGTGATCACGGGTAAGCTAATCATAAATTCTTGCGAAGTTTATACCTTACTAGATATCGGTGCTACCCATTCATTTATCCATCCTTCTTGTGATCAACGTTTAAACTTGACTCCGGAGAAATTAGACTTTGACTTATCTATGGAGACTTTGCATCCACTGTTTATAAATCTTGTTTGATCCAAGTTGGTACCATCACATTACCTGTTGATCTTATTTCTTTGAAAATACTTGCATTTGATGTGATTTTAGGGATTGATTGGTTAACCACTCATCATGATAAAATTGATTGTTTTCGTAAGGTTGTTAGTTTTCATATTCCTAACCAACCTGTTATGCGAATTCAAGCAACCAAACCTCTAAAGTCAATCACTGTCATATCAAGCCATAAAGTTATTCGTTTATTAAAAAATGGATGTCAAGCTTTCTTAGCCCATGTCACAGACTTGAACAAAAACACGTCAGATGTGAATAATATTTCTATTGTTAGTGAATTTCCTGACGTATTTCCTGAAGAACTTCCCGGTCTACCCCCAGAACGTGAAGTTGAATTCTTTATTAACCTTGAACCTGGTACAAAGCCCATTTCTAAAACCCCATATCAAATGGCTCTTATTGAACTTCAGGAGTTAAAGGTCCAACTACAGGAGTTGTTGGACATCGGTTTCATTCGTCCTAGTACATCTCCTTGGGGTGCTCCTGTTTTTATTTATAAAG
Organism: Panax quinquefolius; assembly: GCA_020205615.1. Lineage (NCBI taxonomy): Eukaryota > Viridiplantae > Streptophyta > Magnoliopsida > Apiales > Araliaceae > Panax > Panax quinquefolius. The sequence goes on along the minus strand of CM035170.1, from coordinate 4,919,773 downwards.
AAGAAAGATGGGAGTATGCGACTTTGTATTGACTATCAAGAATTGAACCATGTCACCATAAAGAATAGGTATCCGCTACCTCGCATTGATGATCTGTTTGACCAGTTGCAAGGAGCACAATTCTTTTCAAAATTGATCTTCGCTTACGGATATCATCACCGAAGGTTAAAACGAGGATATTCCAAAGACCGCCTTTAGAACTCCTAAGACGGGCATTATGAATTCTTAGTCATGTTGTCTTTTGGATTGACTAACGCCTCGCCGCTTTCATGGATATGATGAACCGAGTATTCAAGGAATATTTGGATCGGGCCGTTGTTGTCTTTATTGATGACATCCTCATCTATTCCAAAAGCCGTGAAGATCATGAGTGCCATTTGAAGCTGGTACTGCAAAGGCTTCGTGATAACAAGCTATATGCCAAGCTAAAGAAATGCGAGTTCTGGCTTGAGGAAGTAGCATTCCTTGGGCACATGGTGTCAAAACATGGAGTATCTGTTGACCCGGCGAAGATTGAAGCAATACAAAGTTGGGAGCAACCGAAGTCGGTGACCGAAGTACGTAGCTTTCTGGGCTAAGATAGTTATTATCGAAGATTCGTGGAATGATTTTCTTGAATCGCTACTCCGTTAACTCAGCTGACTCGTAAATATACAAAATTCGTATGGAGCGAGAAATGCGAGAAGAGTTTCCAAGAACTCAAGAGGAGACTCATTTCGTCACCTTTTCTGACAATACCGTCTGGTTCTGATGGATTTGTTATCTACAGCGATGCTTCGGGCAAAGGGTTAGGATGTGTTCTCATGCAACATGGAAAAGTCATAGCCTATGCCTCGCGATAACTCAAAGAATATAAGAGGAATTATCCTACTCATGATCTAGAGTTGGCAGCAGTCATTTTCGCGTTGAAGATCTAGAGACACTACCTGTATGGGGAGAAAGTGGAGATCTATACAGATCATAAAAGTCTCAAATATTTCTTCACCCAAAAAGAACTCAACATGCGGCAACGACGATGGCTCGAGCTATTGAAAGACTACAACCATACCATTCAATACCATCCTGGAAAAGTGAACGTGGTAGCTGACGCATTAAGTAGAAGATCATATGCAGGAACGAGTGCGATGATGTCAAGCATAAGAGTAGAACCGACTTTAATCGATAAAGTTAAAGCTGCTCAAGCTACGGACATGGAGCTGATGCGTATAAAGAAGAAAGTGCAAGAAGGTGTTATTCCGAAAGCAAGAATCGATGAAGAAGGAATACTTCGAGTCAACTCCAAACTTTGTGTTCCTAAAGATTCTGACTTGAAGCATAAAATCATGATAGAGGCACACAACACACCGTTTGCAATCCATCCTGGGAGTACACTCTAAATTAATCTCTTTCTGAATCTCTATCTTTTTTTTCTCGATCTCTATCTTGTTGAGATTGATTCATACCACTACAACAAAAAGGTTTATCAGCGACTACATATCTGCGACTGCCGATGAGTATTAGCGACCGACTGCGGTCGCTGATACTAGTCGCAGGTAATCTGGTCGTTGCGTGGACATCAGCGACCAATAACAGCGACCAACTTATTAGCGACCGCATACAGCGATCGACTCCGTCGCTACTCTGACTCATGCCGATTCAAGTGTCAGGGATAACGTGACACACGTATCAGCGACCGGTAATAGCAACCGATGCGGTCGCTGGTTTTCAAGTAGCTATCAGCGACCGCGTAGAGTATTAGCGACCGCATGCAGTCGCTGATGTTGGATTTTTTTAATAATATTTTTCATGTTTTGTTGATTTACCAAAAATAACCTGCCTTGTACCTACTTTCTATCCCAAAACACAGCAGTATATATAACCATCCATATAAATATCTGTCAGGAATAAGCATGTGAATGTTATTCCTATTTATATATAATTTGATTATGATATATATGAATGAATATGCAAGTATGGTTGCATTAAGAAAAGCTGTAAAGTCCTTTGATAGATAATAGAAACATGTATACAAGGACTTAGAATGAATTGATCAAATATGTTAGGTTGATCCTACATAAGCAAAACAGCTTTGTAAAGTCCTTAAAAAGAAATGATGTACAAGGACTATAAACATAGAAAGATCAAGCATGTTAGGTTAATCTTATGCTACGTTTGGATTGAAGGAATGGAATAGAGTAGGGAATGGAATAGATGAGAGAATGGAATAAGGAATGGAATGGAATGATTTTTTAATATTCCATGTACATGTTTGGTTGATGTTATGAATACATCTAAGAATGAAATAAATAATTAGAAAGTGACCTAAATACCCCCAAATGTTCAAATTTAACTTAAATTCAATTTATATTAAAAAATTAACACATATTTCTCTAGATTTTTTTTTATAATTATATTCTTCTTTTTTTTTACTATACTTTTTCATATAATTTTTCATATAATTTTTTTGGGTGGGGTGGGGGTGGGGGTGGGGGTGGGTGGTGGGGTGGTTATGACGCCCCCAAAATAGGTATACGTCACCCATCTTTGGTCGCCACTTACATGGTACAGAATTCAAATACAACTTAATAATATAACTGTCGTGTATAATATGACAAAACATAAACTGTGAGTTTGAATACAAAAGAAATAATACTTCCTACCTTAGAAAAACTGGATACTGGAATAGTGAGGTAGCAGACTTCTCTTCTTCTTTCTATAATTTCTCTCTATAATAAGTGCTCTATAGCTTTAGTGAATTGGTGAGAAATGAAGGAAGAATGAGCTTCTATTTATAGAAAAATATAGTTTCGATAATTGCACATTTTGGGGCTCGAAAAATTACAGAACAATACCTCCAACTTTTCTTTCATTTTTAATTTAGTCCTGCAAGTATTATCAAATTTACACCACCTCCCCTAATAGTAAATAATGTGAATCAATAGTAAATCATGTGAATCAATAGTTCTAGACAAGTGAAAATACGAATTACAGTATAGTACCTCCATCTATATCTCCATTTTTAACTTAATCATGTAAGTATTATCAATCTTGCACCAACTCCCCTAATAGTAACAAGAATGTGAAACAATAGTATACACATGTGAACAAATAGTTATAATCATGTGAAATAATAGCAATCAATTGCTCATTTATTCGGTTAAATACCCGATTGGTCAATATAACCTCCAAACATCAATTATTATTGAAATAATTATCGATTTTCACTAACACAAACAATTCCAACATAATGAAACTATTTTTTATCAACAATATAAATTTTAAAATTTCGAAGTTTGACTTTTTCTGAAAAAGTCAACTGTTGACTTTTTAACCAAATAGTGAATTCCGGAAAATTTTGTGTTTATAGACTATTTTTACTAATTTCATTGTTCCGGACTCACATATCGCGTCCGCGTCTCCAAATTCAACTCCGAACACAACTTCAATTTTAATAACATTCATCATTAATATTATAACTCACAATATTTATCAACCGTGTCGCTTCTGGAAAGAGGGGCTTTCCAATAAGGATTTCTCCCTATCATGCCGCAATTAGGTGACCAAACCTCTCCTTGACAGAACTTCTAGACATTGTAAATATTGCAATTTAATAATATGAATAACTTTATCGTCTCAATTATTGATTTAATAAAATAACATATTATGCAGATGATACTACGACAATAATCGAATCAATAATATGAGAGATATGATGCAGCAATTACTGTAGCAATAATTGAGTATAACTGAGTGACTTCTCACGTAAGCATCAATAATCAATACCGTGTGCTACTATGCAACCACACGTGACATCGTACTTTTACTAATGGTAGTTCAACGATTTAACGGTAAAACTTCCGCCGTTATTTTCATAAAGTATTTTTGTCGTTTTCTCAATCCGACAATAATTCCGTTGTGGGGGTCCACCAATGATTGTGCCATTGTACAAATATTCCCTGTTAAAACGAATATTCCTAGACCAATCGAATATTATATAACAACTTGCATACTTTGCAAAATTTATAAATATAACCCACAACTATAACATTATATCAAATCCACACCATAATATTTAAAAAATTATTTTGAGAAAATTAAATATTTATTCATAAAATCTGGGGTCTCACAATCTCCCCTCCTTATGAAATTTCGCCCTCGAAATTTACGTACGTACTTGGTATGCCGAACAGATGAGTACACTTCACCAGATTCTAACTCTTGAGGTATAACCTTTAAGCGTAGAATATATTCCAGGATTTTAACAGGTACATCTTCATATGTTAAATTATCCGCTATCTCGTCCGGTTCTAAATCAATAATGTGGTTCGGGTCATCCACATATTTACGTAACATCGATACGTGACAAACGTTATAAACACGCAACATATTTGGCGGTAAAACAAGTCCATAAGCCATAGTTCCTACTCGATCGAGGATTTTAAATGGGCCAATTAAATCGAGGGTTGAGATTTCCTCTCTTCATCAATTCTTGCTTTAGAATAACGCTCTCTTGAACCTTCTTCTTCCCATTCATCAGCTCCGAGTATGTAGTTTGAGCGGCTTTAACTTTATTGATTAAAGTCAATGCTAATCGTATATTCGTTATCTTCACTTGCGTTCCTAGAGTCTTTAACTCTATCTTCATCATTTGTAAGTTGTACGAAATGGGCCTTTATGTTAACAACATCGCACTCGTAAACGCATACGATCTTTTACTCAACACGTCAGCTACCACGTTCGCTCTTCCACGATGATATTGAATGGTACGATCGTAATCTTTAACAGCTCGAGCCAACGTCTTTGGCGCATGTTACGTTCATTTTGGTTGAAGAAATATTTGAGGGTTTAAGAAATGGGTTTTGTACTGGGGTCAATAAAAAAATTCGATTTCACGCTCTAGGGTAGGCTAAGAAGTCTTCAAGAATACGTCAGAAAATCTATTAACAATAGAAATGTCATTCAAAACCTAACTCTCATCCAAGACTTGGATAACACGTCACATTGATACCTATCAACTTGCCATCGTAATTCACGACGTTGCCTACAGAAAGTCTGGCTTCGGTGCATTCCACACAAAGAAGTCAACAACGAAAGGCTCGGGGCTCTTTACTTATGACTTTATATGACAATGATTGACTTTAGTGGTTTGGTTGCTTGAATTCGCATAACAGGTTGGTTAGGAATATGAAAGCTAACAACCTTATGAAAAGCATGATGAGTAGTTAACTAATCGATTTCTAAAAATTGCATCAAAGGCAAGTATTTTCAAAGAGATAAGATTGACAAGTAACGTGAAAGTGTTGATTTAAATCAAACAAGATTTATAAATAGTAGAGGTAATGAAGGTTTCTACTAACGAAGTTTCAACCAATAAGTCAAAGTCTAACTTCTTTGGAGTTAAATTTAAACGTTGAGCACAAGCAAGAGAGATAAAAGAATAGGTAGAACTGGTATCGAATAAGGTATAGACTTCGCAAGAATTTATAATTAACTAACTCGTGATAACTTCGTTCGATTCGTCGTCACGAAAAATGCTCTCCCTTAAACTACCGAATTTATTTTGTCCGTATCCGCCTTTGGTACCACCGTCCCAGCTGGACTTGACTTCACTATACGACAAAATCGATCTAAATGACCTTCTCTTCTTGAAATTTCCACTTCTATTATCTTGGCCATGATTACCACCGAAGTGGTTACCATTCTTGGCATGATAATTTCCCCCACGATGGTTATCATTGTTCCGATGGCCGTTGCCACCGGTATGATTATTATCGTGTTGTTGGTCGTTACCTTTTGGTTGAGCTAACTCATTATCGCGCTCCAATAACTGAGCCCTATTCACAATATCTGAATATAAACAAAGTTTATGAGAAATGAGGTATTGACGTATTTTGGGTTTTAAACCTCGCAGAAACATTCGCGTCATTCTCTCCTCATTATCGACCAAATGGGATGCAAACCGGGATAACTCCACAAACTTAGCCTCGTAATGCGACACGTTCATATTGTTTTGCTCCATTGCACATCTCAAAATTTTTAGATGTCATTCTCAAACACTGCCACAAAATAAGGGTTAAATAACATATCACATATTATCCCTATACTCTGACCGACCAATTAAATACCAAATAAACTTAGGTAGGTCATACTAGCGAAGGAATTCCCGCCTCTCCCTCCTAGTTCTTATCTCACATCTCGGCCGGATCATATCCTAAGCTTTGATATCAAATCGTGACGCCCCAAAATAGGTATACGTCACCCATCTTGGGTCGCCACTTACATGGTACAGAATTCAAATACAACTTAATAATACAACTGTCGTGTATAATACGACAAAATATAAACTGTGAGTTTGAATACAAAAGAAATAATACTCCCTACCTTAGAAAAACTGGATACTGGAATAGTGAGGTAGCAGACTTCTCTTCTTCTTTCTATAATTTCTTTCTATAATAAGTGCTCTATAGCTTTAGTGAATTGGTGAGAAATGAAGGAAGAATGAGCTTCTATTTATAGAAAAATATAGTTTCGATAATTGCACATTTTGGGGCTCAAAAAATTACAGAACAATACCTCCAACTTTTCTTTCATTTTTAATTTAGTCCTGCAAGTATTATCAAACATACACCACCTCCCCTAATAGTAAATAATGTGAATCAATAGTAAATCATGTGAATCAATAGTTCTAGACATGTAAAAATACGAATTACAGTATAGTACCTCCATCTATACCTCCATTTTTAACTTAATCATGTAAGTATTATTAATCTTACACCAACTCCCCTAATAGTAACAAGAATGTGAAACAATAGTATACACATGTGAACAAATAGTTATAATCATGTGAAATAATAGCAATCAATTGCTTTCATTTATTCTTGTTAAAATACTGGATTGGTCAATATAACCTCCAAACATCAATTATTATCGAAATAATTATCGATTTTCACTAACACAAACAATTCCAACATAATGAAACTATTTTTTTATCAACAATATAAATTTTAAAATTTCGAAGTTTGACTTTTTCCGAAAAAGTCAACTGTTGACTTTTTAACCAAATAGTGAATTCTGAAATATTTTGTGTTTATAGATTATTTTTACTAATTTCATCGTTCCGGACTTAAATATCACGTCCGCGTCTCCAAATTCAACTCCGAACACAACTTCAATTTTAATAACATTCATCATTAATATTATAACTCACAATATTTATCAACCGAGATCGTTCCTCGAGAAGAGGGGCTTTCCAATAAGGATATCTCCTATTATAGCCGCAATTAGGTGACTAAACCTCTCCTTGACAGAACTTCTAGATATTGTAAATATTGAAATTTAATAATATGAATAACTTTGTCGTCTCAAATATTGATTTAATAAAATAACATATTATGCAGATGATACTATGACAATAATCGAATCAATAATATGAGAGATATGATGCGAAGAATTCTTCGTAGCAATAATTGAGTATAACTAAGTGACTTCTCACGTAAGCATCAATAATCAATACCGTAAGTGCTCTTATGCAACCACGTGCATTCTTGTACTTTTACTACTTTGGGTAGTTCAACAGCTTAATTGAAACTTTTCATAGTTATTTTCATAAAGTATTTTTTGTCGCTTTCTAAATCGATAATAATTCCGTTGTGGGGGTCCACCAATGGTTGTCTTGGTTATCTAATATTCCTGTTAAAACGAATATTCCCCGACCAATCGAATATTATATAACAACTTGCATACTTTGCAAAATTTATAAATATAACCCGCAACTATAACATTATATCAAATCCACACCATAATATTTAAAAATTATTTTGAGAAAATTAAATATTTATTCATAAAATCTGAGTCTCACAGGTGGTGGTAAGGGTGTATACATAATCACATAATATTATTTTTTTTTTGGGTGGGGTGGGGGTGGGGTGGGGTTTATACATAATCACATAATATTATTTTTTTTGCGTGGGGGCGTGGGGGGGTGGGAGGTGGGGTGGGGTAAGAGGTGTATACATAATCACATAATATTATTTTTTTTTTGGGGGTGGGGTGGGGTGGGGTGGGGTGTATGCATAATCACATAATATTATTTTTTTGGGGGTGGGGTGGGGTGGGGGTGGGGTGGGGTGGGTGGGTAGGGGGTAAGAGGTGTATACATAATCACATAATATTATTTTTTATGGTGGAGTGGGGTGTGGGTGAGGGGTGGGGGTGGGGTGGGGTGGGGGTGGGGGGTGGGGGTGGGGGTAGGGGGGGTGGGGGGGTGGGGGGGGTGGGGGTGGGGTGAAAAACGAGAAGATTACTATCATCTTCTTTTCCAATGGTGAGTCTTCTTTCAGGCATATTTACATATAACTATCTCCACCGCCTTCCGTAATTGAACATTATGTTTCAAATAAACTCAAAGATCATATAGGTAGTGCTCGTAGATATACTCAATCGAGTGGATTTGATGTAATAGATAACCCGTCTTTACGATAACGCGAGGTCAGATGTCATTAGACATCTTGTATGATAGTGATAAAACACCCTTCCAAAGTCAGTTCTCGCTTCTCACCCTATTGTTGTTCACCAAAATCAATTATTAAGTGACGATAATATAACCTACATACACATCTTATTAGGTCCTCAATATAATTATATATTCCAACGTATGGTTCATTCCATTTTTCATAATGTGTCGAGAAACTTTGATGCAGACCTAACCATCACACTATTCCCCCTGTTATTCTCGCCGACCCTCTACACTTACCCGAAAGGAATTGTGAAGCAAAAGGGTGAGCACAACTAGCTCAAGAAAGAATATTATGACTAAAGATAATTACATTATCAATAGATTTCATCAAGAATAAATCGTAGATTTAGAACATATGGTAGATAATAAAACTTTTCAACCATAGTCATAGCGGAAACGAGCAATCCATTAGAAGAGTCAAATAGACTATAAAGTCTATTATCTTCTCCACGTTAAAAGTCCACCAACAATGTTTTATCCTCGTAACATCAATCAACAGCTCCTTTCCACAATCATATGAATAACTCATAATCATAATTGTGATTCTAAATTCTTCTTCGCATCCAAGACAAAGATAATTTTCATCACCGCCTTTTTTTACCTCAAACATCAAAGATCATGGTTATACCAAATCACAGCCTCTTGCTCATAATCATACTAATAAATTCATCTTTGCACCACGGGCCAAAATATATTCATCAACAGCTTCATCTTTGCACTACATGCCAAAGATATTCAACAACAAGTCATCTTATTCATCACTCATATGCCAAAAAGATATTCAACAACAAGTCATCTTTTTTACTACTATATTCATCAATAAGCCAAAGATATTCATCAATAATCGATCATTTTACACTACAGCCAAAGATATTCATATCTCAAAGAAATACATAATCATTTCGTAATTTATATAAACCATAATTATAACCATATATGTTGATCAATTCACCTTTGCACTTAAGCTAAAGATATTCAATTATAAATTCAATGGTCATGATCATACCAATCAACAATTCAACTTTGCACTACTGGCAAAAGAGAACCTATAGTCACGATCATACCAATAATCTACCCATCTTTACACTCAAGTCAAAGAGAAATATCATCATTAGGGGTTATAAGAATGTTATATATGATAATAAAAAAAAATATAATCAACATATAGATTTAATCTCAAGAGTAAGATTCATAAATCAATGATCTCATAACACCTTAATCAAAATGTTATAAATCACTTAATAATCTCATAATCTAATATTATTAATATTACCACAATATTTTAATCATTTCTTAAACTTATAAACAATTTATTTTAATTGTTTACACTTTACTAATAAATGCATTTAATCATCCTAAAATGCCAAACTCATAAGATTTCATCACCAATAACCAAAACCTCATCAAAAATCAGATATACCTTATATATATTCTTCTCAAGCCATAAAATCATATTTTCCAATTTTCTTACTTCACATAACATATTTAATTCATTTACTCATAACTAGAATATTTTCATGAAAAAATACCAAATCAGTTCCAAAAATATTTCTTTTCTCGATTTAGCATAATATAGTCCCATATTGAACATATATTTTTCTCGAATTTTTAAAATTCATTTACTATTTTTCATATGGCCAAAACCAATTTAATATTTAGACATTTATCATAAATTGTACTTTTTATCCAAAAATTTTGAAATTTACATGGTATATCTGATATTATATAGATGTACTCCCAATAAAATTTTCATCAATTTTGGAGTTAACCACAAGGAGTTATAAGCGTTTACTTTTAAAATAGTCTTTTCTCATAAAATCCATAACTCCTAATCTATACATCCAAAATCGCCATTTTTGGACACAATCTACAAAACTCATCAAATTATCATTTCAAATTTTTCCAGAATTTTTGAAGGTTCAAAAAATTTTGAAAATTGAAAAACATAATAACCCTTACATACTAACGACAATATCCCTTACCTCAAAAGAGCAAGATTTTTTGATCGAATAACGCCGAATCTAACTTGCACCGTAGATAAAGACACTCAAGATATCAAAATACTCACAAGAATACACTTGATAATATAGAGAGAGAAGAGAGAAAAACTTCAGCTTTACGTGTGATTTTCAATTCTAACCTAAGCACCTATTTATAGAAATTGCTAGAAACACCAAAGCGTAAAATTTATTAAAATAATATTTATTTATAATAAAATTTCCTTAGCACACCTTTTGAATCTGAATTCAGCAATTTAACACATGCAAGTGGGGCCCACCAAAAGTGTAAAAAAAACGTTTTTCTTAAATAAAACAATTAAAACTTCCAAAAATCAATTATTCTCGAACTTCTAACTTCAATAATTCATAATAAATAGCCCTTTTATCAGAAAAAATTCAAACCACATGTCCTTTTTCATAGGAAATTCATTTTCTCTACAACTTTGTAAGAAAGTTTTTCCAAATTCCAAATGTAAATTGACCAAATCCACAAACTGGACGATTTTACAAAGCTATAATCAAATTTCACCAAAAATTGTGTACACCATCATGTTTAACATGTGTTAAACATTTTTGTAACACACAAAAATATGTGTTTAACATTTAATGCAACAAAACTACTCTTCCTCCTCATTTATTCATATATCACACATTCATTGTAAAAATATCACCATTATTATATTATTAGAATATAATAATATATTTTATCGTAAAAAGATAAAATATCAATTTTCAACAATTGTCACATTAAAAATTTTCTCCATCTATAACCACATAAAATGAATATTTTCCTTATCATATAAATCAATAATTAATTATTCACAAATAATATTACGTAATCACAATATCGACAACCAACAGTGCTTCCTGTGAAAGAGGGGCTTTCCAATAAGGATTTCTCCTCATCAAGCAAGAATTAGATGACCAAACCTCTCCTCGATGTAACTTTCTAGACATTGCCAATAATGTTATCTAATAATATTATCCAAATAATATGAATTATTGATCCGATAATGGAAAATATCGTGTCGTGACAATTATTGAAACAACAATAATATAAAATATCAACGTAGTAAATTATCAATCAATAAAATAAAATATCGAATAAAGAATTACTATAACAATTATCGAGTAATGCCTTCTTACGAAAAAAAATTATCATGCTTCATGAATAGTACTCGTGAATAGTAACTCAAGAATTCGTGAATAAGAACTCATGAATAGTAATCATGAATAGTAACTCATGAATAAGACTCGTGAATAAGAATCATAAATAAGAAACTCATGAATAGTAATTATAAAAAAATGAATACTTTTATTTCATAAAATTCGGTCTTACAATCTCCCTCTCTTATGAAATTTCGTCCCCAAAATTTACGCACTGGTATTTCAAAGAGTTGAGAATACCTTGCTTTCATTTCGATTCCATCTTCCTCGCCATCATGATTTCTCCATTGCTCATCTCCTCGTATTTCGAGATATCATTCTAGAATACAACTTCAAAACAAAGGTTAATTGACATATCACAATTTGTCAACTTAAGTAAAAAATTCAGCTTTAGGTAGGACACACTACACTAGCGAAGGATTTACTCTGCCTCTCCTCCTAGTTCTATTCCCCGATCTCCGCCAGAGATCATATCCCTAAGCTCGATATTAATCGTGACAACGCCCCAAAAATAGTCCAATCCATCCAACCTATTCTCGAAGTCGCCAAATACATGGTACGTAAAATAACTACAACTTTATTACTACAATTGTCGTGCAAAAATACAACAACACATATATATCATGAGTTTTAATACCAACTATACCACTCACTCATGTCCCAACTATGGACAACACCTCACAAAGATACCTTACATAAAGGTACAATCTAGAACTGCTTTTAGAAATTAAAATCTTTGGGAAGTGCTCAAGAAAACCTTCATACATGGGAGGCCATGCTGCCTAGGTTATGATAGATATCATATGCCCACAAAATTATCCTCGGTCAATCTAATAGACCCCAAAGAAAAAATGAGAAGATTACTATCATCTTCTTTTCCAATGGTGAGTCTTCTCTTGACATATAACTATCTCCACCGCCTCTGCAATTGAACATTATATTTCAAATAAACTCCAAGATCATATAGGTAGTGCTCGTAGATATACTCAAAGAAGTGGATTTGCACAACCCTGCTTTTATGATAACGCGAGGTCAGATGTCATTAGACATCTTGTATGATAGTGATAAAACACCTTCCAAAGTCAGGTTCGCCTCACCCTATTGTTGTTCACCAAAATTAATATTAAACGACGATAATATACGACACACATATCTTAGGTCCTCAATACAATTATATATCAACTATAATGTGTTGAGAAACTTTGATGCATCACCAACCATCACACTATTCCCTCATATTCCGCCGACCGACCCAAATACACTCTTATTACCCGAAAGGAATTGTGAAGCAAAAGGGTGAGCACAACTAGCTCAAGAAAGAATATTATGACTAAAGATAATTAAATTATCAATAGACTTTCATCAATAATAAATCGTAGATTTAGAACATATGGTAGATGATAAAAAACTTTCAACCATAGTTGCAAAGTGAAACGAAGCAATCCATTAGAAGAGTCAAATAGACTATAAAGTCTATTATCTTCTCCATGTTAAAAGTCCACCAACAATGTTTTATCCTCAGTAACATCAATCAACAGCAGTCCACACAATCATATGAATAACTCTCATAATCATAATTGTGATTCTAAATTCTCTTCGCATCCAAGACGAAGATAATTTTCATCACCGCCTTTACCTCAAACATCAAAGATCATGGTTATACCAAATCACGCCTCTTGCTCATAATCATACTAATAAATTCATCTTCTTGCACTACGGGCCAAAAGATATTCATCAACAGCTCATCTTTGCACTACATGCCAAAGATATTCAACAACAAGTCATCTTTTGACTACATGCCAAAGATATTCAACAACGGGTCATCTTTACACTACGACTTAACCAAAGATATTCATCAATAATTGATCTTTGCAGAAATATCTCAAAGAAATACATAATCATTTCGTAATTTATATAAACCATAATTATAACCATATATGTTGATCAATTCACCTTTTCACTTAAGCTAAAGATATTCAATTATAAATTCAATGGTCACGATCATACCAAATAACAATTCAACTTTGCACCATCGCCAAAGAGAACCTATAGTCACGATCATACCAATAATCTACCCATCTTTACACTCAAGTCAAAGAGAAATATCATCATTAGGTTATAAGAATGTTATATATGATAATAAAAATAATATAATCAACATATAGATTTAATCTCAAGAGTAAGATTCATAAATCAATGATCTCATAACACCTTAATCAAAATGTTATAAATCACTTAATAATCTCATAATCTAATATTATTAATATTACCACAATATTTTAATCATTTCTTAAACTTATAAACAATTTATTTTAATTGTTTACACTTTACTAATAAATGCATTTAATCATCCTAAAATGCCAAACTCATAAGATTTCATCACCAATAACCAAAACCCTCATCAAAAATCAGATATACCTCATATATGATTCTCAAGCCATAAAATCATATTTTCCAATTTTCTTACTTCACATAACATATTTAATTCATTTACTCATAACTAGAATATTTTCATGAAAAAAATACCAAATCAGCCCCAAAATATTTCTTTTCTGGGATTTAGCATAATATAGTCCCATATTGAACATATATTTTTCTCGAAATTTTAAAATTCATTTACTATTTTTCATATGGCCAAAACCATTTAATATTTAGACATTTATCATAAACTGTACTTTTATCCAAAAATTCTGAAATTTACAGAGTATACTTCTATTATATATATGTACTCCCAATAAAAATTTCACCAATTTTGGAGTTAACCACAAGGAGTTATAAGGGTTTACTTTTAAAATAGTCTTTTCTCATAAAATCCATAACTCTAATCTATACATCCAAAAATCGCCATTTTTGGACACAATCTACAAAACTCATCAAAATATCATTTCAAATTTTTCCAGAATTTTTGAAGGTTCAAAAAAATTTTGAAATTGAAAAACATAATAACCCTTACATACTAACGACAATATCCCTTACCTCAAAAGAAAGAAGATTTCTCGAATAACGCCGAATCTAACTTGCACCGTATAGCAGCAACACTCAAGATATCAAAATACTCAAAAGAATACACTCGATAATATAGAGAGAGAAATAGAGAGAAAACTTCAGCTTCGTGTGATTTTCAATTCTAACCTAAGCACTCTATTTATAGAAAATCGCTAGAACACCAAAGCGTAAAATTTATTAAAATAATATTATTTATAATAAAATTTCCTTAGCACACCTTTTGAATCTGAATTCAACAATTTAACACATGCAAGTGGGGCCCACCAAAGTGTAAAAAACGTTTTTCTTAAATAAAACAATTAAAACTTCCAAAAATCAATTATTTCTAACTTCGAACTTCAATAATTCATAATAAATAGCCCTTTTATCAGAAAAAATTCAAACCACATGTCCTTTTCATAGAAAATTCATTCTCTACAACTTTGCGTAAGAAAGTTTTTCCAAATTCCAAATGTAAATTGACCAAAATCCACAAACCAGACGATTTTACAAAATTTATATAATCAAATTTCAATCAAAAATTTGTGTACACCATCATCATGTTTAACATGTGTTAAACATTTTTGTAACACACAAAACATGTGTTTAGCATTTAATGCAACAAAACTACTCTTCCTCCTCATTTATTCATATATCACACATTCATTGTAAAAATCATCATTTATTATATTATAATAATATATATAATATATTTTTTCGTCGTAAAAGATAAAATATCAATTTTCAACAATTGTCACATTAAAAAATTTCTCCATCTATAACCACATAAAATGAATATTTTCCTTATCATATAAATCAATAATTAATTATTCACAAATAATATTACGTAATCACAATATCGACAACCAGTGCAGCTTCTCTGAAAAGGGGGGGCTTTCCAATAAGGATTTCTCCTTATTGCCGCAATTAGATGACCAAACCTCTCCTCGATGTAACTTTCTAGACATTGCCAATAATGTTATCTAATAATATTATCCAAATAATATGAATTATTGATCCGATAATGGAAAATATCGTGTCGTGACAATTATTGAAACAACAATAATATAAAATATCAACGTAGCAATTATCAATCAATAAAATAAAATATCGAATAAAGAATTACCGTAACAATTATTGAGTAATGCCTTCTTACGAAAAAAAAATATCATGCTTCATGAATAATAGAATAAGAACTCGTGAATAAGACTCATGAATAAGTAACTCAAATAAAATCATGAATAAGAACTCATGAATAAGAACTGAATAAGAACTCAAATAAGAATCATGAATAGTAATTATAAAAAATTGAATACTTTTATTTCATAAAATTCGGGTCTTACAATCTCCCTCCTTATGAAATTTCGTCCCCAAATTTTACGTACTGGTATTTCAAAGAGTCGAGAATACCTTGCTTTCATTTCAGATTCCATCTTCCCCGTCATCATGATTTCTCCATCGCTCATCTCCTCGTATTTTATATCATTCTAGAATACAAATTCAAAACAAAGGTTAATCGACATATCACAATTTATCAACTTAAGTAAAAAAATTCAAGCTTAGGTAGGACACACACTAGCGAAGGATTTACTCGCCTCTCCCTCCTAGTTCTATTCCCCGATCTCCGCCAGAGATCATATCCCTAAGCTCGATATTAACCGCGACGCCCCCAAAATAGGTCCAATCCATCCAACCTATTCTCGAGTCGCCAAATACATGGTACGTAAAATAACTACAACTTTATTACTACAATTGTCGTGGCAAAATACAACAACACATATATCGTGAGTTTTAATACCAACTATACCACTCATGTCCCAACTATGGACAACACTCTCACAAAGGATACCTTACATAAAAAGGTACAATCTAGAACTGCTTTTAGAAATTAAAATCTTTGGGAAGTGCTCAAGAAAACCTTCGTATATGGGAGGCCATGCGCCTAGGTTATGATAGATATCATATGCCCACAAAATTATCCTTGGTCAATCTAATAGACCCCAAAGAAAAACGAGAAGATTACTATCATCTTCTTTCCAATGGTGAGTCTTCTCTTGACATATAACTATCTCCACCGCCTCTAATTGAACATTATGTTTCAAATAAACTCCAAGATCATATAGTAGTGCTCTCGTAGATATACTCAAATGAGTGGATTTGCACAACCCTCGCCTTATGATAACGCGAGGTCAGATGTCATTAGACATCTTGTATGATAGTGATAAAACACCTTCCAAAGTTGGGTTCGCCTTCACCCTATTGTTGTTCACCAAAATCAATTATTAAGTGATTAATACACACACACATCTTATCCTCAATACTATTATATATGATCATGCCGCTTTATAATGTGTTCGAGAAACTTCGATGTTACCTAACCATCACACTATTCCCCGTTATTCCTCGCTTTCACCCAAATTACACTCTTTATTACCCGAAAGGAATTGTGAAGCAAAAGGGTGAGCACAACTAGCTCAAGAAAGAATATTATGACTAAAGATAATTACATTATCAATAGACTTCATCAATAATAAATCGTAGATTTAGAACATATGGTAGATGATAAAACTTTTCAACCATAGTCAGCAAATGAACGAGCAATCCATTAAGAAGAGTCAAATAGACCATAAAGTCTATTATCTTCTCCACGTTAAAAGTCCACCAACAATGTTTTATCCTCAGTAACATCAATCAACAGCCTCCTTTCCACAATCATATGAATAACTCATAATCATAATTGTGATTCTAAATTCTCTTCGCATCCAAGACGAAGATAATTTTCATCACCGCCTTTACCTCAAAACATCAAAGATCATGGTTATACCAAATCACAGCCTCTTGCTCATAATCATACTAATAAATTCATCTTTGCACTACTACGCCAAAGATATTCATCAACAGCACTACAGCATCTTCATCAACACTATCTTTCATGCACTACATGCCAAAGATATTCAACAACAAGTCATCTTTGCACTACATGCCAAAGATATTCAACAACACAGTCATCTTTACACTACTAATCACCAAAGATATTCATCAATAATTGATCTTTTGACTACAGCCCAAAGATATTCATATCTCAAAGAAATACATAATCATTTCGTAATTTATATAAACCATAATTATAACCATATATGTTGATCAATTCACCTTTGCACTTAAGCTAAAGATATTCAATTATAAATTCAATGGTCATGATCATACCAAATAACAATTCAACTTTGCACTCATCGCCAAAGAGAACCTATAGTCACGATCATACCAATAATCTACCCATCTTTACACTCAAGTCAAAGAGAAATATCATCATTAGGTTATAAGAATGTTATATATGATAATAAAAATAATATAATCAACATATAGATTTAATCTCAAGAGTAAGATTCATAAATCAATGATCTCATAACACCTTAATCAAAATGTTATAAATCACTTAATAATCTCATAATCTAATATTATTAATATTACCACAATATTTTAATCATTTCTTAAACTTATAAACAATTTATTTTAATTGTTTACACTTTACTAATAAATGCATTTAATCATCCTAAAATGCCAAACTCATAAGATTTCATCACCAATAACCAAAACCCTCATCAAAAATCAGATATACCTCATATATGATTCTCAAGCCATAAAATCATATTTTCCAATTTTCTTACTTCACATAACATATTTAATTCATTTACTCATAACTAGAATATTTTCATGAAAAATACCAAATCAGTTCCAAAAATATTTCTTTTCTGGGATTTAGCATAATATAGTCCCATATTGAACATATATTTTTCTCGGAATTTTTAAAATTCATTTACTATTTTTCATATGGCCAAAACCACCTTTAATATTTAGACATTTATCATAAATTGTACTTTTGTCCAAAAATTCTGAAATTTACACGGTATACTTGATATTATATACATGTACTCCCAATAAAATTTTCATCAATTTTGGAGTTAACCACAAGGAGTTATAAGGGTTTACTTTTAAAATAGTCTTTTCTCATAAAATCCATAACTCCTAATCTATACATCCAAAAATCGCCATTTTTGGACACAATCTACAAAACTCATCAAATTATCATTTCAAATTTTTCCAAAATTTTTGAAGGTTCAAAAAATTTTGAAATTGAAAAACATAATAACCCTTACATACTAACGACAATATCCCTTACCTCAAAAGAAAGCAAGATTTCCGACCGAATAACGCCGAATCTAACATGCACCATATATAGCAACACTCAATATATCAAAATACTCACAAGAATACACTCGATAATATAGAGAGAGAAAGAGAGAGAAAACTTCAGCTTCGTGTGATTTTCAATTCTAACCTAAGCACTATTTATAGAAATTGCTTAGAACACCAAAGTAGAAAATTTATTAAAATAATATTATTTATAATAAAATTTCCTTAGCACACCTTTGAATCTGAATTCAAAAATTTAACACATGCAAGTGGGGCCCACCAAAGTGTAAAAAAACGTTTTTCTTAAATAAAACAATTAAAACTTCCAAAATCAATTATTCTAGAACTTTCAACTTCAATAATTCATAATAAATAGCCCTTTTATCAGAAAAATTTTGAACCACATGTCCTTTTCATAGGAAATTCCATTCTCTACAACTTTGCGTAAGAAAGTTTTTCCAAATTCCAAATGTAAATTGACCAAATTCACAAACCATTGATTTTACAAGCTATAATCAAATTTCACCAAAAATTTGTACACACATCATGTTTAACATGTGTTAAACATTTTTGTAACACACAAAACATGTGTTTAGCATTTAATGCAACAAAACTACTCTTCCTCCTCATTTATTCATATATCACACATTCATTGTAAAAATATCACCATTATTATATTATAAATATAATAATATATTTTTTATCGTAAAAGATAAAATATCAATTTTCAACAATTGTCACATTAAAAATTTTCTCCATCTATAACCACATAAAATGAATATTTTCCTTATCATATAAATCAATAATTAATTATTCACAAATAATATTACAAATCACAATATCGACAACCAGCAGCCCTGTGAAAGAGGGGCTTTCCAATAAGGATTTTCTTTCAATAAGGATTTTTCTCATTGCCAATAATGCAATTAGAATTATTGACCACTCTCCTCGATGTAACTTTCTAGACATTGCCAATAATGTTATCTATCTAATATTATCCAAATAATATGAATTATTGATCCGATAATGGAAATATACATGACACAATTATTGAAACAACAATAATATAAAATATCAACGTAAAATTATCAATCAATAAAATAAAATATCGAATAAAGAATTACCGTAATTATTATCGAGTAATGCCTTCTTACGAAAAAATTCATGCTTCATTCGAATAGTACATGAATAAGTAACTCGTGAATAGTAACCGTCATGAATAATGAAACTAATCGTGAAAATTTGGACACGCCTACAAATCAAGTGTCTTACTATTCGAAGGGGCCGAAGAAAGAAGTCAAGTCATCAATATCTCGAGAACTGCTGAGGCAAAAAATGTAGTGTTAAAGCAATCGCATAATAAAAGTAAGAGGTGTTCTACATCAAGATCCAATCAACACTCTTCAAGATCGTAGTGTTGTCTCTACCAAATCAACATGACACTCACGATCGAAGTCCTTGAAGACTTGCATCGAATCGTAGAGTCCGAATATTTGTCAAGACCAAGCATTGGCAACCAATCAATCAAGGGTAATATTCGGACAAGAGCTTATTGAGAGCATCGATGCAAAAGGACAACCTCTGATCGAGAAATCAGAATGAGGAAATAAAGTCTTCGACCTGCCCAAGACATTAAAGTGACAACTCTGATGGTGTAGGTGAAACAGTAGACTGTAGTGTCAGAAAAAGTATGATATGTCACATCTGCAGTCTAACTCAAGCAACTCGAGATCTGTGAAGATGTTTGAATAACTTTCAACGGCTACTTTCCAACGGAAGGATTGGGAAGGAGTATAAATCTGCTAGAGCTTCAAAGATCGAAGGTTGCTGGAGTTGCCGAGTTTGGAGAAAAGGTGGACGGTTCTAAACCATGTGAGATAGTGAGTCCGAAGGCTCACTCTACGATCCACCAAGAACACTTAGAGTCAGACAAAGAAAGAAGTAGAAGTGAGAGTTCTACAATGTAGAAGTGAGAGTTCTACTACTTGAAGAGTATTCTGAACTGACGAGAGAAATAAGAGCATCATGTCATCTTGTTATCCATCATGGGAAGACTCTAAGTACCATAGAGAAGAGCTCATAGTCATCTTTGCAAGTCCATCATGAGAAGACATCAAGTATCAAGAAGGGAGATCACAAACGTCATCATGGTGGCAAGCATGAGAAAGTTTCTAAGTACCTAACAGAAGAGCTGACAGTCATCTTAGAAACTCATCATGTGTAGCCATCATGTATCAAGAGGAACGATCTTTAAGGCAGTCATCAAGGGATCATCCGAAGTTGTTGAGTAACTGAAGAAGCTGAGCATCATGCAACACTCAACTGCACTTCAAGGGTGATCACGCAAAGCTGCTAAGTACAGAAGATGTTCAGAGCATGAAGACATCTTAGCATCTCAGCACTAACTCCAACAAACAAACAAACAAATCAAGAAGCCAGGGCCTAAGGGGTCCTTGTCCGGAGGGACTAAATGAAGTTCCAAGCCTGCTGGGCTTGAAGAGTTCCTAGGGAATTAGAGGAGTTCCAAGGCTGCTGGCCTTGAAGAGTTCTTAATGAAATGAAGTCCCAAGGCTGCTGGACTTGAAGGAATCTTAGTGATCCAGGGTGCTGCCCTTCCTTAGTGGAAATTCTGCTAGTTGAAAGCAGAAGAGTGGATTAGGAGCTTGAGTCTCTGAACCACTTAAAACCCCTTGTGTCTTTTACATTATGTCATTTACATTATGTCTATTAACTGCTATAACTGCTATGTATGTATTAACTACTTACAACCAAACTAACTCTACAAACAATGTATGTATGAGTATGAATATATCAATGAAGGGGATCTTTTACTTATTCAGCTGTGCTTGAAAAGATTCTTATGTTTGTCATATGCTAATGTAATAGCAATACAAAGTAAAAGAGAAAAGTATTTGAAATTAAAAAGGATCTATTCAACCCCCCCTTCTAGATCTATTGTGCCTACTGGGAACTAACAATTGGTATCAAATCAGGTTCTCATGCTATATTCAAAAGCAAATCGCTTTAAGTCTGATCCCAGGCACAAACATTATTCTAAACTTAGTTTAGTAGTAAGTAACTTGTTATATGCAGATGAGCTCACACGTTGGAAATATTGTGTACAGGTAAATGTGTATATACACTGAAAATCGCTTTCAGTTGGTCCATGTTCTCAAATATTATTTCAACAAGACCAATCCTAGCCTGCAGTCAATCTTGTAGTCTGAAGACCAGACGAGATAGTCCAAGAGACATCAACAACACAGAGTCAAGCATCCACCATCCTGAAAGATGAAAAGGCCATACATGCTAAGAAATGCCTATCCAGAGAAGAAAGAAGATCTTCTCAAATATGTGTCTGGCCAACCAGCAGCTGGATGCAACCTTGGTAAACTGAAGGATGTCAAAGAAACTGACAGTAAAAAGGTACGGTTCCTCACTATTCCATGTGTTCATCATAAAAGCACCCCCTTATGAACCATAACAGATTTCTGTTAAGAAGTCATAATCTATCTAAAAAGGTGAAGAGAGAAAGTGCTCTGAGGATGGAAACTCAAATGTCTATAAACTTTCTCTCCATCCAAGTTTTAGGTTGAAGATGACATCTTGAAGGAAATCTAAAATGGGTCATAAGAGCATCACAGGTCAAATTAATTCTATGTGAAGTAATCTTTGCTGATGGGTTGGTATGTATGTACAAATCCTTGTTCTAAGTATTTGATAACACACCGAGTATGATCAGTTCTACAAGAGTATCTTGATGATGTGTAGAAACTGATCACCTCCATGAATCAACTAGATACTCCTAAAATCGTAGAGTTAATTCTCACTCTGGGAACACTTAAACCCTGTGAACATAACCCTGTAAATTATAAAACCATCAAAGAGAAAGAATGTGTTTTTAAAATGAGAAATCTCACACACTCACCTTCATGCATCTCAAAATGTACTATCTAAACCTAGTTGCATGCATGAATATGACTGTTGGTGACAAATGTGATGATTATCCAAATATGAGGAACATGGGTTTAGAAAACTAACCTAGCAGGACCCATTTAATTGTGGGTACCAAAAATAGAAATGTATTTAACCTGCAGGTACTTGGTATGTTTGACCACACTAAGGAATGTTGAAGCAGAAGACTTCAGTCAAGAAGGCTCAACCAGCAGAAGGCTAAGGACTGTTCAAAAATGATTCTGATAAAATTCCTATATGTCCAAGCCTATCCTCGAAGACCCACTGAGCTAAACTGAATGAAGCTCACATGGCTGCAAATCTGTATATGGAAGCAGGCCATGCAACCAAAGATGAAAAGGGTCCTATATGCTCAAATCAAGCAAGACATGTTTCTATGAGGGAGAATCCTCAAGGGAGCACACAATAGAGGATCATTGAGCATCAGTCAAGAGGAATTTATTACAGAAGTAAAACTTCACAAACACAAGACTGTCAAAGAAGACTATGTTCGTAGTGCTATTGTAGACACTCAAAATTTTCTGCACACCTGTCACTAACATTGCAGGAGGATAAATTCGTCTTTCAAGAGGGAACCCTGGAAGACAGTCCATATCCATTCTGGATACTACCTAAGCTCAAAGATCAACCCCGTAACACACCTTTGGGAGTAACAACTCCAACCTCGGAAATAACCCCGAGGCGTACAGATCCAATACCAGAACACACACCGGAGAAGACTGATTAATCTCAGAGATAACCTCGAGGTATCCAGTCTCAGTCCCAACCATGGGAATAGATACAGACCTTGGTGATCACCTCAAGGAATGCAGTTTCGGCGATAACTCCGAAAATGTTTGTTTCAAATGCAATAAGCTTCAATCTTGGCACTCACAACGAGACACCCAAAGACTGAATTTTAGAGATAACACCGGAGGATGCAGACACCCTCGAGTTGACATTGAGGACTTTCAATACTTACAAAGCATCCAATCTCAAAGAAAAGCCACGAAAGCAACGCCGTCGCTGACGTACCAAATCGGCGATAACACCGGTGAGGGGGAACCTCATCATCTTGCCAATGCAATGACACATCACGTCATCTCAACATTTTATACACACATCTCTACACAATGATGTCCCACAAGAATCAAGGAAAACCAATCCCGAGTGACTATTGTGCAGGATAACGGATAGAATTTGAAGCTTGAAGACCAGAGGGCATTGTCCCATCTTCAATGACTTCGTACAAACTCTAATCCCGTGCCATTGTACAACTCTCGACAACGGTGGTCTAAAATAGGTCCTATATACCTCAGTCGGATCGAGCGGTCATTGCAGTGCTCGAGTGCACGTACTTCGACATGACGGAACCCGAGAAACCCGGGGCAACCCGGGCAGCCGCAGGTACACCTGCGGCTCCCCCCTCTATAAATCGAGGGCTTGGGGTGGCCATTTTGAGAAGAGAAAGAGCGAGGAAGCCCTGTCAAATTTGCTCCGTACTTGCAATATACTGAGTGCTTTCCCATTTTAAACACATGTGAGCTCATATATAGCTACTTTTGTATCTACAAAAGCCAGTGTTTACCTACTTTAAAGATATAGAAGTCTTCTTTGGCAGCCTACTGTAAGCCTTCTCACACACTTTAAAGATCTTCTTTTCATCTTTGCACACACCCTTCTTCACGTTGAGAGTCGTATTGTGTGTGTTTGCCCGGACTTTGGTCCGTGGTTTTATTTCAGTTTGTATATACATATATATTTATATATATGGACTAACATTATCGAGTTATGCCTCGATTGAGCTTCTGAACTTTGATGCAGAGTGTTTATTTGCTTATATATATATATATATATATATATATTTATATATATGAACTGTGTGTCGAACTTTGTTCGATGAGCCTGAACTTGATGCCCGGATTGTTTATTGCTTTAATATATATATATATATATATATATATATATTTATATATATTAATTGTGTGTGTAGGACTGCATTACGATGAGCTTGAATTTTATATCCGGAGCGTTTACTTGATTTTATATATATATTTATATATATGAACTATTGTTGAACTCTGTTTGATGAGCCTGGATTTTACATCCGGTACGTTTACTCGCTTTTAGATATATATATACTTATATATATGAACTGTTGTCACGTTTATATATATATATATATATATATATATATATATATTCGTCCCACCTGGAGTTTACTTCGTGGTAGTTGATCGCTTTTACAACTTTCTTTACGTTTTGTCCTGCCTGAAGTTCACTTCGTGGTAGTTGATTGCTTTATACATGTAAGACCCCAAATTTTATGAAATGGTAGTATTCAATTTTCTTATAATTATAATTTTATTTCGTAAATGTTTAAATTGATAAAAGTTTAAAGTTAAGGGTGATATGTGATTTTTTTTTTTGCAAAGTAAGCAAGTTGTTATAAAATATTCGATTGGTCGAGAAATATTTGTTTTAATAGGGAATATTCGTACGATGGCACAATCATTGGTGGACCCCACAATGGAAGTATTGTCGTATTTAAAAAAGCGACAAATTATCTTTTATAAAAATAACTACGAAAGTGTTACCGTTAAAAACCGCTGAACTATCCTAGGTAGTAAAAGTAATGCATATGTCTGGCGTGGTTGCATAGTAGCACACGGTATTGATTATTGATGCTTACGTAAGAAGTCACTCAGTTATATTCAACTATTGCTACAGTAATTGTTGCATCATATCTCTCATATTATTGATTCAATTATTGTCACAGTATCATCTATATAATATGATATATTATTAAATCAATAATTGAGACGATAAAGTTATTCATATTATTATTTGCAATATTACAATGTCTAGAAGTTCTATCGAGGAGAGGTTTGGTCACCTAATCAAGCTACCAATAAGGAGAAATCTTTATCGGAAAGCCCCTCTTCCTCGGAACGACACGGTTGTTAAATATTGTGAATTATAATATTAATGATGAATAAGTTCATGCTGATTAAAGATGAATTTTATAGTTCCATTGTGTTAGAATTATTTATGTTAGTGGAAATCGACATTTGTTTCGATAATAATTGATGTCTGGAGGTTATATTGTTCAATCGGGTATTCGGGGTACTTTTCGTGTCGGAGTACTATTCATGAGTTACTATTCACGAGTTACTATTTACGAGTTACTATTCACGAGTTACTATTCACGAGTTACTATTCACGAGTTACTATTCACGAGGTACTATTCACCCGTAAGATATATTTCTTTTCGGTCCAAATCATTTTTGGGTACAATATTATTCCATGAGGAGATGTGCTAATTTTTCGAATAGTTGGTTGAAGATATAATAGTAAATCAATATGGACTTTGGTGGAAAGTTATAATAGTAAATCAATATGGATCATTGGTTTAAAGTTTTAATAGTAAATCAAGTATGAATGTTGCTTTAAGTTTTAATAGTAAACCAATATGGACCGTCTGGTTTAAAAGTAAATCAATCTGAACTGTTCATGAATTAGTTACTATTCAGGTCCATTCTCCTATAAATGAAGCTCATTCCTTCATTATTTCTTACGAATTCACTTTAAACTCTAGAGAGAAAACTATAGAGAGAAAGAAGAAAAGTATTCTGCTACTTCACTACTCCAATATTTAGTTTTTCTAAGGTAGGGGATATTATTATTATAGTAAGGGATATTATTTGTTGTACTCGTAAGGGGTATTATTTCTTTTGTATTCATGAAGAAATTCTTCTGTTATTCCATTCTTTATTATTCTGTTGAAATAACCTGTCTGTGCGGTCTATCGCATGCCTCGTGAATTCTGTTGTTATTCCATTCTTATTATTCTGTTGGAATAACCTGTTTATGCGAAGTACCGCATACATGGTGAAATTCTTCTAATATTCCGTTCTTTATTATTCTATCGGAATATCCATCGTCAAGGCTTTCGTCGAACCCGGTTCCATTATTTATTATTATGTGGAATATCACATCATGCGTTTTACGCCGGGACCTAGTTCCATTATTTATTATTCGCCGTAATATCCCAGATGTGCGCTTATTGTGAGACCCAGTTTTATCAATAAAGATTTAAATTTTGTCAAAATAATTTTTAATATTATGGTGTGAATTTGAGATAATATTATAGTTGTGGGTAGTATTTATAAATTTTGCAAAGTATGCAAGTGGTTATATTATATTCGATTGGTGGGGAATATTAGACTTAGCGAGGAATATTCGCACAACGGCTCAATCATTGGTGGACCCCATAATGTAATTATTGTCGGATTGAAAAACGAAAAAAATATTTTATTGAAATAACGGCGGAAGTTTTACCGGTTGATCTTGTTGAACTACTTTCGGTAGTAAAAGTACACGATGTACGTGTGTGGTTGCATAAGAGCACACGGTATTGATTATTATCGATGCTTATGTGAGAAGTCACTCGGTTTGATTCCATTATTGTCGATTAATAATATGAATTATTATAACGATAATGACGCTTTTATTTTATTCAGATTATTAACGTAATAAAAGCGAAACATCTTTTATATAAAATGAATACTTTATTAAAGTTATTCTATAAATAGAATATATTATATTTTATTATGCATAGTTTTGCATAGTGTTTTTGCATGTGTTGCATAGTGTTTGTATAGTAAAATATTTTTATATAAATAGAATATATGATATTTTATTTAAAAGATTTTGCTTTAAATATGGATAGTCGATTAAAAGTAAATCAATCTGGACCGCTTCATGGATTAATTACTATGCATTCTATTTTCCTATAAATGAAGCTCATTCCTTCATTATTTTCTTACGAATTCATTGAAACTCTAGAGAGAAACTATAGAGAGAAGAAAAGTATTCTGCTACTTCACTTTTCCAATATTCAGTTCTTCTAAGGTAAGGGATATTATTTGTTGTACCCGTAAGGGGTGTTATTCTTTCTTATTCATGAAGAGAACTTCTGTTATTCCATTCATTATTATTCTGTTGGAATAACCTGTAAAAGTGGCATACCCTATACATAACCTGTATATGCGGCATACCCTATACTTGGTGAAATCCTTATATTATTCCATTCTTATTTATTCTGTTGGAATAACCTGTAAAAGTGGCATACCCTATACATAACCTGTAAACGCGGCATACCCTATACTTGGTGAAATCCTTATATTATTTCATTCTTATTTATTCTATTGAATAACTCAGTATCGCTGTAATCCCCTATACTTGGTGATCTTCTTCTGTTATTCCATTCTTTATTATTCTGTTGGAATATCCTGTCTGTGTGTTTTACACCGGACCTAGTTCCATTGTTTATTATTCCGCATTTATTATTCTGTTGGAATATCCTGTCTGTGTGTTTTACACCGGACCTGGTTCCATTGTTTATTATTCAGCATTTATTATTCTGTTGGATCATCCCAGCTTGCAATTGTGAATTTCACCCACTCGTTCCGTTATTATTATTCTATTGAATAACTCTGTTTCATGCGAACCGCATGCATGGTGATTTCTTTTGTTATTCCATTCTTTATTATACCCAAATGGTTAAAACTTTGACTTCTATACTCCATGAAATTAGTAGAATATCTTTGATATTTGCGTTTCATCCAAAGATCTTTTCATGGAAATATTCTTCCGATTATTCTTGAATTTTACTCTACAAAACAAAGATCATGTTGACAATTTGACGTTAATAATTCTGGATTAAATAATTCTTGAATTTGTTTTATTGAATTATTATGCCATTGTCATCATCCTCATGTTATATTATGTTATCTTTGGCTTACGTGCATAGATGAACTTAGTATGATTATGACCGAGGATCATTCGGTATAATCATGGCTTGATATAAATGATGTGACAAAAGTCCTCGGTGGCTGTAATGCAATGGGTTGATGGATAGTTTTTGGTATGATTATGACCGGGGTGATTCGGATAGTCATGACCCATTGATAATTTGATGAAAATCCTTGGCCGTGTATATGCGAGGATGATTAGATATTGTGGTTTATTCATTAAACCGAGTCTTAGTGATAAAAATTGATGAAACCCTTTTAAAACCTAAACGATAGTAGACTTTATTTTCTACTTGACTCTTTTAATGGATTGATATTCACCTGCAGCTTAAACCGGTTGTCTATTGTATTTTATCGCTTTAACATTGTTGAAGACTATTGATAATTTATTCTCGCATTATCTTAGTCATAATATTTCTTACTGGGCTAGTTGAGCTCACCCTTTCTTTCACTGTTCTCTTCAGGAAATGAGAATATAGCTGGGACGAGTTGGAGAAACGAGGGATGGTCCTGAAGATAGCATTAGTAGTCCTCACTATTCTGTGAAATAGTGTGATAATAATTGTAATGAGGACTCCTTGAGTATGGATATTGTCTAAATGACAATATTCCTATTAGAACTCTCAGTTTATGTATTGTCGTATGTTACACGACAGATGTATAATTAAGTTTGTATTTGAATTTATGTACTATGTAAGTGGCGACCCAAGATGGGTGACGTATACCTAATTTTGGGGGCGTCACATTTATGCCGGACCTAGTTCCATTATTTATTATTCTGTCGAGAATAACATGTCTGTGCGGTCTATCGCATGTATGGTGAATTCTTTTGTTATTCTATTCTATATTATTCTGTTGGAATAACTTGTCTATGAGGATTATCACATGCATAGTGAATGATCCTTTGTATTCATTCCTTATTAAATTATGGAAATGATATGTTTACGTGGATTATGATGAAAGTCATAATAAAAGCATTGGACTGATGAAAATCATGGGTATATGTAGTATTAGTAAGTGTTATGATGAGTTATGTTGGATATTATGTGTAAACATGAAAGTTTCTTAAAAATCACAAAGGGTTGAAAATCAGATTTTGGTGAAAATGGAACATAAAATTCAATTGACCATATCTCCTATTATATTTTGAATTGTTGAGTGTGGTCAAGTTCTAGAGTTAGATCTATGAGTTTTCTAACTTATCCAAGTGGAATCACTGGAAAAGGTGTTGTAAATTTTCGTGTGGACTGATTTTAGCAAAGGAGTCAAAAACTACAAATTACCAAAAAGGCTACTGCCCAGAAATTTAAAATGGCATTTTCAGCCATTTAATTTATGAGAAAAATTTTGGCCTTTTGGGACATGGAAATATATGGTATAAAGTACCTCCTGTTCAAAAATGAGCTCATTCCGACTTAAAATGAGCAAGTTATGACTATTTCAATATTTAGGTTTTTCCAACGAAAAACGCTATAACCGGAATTCTATAACTCTGATAACTATGAAATTTAAACTGGAAGCTCACGTTAATATGTGTAAGATCTTGCCAAGATTTGGGACTTTCGGGAGTTAAACTTGAGGCAGCTAATTTCTTAAGGAATTAATTAGAAATTGATTTTTGAAAAATAGTAGATGAATTTTAAAAATTCTGAGAAAAATATATGTTCAATATGGGACTATATTCTGCTAAATCTCATAAAAGAAATATTTTTGAGACTGATTTGGTATTTTTTATGAAAATAGTTTAGTTACGAACATATGAGTTAAATATGTTATGTGAAGTAATAAAATTGGAAAATAGGATTTTATGGCTTGCGAATCCTATAGGGTATATGCAGATTTTTGATAAGGGATTTGATCATTGGTGATGAAATCTTATGAGTATGAAATTTTTGAATGATTAAATGCATTATTTGGTAAAGTGTAAACAATTGAAATAAATTGTTTATAAGTTTAAGAAGTGATTAAAATATTGTTATAATATAAACAATATTAGATTATGAGTTTATTAAGTGATTGATAATATTTGGATAAATTTAAAGTCTTTAATATTTATCCTTGTTTTCGTTTGATTAATGCTTATATTATTGTCATCATCCTCATGCTTATATTGTGATGAAAGTCATCTGTGGCTTACGTGCATGGATGGACTTGGTACGATTACGACCAAGAATTATTCGGTATAATCATGACCGTAATGTGACAAATGATGTGGTAAAAGTCCTCATTGGCCTGTAGTGCATTGATGAACAGTTGTTGGTATGATTATAAATAGGGATTATTCGGTATAATCATGACCATTGTTGAAAACACGAATATCCTTGGCCCGTAGTGCATAGATAATTCGTGGTCATAATACTAAAGAATATCCTTGGCCGTAGTGCAGGGATGATTCTATGATGTGAATTATTTATTAAGCTGAGTCTCAGCGATAAAATATTGATTATATACTTTTAATTCGTAGAAGATAGTAGATATCATGCTCTACTTGACTCTTTTAAAATACAGTTGTATGCCTTTGGCCTGTAGTGCAAAGATGAATTGTTAATGAATATCTTTGGCAGTAGTGCAAAGATGAATTTATTAGTATGATTATGAACAAGAATTGTGATTTGGTATAACCATGATTTTGATGTTTCAAGTGAAGATAGGTGATGAAAATTATCTTCGTCCTAGGGGCGAAGAGGAATTTAGAATCACAATTATGATTATGAGTTATTCATATGATTGTGGACAGGAATTGTTGATTGATGTTACAGGGATAAAACATTATTGGTGGACTTTTAACATGGAAAAGATGATAGACCTGATGGTCTATTTGACTCTTCTAATGGATTGCTCGTTCCACTGCAACAATGGTTGAAAAGTTTTATCATCTACCATATGTTCTAAATCTCTGATTTATTATTGATGAAAGCTATTGATAATTTAATTATCTTTGGTCATAATATTCTTTACTAGGCTAGTTGTGCTCACCCTTTTGCTTCACAATTCCTTTCAGGTAATAAAAGTGTAGCTGGGTCGAGCGGGGTATTAAGAGGATTAGAATCTGGGTCTATAGTCATTTGAGGTTCTCCTAAAATAGTATGGAAATAATTTTGTTGAGAACTTTAGATAAGTTTGTCGTATTGTATACGTCATTTGATATTTAATTTTGATGAACCGAATAGGGTGAGGTGAACCCAACTTTGGAAGGGTGTTTTGCCACTATTATACAAGATGTCTAATGACATACAACCTCGTGTTATCATAAGACATGGTTGTGCACATCCACTTGCTGAGTATATCTACGAGCACTACCTATATAATCTTGGAGTTTATTTGAAATATAATTTTCACTTGCAGACAACAGAAATAGTTATATGTCAGGAGAAGACTCACCATTGAAAAGAAGATGATAGTAATCTTCTTGTTTTTCTTTGGGGACTTTTGGGTTAACCAAGGATAATTCTGTGGACATATGATATCTATCATAACCTAGATTCATGGTCTCCCATGTACGAAGGTTTCCTTGAGTACTTCCCAAAGATTTTAATTTCTAAAACAGTTTTTGACTGTACTTTTATGTAAAATATCATTGTAAGGTTGTGGTCGAGGCACCATGAGAGTTACATACATTTGTATTAAAACTCACAGCTTATCTGTTGTCGTACTCTACATGACAGTTCAACAATTGTATAAATGAAGTTTGTATTTGATTTTTATAGTGTGATATCTGGCGACTCAAGATGGGTGATGTATACCTATTTTGGGGGCATCACAAATGGTATCAGAGCTTAGGGATATGGTCGCTGGCGGACATTTGAGTCTAGAACTAGGAGGGGAGAGACGAGTAATATACTTCGCTAGTGTGTGACTTACCTAAGCTAAAATTTTTTACTTGATAAGTTGACAATTTATGATATGTCAATTGACCTTTGTTTTGAAGATATATTCTAGAATGATATCTGAAATACAGGAGATGAGCAATGGAAAAATTATGATACAGAGGATATAACCGGGAAGGTACAATCCGAAAAGAAAGCAAGGTATTCTCATCTCTTCGAATACCAAAGCAAGGTATTCTCATCTCTTCGAATACCAGGTACGTACGTAAATTTTGGGGGCGAAATTTCATAAGGGGAGAGATTGTAAGACCCCGAATTTTATGAAATAGAAGTATTTAATTTTCTTATAATTATTATTTTATTTCGTAAATGGTTAAATTGATAAAAGTTTAAAGTTAAAGGTGATATATGAAAAAAAATTTTGCAAAGTAAGCAAGTTGTTATAAAATATTTGATTGGTCGGGGAATATTCATTTTAATAGGAAATATTCGTACGACGGCACAATCATTGGTGGAACCCACAACGTAAGTATTGTCGTATTTAGAAAACGACAAAATTATCTTTTTATAAAAATAACGGCGAAAGTGTTACCGTTAAAACTGTTGAACTATCCGGTAGTAAAAGTACAGTAATACGCGTGGTTGTATGGTAGCACACGGTATTGATTATTGATGCTTACATAAGAAGTCACTCAGTTATATTCAATTATTGCTACAGTAATTGCTGCATCATATTTCTCATATTATTGATTCAATTATTGTAACAGTATCATCTACATAATATGATATATTATTAAATCAATAATTGAGATGACAAAGTTATTCATATTATTATTTGCAATATTGACAATGTCTAGAAGTTCTGTCAAGGAGAGGTTTGGTCACTTAATTGCGCGCCAATAAGGAAAAATCCTTATCGGAAATCACCCTCTTTCCTGGGAACGACCTGGTTGTTAAATATTGTGAATTATAATATTAATGATGAATAAGTTCGTGTTGATTAAAGATGAATTTTATAGTTCCATTGTGTTGGAATTATTTGTGTTAGTGGAAATCGACATTTGTTTCGATAATAATTGATGTCTGGAAGTTATATTGTTCAATTGGGTATTCAGGGCACTTTTCGTGTCGGAGTACTATCCATGAGTTACTATCCACGAGTTATTATTCTTGAGTTACTATTCACGTATTACTATTCATGAGTTACTATTCACGAGTTACTATTTACGGGGTACTATTCACCCGTAAGATATATTTCTTTTCGGTCCAAATCATTTTTGGGTACAATATTATTCCATAAGGAGATGTGCTAATTTTTCAGACCGTTGGTTGAAGATATAATAGTAAATCAATATGGACCGCTGGTGGAAAGTTATAATAGTAAATCAATATGGATCGCTAGTTTAAAGTTTTAATAGTAAATCAATATGGACCGTTGCTTTAAG
This sequence comes from Panax quinquefolius, assembly GCA_020205615.1. Taxonomy (NCBI): domain Eukaryota; kingdom Viridiplantae; phylum Streptophyta; class Magnoliopsida; order Apiales; family Araliaceae; genus Panax; species Panax quinquefolius. The sequence goes on along the minus strand of CM035170.1, from coordinate 4,885,891 downwards.
TTTTAATAGTAAACCAATATGGATAAAATCCGTTTAAAAAGTAAATCAATATGGACCGTTCATGAATTAGTTATTATTCACCCATTCTCCTATAAATAAAGCTCATTCCTTCATTATTTCTTACGAATTCAATTTGAAACTCTAGAGAGAGAAACTATAGAGAGAAAGACGAAAAGTATTCTGCTACTTCACTACTTCAGTATTCAGTTTTTCTAAGGTAGGGGATATTATTATTATAGTAAGGGATATTATTTGTTGAACTTGTAAAGGGTATTATTTCTTTCGTATTCATGAAGAAATTCTCCTGTTATTTCATTCTTTATTATTCTGTTGGAATAACTCGTTGCATGCGGTCTATCACATGCTCGATGAATTACATTGTTATTCCATTCTTATTATTATGTTGAATAACTTTGCTTTGCTAAGTACCGCATACATGGTGAAATTCTTCTAATATTACGTTTCTTTATTATTCAGCCGGAATATCACATGCACGTGCGCTTACGTTGGACTGGTTCCATTATTTATTATTCTGTTTAATATAATGTACGTAAGCGCTACGCTCAATTCGTTCCATTATTTATTATTCTGTCAAAATATCCTGTCTATGCGTTTATGCCGGACCTAGTTCCATTATTTATTATTCTGTTGAGAATAACCTGTCTGTACGGTCTATCGTATACATGATGAATTCTTTTGTTATTCTATTCTTTATTATTCTGTTGGAATAACCTGTCTATGAGGATTATCACATGCATGGTGAATGATCCTTTGTATTCATTCCTTATTAAATTGTGGAAATGATCTGTTTACGTGAATTATGATGAAAGTCATAATAAAAGCATTGGACTGATGAAAATCATGGGTATATGTAGTATTAGTAAGTGTTATGATGAGTTATGTTGGTTATTATGTGAAAACATGAAAGTTTCTTAGAAATCACAAAGGGTTGAAAATCAGATTTTTGTAAAAATGGAACATGAAATTCAATTGACCATATCTCATATTATATTTTGAATTGTTGAGTGTGGTAAAGTTCTAGAGTTAGATCTGTGAGTTTTCTAACTTATCCAAGTGGAATCACAGGAAAATGTGTTGTAGATTTTCGTGTGGACTGATTTTAGCAAAGGAGTCAAAAACTGCAAATTACCTAAAAGGCTACTACCCAGAAATTTAAAAGGGCATTTTCGGCCACTTAATTTGTGAAAAAAATTCTGGCCTTTTAGCACATGGAAATATATGGTATAAAGTACCTCCTGTCCAAAAATGAGCTCATTCTGACTTAAAATGAACAAGTTATGACTATTTCAATATTTAGGTTTTTCCGACGAAAAATGCTATTACCGGAGTTCTATAACTCCGATGACCATGAAATTTAAACTGGAAGCTCACGTTAATATGTGTAAGATCCTGCCAAGATTTGGGAATTTTGGGAGTTAAACTTGAGGTAGCTAATTTCTTAAGGAATTAATTAGAAATTGATTTTTGAAAAATAGTATATGAATTTTAAAAATTCCGAGAAAAATATATGTTCAATATGGGACTATATTCTGCTAAATCCCAGAAAAGAAATATTTTTGAGACTGATTTGGTATTTTTCATGAAAAAAGTTTAGTTACGAACATATGAGTTAAATATGTTATGTGAAGTAACAAAATTGAAAAATAGGATTTTATGGCTTGGGAATCCTATATAGGGTATATGCAGATTTTTGATAAGGGATTTGATCATTGGTGATGAAATCTTATGAGTATGGCATTTTTGAATGATTAAATGCATTATTTTGTAAAATGTAAACAATTGAAATAAATTGTTTATAAGTTTAAGAAGTGATTAAAATATTGTTATAATATTAACAATATTAGACTATGAGTTTATTAAGTGATTGATAATATTTGGATAAATTTAAAGTCTTTAATATTTATCCTTGTTTTCGTTTGATTAATGCTTATATTATTATCATCATCCTCATGCTTATATTGTGATGAAAGTCATCTGTGGCTTACGTGCATGGATGGACTTGGTATGATTACGACCTGGAATTATTCAGTATAATCATGACCGTAATGTGACGAATGATGTGTTAAAAGTCCTAATTGGCCTGTAGTGAATTGATGGAAAGTTGTTGGTATGATTATAAATAGGGATTATTCGGTATAATCATGACCATTGTTGAAAACACGAATATCCTTGGCCCGTAGTGCATGGATAATTCGTGGTCATAATACTAAAGAATATCCTTGGCCGTAGTGCAGGGATGATTCTATGATGTGAATTATTTATTAAAATTCGAGTCTCGTGATAAAATATTGATTATATACTTTTAATTAAGTAGAAGATAGTAGATATCATGCTCTACTGACTCTTCTAAAATACAATTTGTATGTCTTTGGCACATGTAGTGCAAAAATGAATTGTTAATGAATATCTTTGGTAGTAGTGCAAAGATGAATTTATTAGAATGATTATGAACAAGAATTGTGATTTGGTATAACCATGATTTTGATGTTTCAAGTGAAGATAGGTGATGAAAATTATCTTCGTCCTAGGGGCGAAGAGGAATTTAGAATCACAATTATGATTATGAGTTATTCATATGATTGTGGATGTGAATTGTTGATTGATGTTACGGGGATAAAACATTATTGGTGGACTTTTAACATGGAAAAGATGATAGACATGGTCTATTTGACTCTTCTAATGGATTACTCGTTAAAACTGCAACTATGGTTAAAAAGTTTTATCATCTACCATATGTTCTAAATCTCTGATTTATTATTGATGAAAGCTATTGATAATTTAATTATCTTTAGTCATGATATTCTTTATCTAGTTGTGCTCACCCTTTTGCTTCACAATTCCTTTAAGGTAATAAAAGTGTAATGGGTCGAAAGTGGGTATTAAGAGGATTAGAATCGGTGTGGTACATAGTTTGCTGAGGTTCTCCTAAATAGTATGAAAATAATTTTGTTGAGAACTTTAGATAAGTTTGTCGTATTGTATACGTCATTTGATATTTAATTTTGGTGAACCGAATAGGGTGAGGTGAACCCAACTTTGGAAGGGTGTTTTGCCACTATTATACAAGATGTCTAATGACATACAACCTCATGTTATCATAAGACATGGTTGTGCACATCCACTTACTGAGTATATATACGAGCACTACCTATATGATCTTGGAGTTTATTTGAAATATAATTTTCACTTGGAGACAACAGAGATAGTTATATGTCAGGAAAAGACTCACCATTGGAAAGAAGATGATAGTAATCTTCTTGTTTTTCTTTGGGGACTTTTGGGTCAACCAAGGATAATTCTGTTGACATATGATATCTATCATAACCTAGACGCGTGGCCTCCCATGTACAAAGGTTTCCTTGAGTACTTCCCAAAGATTTTAATTTCTAAAACAATTTTTGACTGTACTTTTATGTAAAATACCATTGTAAGGTTGTGGTCGAGGCACCATTAGAGTTATATACATTTGTATTAAAACTCACAGCTTATCTGTTGTCGTACTCTGCACGACAGTTCAACAGTTGTATAAATGAAGTTTGTATTTGATTTTTATAGTGTGATATATGGAGACTCAAGATGGGTGATGTATACCTATTTTGGGGGCTTACACAATCTGACTTTATTTACATTTTGTCCTACTTTGGAGTTTCCTCTGTGGTGGTTGATAAATAATGACTTTATTTATATTTCGTCCCACTTTGGAGTTTTCTCCGTATGGCGATAGCTTTTACAACTTTTATTTACATTTTCGATTCCCCATGGAGGTGCTTCGTGGCTGGTGATCATGTCTGTATATATATATTTACAGCTTTTATATATATACCTACTTACTGATTTCATACAAATTGCGGTATCATGTGCACCTAGGAATCATGTGATCACAGATTCAAATTTATTGGATCTAGATTCGGTTCTCGTGATGGACATTTTCAAATCGTATGGCGACATTTTGTAAATTATTCTCATGGTGGTTCTGAATTTCCTCGGATGGTTTTCATACCCACGAGGAAATCAACATTATTTTTGTACATTATTTACTTACAGATGCTTCGCATCTCGGAAATAAAATCAATCAAGCCGAGCACTTAATAAAAATGGAAGTGTAAAAGGTCTCAATTACTATTGAGCATCAGGGTTTGAAGAACCTTTTTATAAAACATCATTGCTATATCTTTCTAAAACCTGAATTTTTACATAAATTCAAACCACAATATATATAGTACGAACGAGGCCTCGCACTACTTCCAAATAACAACACATCGACCCACACACACATTCAGGATAATTGTTTCTTGAAAAGAGGCGGTCACCGTGGTAACACGGATGCTCTGGGGTGCCTAACACCTTCCCTCCGCATAATCAAGTCCCCGAACCCTAATGAATCTCGATTTCACCAATTCATTTAGCGATGTCACATCATCGGGTCAATGTGCAAACCATTTCTCGGTTGTGTTGGTACAACCATTTAAAAACCAATGGCGACTCTTAACGGTCCATCGTCGACATTATACATGTCGGACCTTTTTCACTTGTTTTTTCAAACAAATCTCACCTAAAATGAGAACACCAAAGAACAAGTAACGGAAAGGGACATCTAAAAAATCCTGACGTCGACAAGCGGTGACTCCGCTGGGGACTCCAGTAAGAGGACTTAAGCCGCTATTACAATCTTTTCAAAACTGTTATCTGCTTGTGTGTGGATGTTGAATTTACATTTGATGAATGTGTAAGAATGCATTTACTTATTGCACTTAGTGCTTCTTACCATATCTGCTTGTGATATTAGTGCTTCACACCATATCTGCTTGTGATATTAGTGCTTCGCACATGTCATCATTTTCATGTGGTGAGACGCGATGTATATGAATGTATGTTGTGTGGTCCCTCCACCAGGAGGCTATCCCGTCGGTGTTTGATTACTGGACTTGTGGGAAGACTAATTCCCTGAGGCTCAGGAAAGGCACCCCCCAAATTCGCTCCAGTTGAAAGACCGGATTAACTTCCCGTTGAGTAAATTGCGATGATTTGGGAACCTTTATGCCAAAAAGCCGCGAGAGTAACCTAAGATATGTCAGCCTCTGATAAACCCAAAACGGAGGAAAATCTCTTCATGTTCTCTCATTTCAAATACTTGTAAACACAATTACTTGTAATTACATTCCATATATATCTCCATGTAATGAGAAATATGAAGAAATGTGTACACATACGTAACATGCTATCCTGTATTACCAAACAGCTGACATCTGTTTTGCAGGATAAAATTCCTAAAATGGATACATCACATAAGCATGTTATTATATACATTCCCTAAAGACTAAACTATGCAAGTCTTTCGCAGGGAACCAATCGGACTTACTATCGTCAAAATCCAAAAAGGCTACAGGCCTACAGTCAATCATGTCGTCATCTGACCAGACTGACCTTAATCCAGTTTCTCGCAAAGAATTTGACGGATTAAGCAAACAAATTACAGATTTGGCTGTTCTACTCAAAGAACTACACCATTCTACTCAGGGTCCAAAAATACCCATACTTACTGAATCCTCTACACAAGGGGGAAACCAGGTAAACACAATACCTGAACTGTAGTTGGATACAACCAACAAAACTCATGATGTTGCCCATCCCACTGGAGATCCAGACACCAGTGACATCAAAAAGAAAGTCCTCCAAATGGAAGAGACCCTTCGTGCTATCAAAGGAATTGGAGCACACATGAGTGTTTCATATGCTGACCTTTGTATATTCCCTGATGTTCATTATCCAGAAAAATTTAAAATTGCTGACTTTGAAAAATATGATGGGTTAGGAGATCCTTACACACATTTAAAGGTGTTCGTTGGAGAACTTGGATCTTATGCAGAGGATGAAAAGCTCAGAATGCAACTGTTCCAGAAGAGTCTAATTGGAGAAGCCCATTCGTGGTACACAAGATTAGTAAACTCAAAGATCCATAGCTGGGAAGAGCTAGCACAGGCCTTCCTCACTCAATACAGCTTTCAGTCTCGGATGGCTCCTGATCGGTATCAAATTACCAAGATCAAGAAACAGTCTAACGAGTCTTTCAGAGAGTATGCTCAAAGGTGGAGACGCCTGGCTGCTCAAGTTATTCCTTCCATGACAGAATCAGATATGGTCATAACTTTCATAGACATACAAGAAGCTCCTTTCTATGAAAGAGTTTTAGCAGGCATCGGTAAACCATTTTCTAAAATGGTCAAACATGGGGAGATGGCTGAGATAGGATTGAAGTCCAGAAAAATTCAAGACCTAGCTGCCCTTAAAGCTATTGCTGATCACATCCAATCCAGAAATTATGGAAACAACCCCCGGAGGGTCCATAAAAAGAAAGAGGAAGATGTTTCCACGATCTCAGGTCAAAAAGGCAATCAGAACATGCCTATTCAAAGGAGAAACTACACTCCCTTTCAAGCACAGTCTTTGAACCCTCCAATACCAAAAGGTGGAGAAGTCAAATGACCTCGAGTGTTCACACCCTTAGGGGACACACTCGAGAATATTCTCACTCTTCTGACAACACAGAAGAAAATTACACATCTTCTTCCACCAAACAAATTTCTAATGGATTCGGGGTTTCAATGTCTTTTAAATGTGCTTATCATGCCGGGGCACCTGGACATAATACTCAGGATTGGTGAGCCTTGAAACACAAGATCCAAGACCTGATAGACAATGGTGAGATCGTGGTCACCAAAATTGATCAGCCTCACGTGCAAGACAACCCTCTTCCTCAACACAAAGAAGAAGAGGTCAACATGATCAATTGGAGCAATGGACAGAGTTTCAATTTCAAATGTGAATCCTCCCAGACCCTCAAAAATGGTGTTGACAAATGGGATTATACCAAGTTCCAGTTCATAATGGAATGAAAGATGAAAGCTCTATGCAAGCAAATTGAGCAATTAGCAGAACTGGTGACCTATCAACATCAAGTGACCTGCCAGTTAATCAGCCAGGAGCATGCTAGTCTTCTACCTATTGTCATGAATATTCCCTCGTCACTTTCAAAAAATGAAATGCTAGAAGAAAAAGTGACAAAGAGAGCAAATGCCAAAGCCCATCGGGATTTTGCTAACAAAAGGGAATTCACATATCTGGGCCAACCTATGGAGGAAATCCACCAGATGTTAATCAATGAAGGAAGGATCAGTTCCTTTCTACCTCCAATTAACCCCCGTTCGGGACGGTAAAATTCTGATGGAGTATGTGACGCCCCCAAAATAGGTCCAATCCATTCAACCTATTCTGAGTCGCCAAATACATGGTACAGAAAATAACTACAACTTTATTACTATAATTGTCGTGCAAAATACAACAACACATATCTTTGTGAGTTTTAATACCAACTATGACTCATGTCCCAACTATGGACAAAGACCTCACAAAGGATACCTTACATAAAGGTACAATCTAGAATCGGTTTTAGAAATTAAAATCTTTGGGAAGTGCTCAAGGAAACCTTCGTACATGGGAGGCCATGCGTACTAGGTTATGATAGATATCATATGCCCACGTAATTATCCTTGGTCAACCCAATGAATTCCAAAGAAAAAATGAGAAGATTACTATCATCTTTTTTCCAATGGTGAGTCTTCTCTTGACATATAACTATCTCCACCGTCTACAATTGAACATTATGTTTCAAATAAACTCCAAGATCATATAGGTAGTGCTCGTAGATATACTCAGCGAGTGGATTTGCACAACCCTGTCTTATGATAATGCGAGGTTGTATGTCATTAGACATCTTGTATGATAGTGATAAAACACCCTTCCAAAGTTGGGTTCGCCTCACCCTATTGTTGTTCACCAAAATCAATTATTAAGTGACGTATAATATACGACACACACATCTTAGGTCCTCAATACAATTATATATTGTATGTCATGCCGTTTTATAATGTGTTCATAAACTTTGACAGTCCCGAACCATCACACTATTCCCCTGTTACTCTCGCTCGACCTAGCTACACTCTTATTACCTGAAAGGAATTGTGAAACAAAAGGGTGAGCACAACTAGCTCAGTAAAGAATATTATGACTAAAGATAATTACATTATCAATAGACTTCATCAGTAATAAATCAAAGATTTAGAACATATGGTAGATAATAAAACTTTTCAACCATAGTTGCAGCGGAACGAGCAATCTATTAGAAGAGTCAAATAGACCATAAAATCTACTATCTTCTCCATGTTAAAAGTCCACCAACAATGTTTTATCCCTGTAACATCAATCAACAATTCCTGTTCACAATCACGTGTATAACTCATAATCGTAATTGTAGTTCTAAATTCCTTTTCTCATCTAGGACAAAGATAATTTTCATCACCTGTCTTTACCTGAAACATCAAAGATCATGGTTATACCAAATCACAGTTCCTGTTCATAATCATACTAATAAATTCATCTTTGCACTACGGGCCAAAGATATTCATCAACAGACTATCTTTGCACTACATGCCAAAGATATTCATCAATAATTCATCTTTGCATCATGCGGCCAAAAATATTCATCAATAAGTCATCTTTGTACTATGGGCCAAAGATATTTATATCTCAAAGAAATATATAATCATTTCAGAATTTATATAAACAATAATTATAACTATGTTGATCAATTCACCTTTGCACTTAAGCTAAAGATATTCAATTATAAATTCAATGGTCATGATTATACCACCACAATTCAACTTTTCACTCTTCGGCAAAAGAGAACCCTAGTCATGATCATACCAATAATCTACCCATCTTTACACTCCAGTGAAAGAGAATTTCAATATCAGGATTATAAAAATGTTATATATGATAATAAAATCAATATAATCAATACATAGTTTTAATCTCCAGAGTAATATTCATAAATCAGCTATAATTTGGTTAGAAAAAAGAAACCAATTTTGTAGTGAATAGTACCCATGAATAGTAACTCATGAATAGTAACTCATGAATAGTAACCCGTCATGAATGGTAACTCATGAATAGTAAATCGTGAATAGTAACTCGTAAATAGTAACTCATGAATAGTAACTCGTGAATAGTAATCCCGACATAAAAAGTTCTAAATTTGATAAAAAGTTCAAACCAATATTTCAACATAATGATATTGAAGAAATAATATCAATTACGAAGAAAATAACATCCCTTTCAATCCCTTACAATCCCTTATTATCCCTTACCTCAAAAGAGCAGTACTTCTGACTGGAATAACGCTGAACGAACTTGCACCGTATAGCAACACTTAAGATATCAAAATACTCACAAGAATCCACTCGATAATATAGAGAGAGAGAAATAGAGAGAAAACTTCAGTTTCTGGTGTGATTTTCAATTCTAACCTAAGCACCTATTTATAGGAAATTGCTTAGAACACCAAAGCAGAAAATTTAATAAAATATTAATATTATTTATTAAATTCCTACGCACATCAAAGACATCTGAATTCAGCATCCAATAATGAAAAAAACAAAAAAAAACATTTTTGTTATTAAAAATAATTAAAACTTTCAAAAATCAATTATTTCAGAACTACGGAACTTCAATAATTCATAATAAATAGTCCTTTTATCAAAAAATTCGAATCTCGTGATTTTTTATAAGAAATTCAATTCTATACAACTTTGCAGAAGAAAGTTTTTCCAAATTCCAAACAAAAATTGACCGAAATCCACAAACGGGAGATTTTACAGGCTATAATCAAATAAATGATGACCACCGTTCTATTCCCCTGTTATCCCTCGCTCGACCCAGCTACACTTTTATTACCTGAAAGGAATTGTGAAGCAAAAGGGTGAGCACAACTAGCTCAGTAAAGAATATTATGAATAAAGATAATTACATTATCAATAGACTTCATCAGTAATAAATCAGAGATTTAGAACATATGGTAGATAATAAAACTTTACAACCATAGTTGCAGTGGAACGAGAAATCCATTACAAGAGTCAAATAGACTATAAAGTCTATTATCTTCTCCATGTTAAAAGTCTACCAACAATGTTTTATCCTTGCAACATCAATCAACAGTTCCTTTCCACAATCATATGAATAACTCATAATCATAATTGTGATTCTAAATTCCTCTTTGCATCCAAGACGAAGATAATTTTCATCACCTGTCTTTACCTGAAACATCAAAGATCATGGTTATACCAAATCACAGTTCTTGTTCATAATCATACTAATAATTTCATCTTTGCACCACGGGCCAAAGATATTCATCAACAATTCATCTTTGCACTACATGCCAAAGATATTCAACAACAAGTCATCTTTGCACTACATGCCAAAGATATTCAACAACGGGTCATCTTTACACTACTGACCAAAGATATTCATCAATAATTGATCTTTTGCACTACAGCCCAAAGATATTCATATCTTAAAGAAATACATAATCATTTCGTAATTTATATAAACCATAATTATAACCATATATGTTGATCAATTCACCTTTGCACTTAAGCTAAAGATATTCAATTATAAATTCAATGGTCATGATCATACCACTCAACAATTCAACTTTGTACTACTGGCCAAAGAGAACCTATAGTCACGATCATACCAATAATCTACCCATCTTTACACTCAAGTCAAAGAAAAATATCATCATTAGGGTTATAAGACTCATATATATGATAATAATAAAACAATATAATCAACATATAGATTTAATCTCAAGAGTAAGATTCATAAATCAATGATCTCATAACACCTTAATCAAAATATTATAAATCACTTAATAATCTCATAATCTAATATTATTAATACTACCACAATATTTTAATCATTTCTTAAACTTATAAATAATTTATTTTAATTGTTTACACTTTACTAATAAATGCATTTAATCATCCTAAAATGCCAAACTCATAAGATTTCATCACCAATAACCAAAACTCTCATAAAAAATCAGATATACCTCATATATGATTCTCAAGCCATAAAATCATATTTTCCAATTTTCTTACTTCACATAACATATTTAATTCATTTACTCATAATTAGAATATTTTCATGAAAATACCAAATCGGCCCAAAATATTTCTTTTAAGGATTTAGCATAATATAGTCCCATATTGAACATATATTTTTATCGAAATTTTAAAATTCATTTACTATTTTTCATACGGCCAAAACCAATTTAATATTCGTACATTTATCATAAATTGTACTTTTATCCAAAATTTCCGAAATTTACAGAGTATACTGATATTATATAGATGTACTCCCAATAAAAATTTCATCAATTTTAGAGTTAATCACAAGGAGTTATAAGCGGTTACTTTTAAAAAAGTCTTTTCTCATAAAACCATAACTCCTAATCTATACATCCAAAAATCGCCATTTTTGGACAAAATCTACAAAACTCATCAAAATATCATTTCAAATTTTTCCAGAATTTTTGAAGGTTCAGAAAAATTTAATTGAAAAACATAATAACCCTTACATATTAACGATAATATCCCTTACCTCAAAAAAGTAGTATTTCTGACTAGAATAACGCTGAACGAACTTGCATCGTATATCAACACTCAAGATATCAAAATACTCACAAGAATACACTCGATAATATAGAGAGAGAAATAGAGAGAAAACTTCAGTTTCTGGTGTGATTTTCAATTCTAACCTAAGCACCTATTTATAAGAAATTGCTTAGAACACCAAAGCAGAAAATTTATTAAAATAATATTATTTATAATAAAATTTCCTTAGCACACCTTTGAATCTGAATTCAGCAATTTAACACATGTAAGTGGGGCCCACCAAAGTGTAAAAACGTTTTTCTTTAATAAAACAATTAAAACTTCCAAAAATCAATTATTTTAGAACTTCGGAATTTCAATAATTCATAATAAATAGCCCTTTTATCAGAAAAATTCAAACCACATGTCCTTTCCATAGGAAATTCTATTCTCTACAACTTTGCAGAAGAAAGTTTTTCCAAATTCCAAACAGAAATTGACCGAAATCCACAAACGGACGATTTTACAAGCTATAATCAGATTTCAGTCAAAATTTGTGTACACCATCATGTTTAACACGTGTTAAACATTTTTTGTAACACACAAAACATGTGTTTAGCATTTAATGCAACAAAACTACTCTTCCTCCTCATTTATTCATATATCACACATTCATTGTAAAAATATCACCATTATTATATTACTGTAATATAATAATATATTTTATCAGAAAAGGTAAAATATCAATTTTCAACAATTGTCACATTAAAAATTTTCTCCATCTATAACCACATAAAATGAATATTTTCCTTATCACATAAATCAATAATTAATTATTCACAAATAATATTACAAAATCACAATACTGACAACCAGGCAGTTCCCAGGAAAGAGGGGGCTTTCCAATAAGGATTTTTCCTTACTGGTGCGCAATTAGATGACCAAACCTCTCCTTGACAGAACTTTCTAGACATTGTCAATAATGTTATCTAATAATATTATCCAAATAATATGAATTATCGATCCGATAATGGGAAATATATCGTCTTGCGTGACAATTATCAAACAACAATAATATAAAATATCAACGTAGCAATTATTGAATCAATAAAATAAAATATTGAATAGTAATTACTCGTAACAATTATTGAGTAATGCCTTCACGAAAAAAATTATCATGCTTCATGAATAAGACTTGAATAAATAACTTTCATGAATAAGAATCGTGAATAAGAACTCATGAATAAGAACTCGTGAATAAGAACTCATGAATAGTAACTCATGAATAGTAATTATAAAAAATTGAATACTTTTATTTCATAAAATTTGGGGTCTTACAGAGTATGTCAATATCACTCCCATTCTCGCGGTCACAGCACAGAAGAATGTTGGGCACTCCGTCACCTCATCCAAAATCTAATTGTTAGTGGTGTCCTGCACCTAGCGGACGATGATACTGTGTTACGTGCAAGTGAGAATACATGTCCTACTAAGTGGAAGACTTTGGTAGCAGTCATATCCACTGAGACAGATGGGGCTAATAAATCACTCACAATGCCAACAATTCAACTCAGGGGAAGTAACAATCCTTTGAAAGTGGCCGCTCCCGAGCCAATCAACTTGCCTTATAGATCACAATATCCTATTGTTAGCTTGCGCAAGGTTCCATGGAACTATGGAGAAGGTGAAAGATCCACCTTATATATAATTGCTACAGTGTCAAAGGAAAATCCAATGTATCTTCCCCAACGGGTGATGAGGTCTACCATCAAATCAAAGGAGAAAATACCCATGGAGAAGATAGAAAAATTCCACCGCACTATGGGTCATAACGAAGCCAAGGTGGTTTTAAGCTTACGAGAAGCTCGACACCAAATATCAATCTTGGACTTGGTCCTAACTTCTGAGGATCACCGGACGATCTTGCTGAAGGTTTTAGAAGAAGCCTATCTACCAACATCAGTTGATACGGAAAAATTTCAACATCTAGTTGATCACATTTTCGACAACAATGTGATATCCTTCACTGATGATGACATACCGCCCGAGGGGACTGGTCATTGCAAGCCGTTGCACATTACGGTCTTGTCCTCTGGGTACATACTAGCTGGAGTCTTGATAGATGGAGGCTCATCTCTAAATATCTGTCCATATGCTACATTGTTGAAGATGAATGTACCGAATTCGGAGCAGCCATACTATCATCAAAGCTTTTGATGGAGCCCGCCAGAATTCGGTCGGAGTAATTGAACTGCCAATCGAAATTGGTCCCCATACATTCTCGCGTGATCTTTCCAATGCACTCAAGATAGATTCGGGATACAACCTGCTCTTGGGACGACCATGGATTCATTTGGCCGGGGTAGTCCCCTCCACCCTTCATCAACAGTTAAAATACATTATCAACAACAGCCTAGTCACAGTCAACGCTGAGCCGGAGTGTCCTCCACATAGTGACATACCATACATCAATGCCAATGAAGATGTTGAACTGGTCAGTTTTAATTCCTTGGAAGTAAGCAATACCCAATACCATGTTATTGGAACGCCATTTCCTGAACCCAAGATTTCTGCCGAGGTAATGTCGGCTACTCAAGAAATGATGTCATTGGGTCATAAGCCGGGACAAGGGCTGGGTAAAGATCACCAGGGTATCAAGTACCCAATTCAATTTACCAATCAAACTAGAACAGCTGGACTAGGCTATTCTTCCAGTTCTAGTCATAGGAATCATCATAAGCATCAGCAAATTCCTCTAGCTTCAGTTACACGACGTTTGTCTACACTTATAACTGCTGAGTCTGCACAACCTCTCGTAAAGGTGCTAGCCAACGTGATGGCTATGTTATTTCCCAAGCCGGTACCGGTAAAGGTGAAATAAGTCTTTATTCCAGATCCCCGAGTGGAGGAAGAGAAACAAAGAATTAAACAAGATGTCATCTGAATGATGTCGGGCATATGCATCATCGTTCATGATGAACATACAAACAGATACACCCAGACGATGATTTCTCAGACATAATGGCCATCATTCGGGATAGGGAGGACGATGACAACTCCTCCATCACTACGGTCCACCCGGACTTTGCCCTTGCCAATTGGAACAACACTCCTTGCATTGGTCGACAAGGGTAAAAGCGGATGTAAACTCTTTTCTCGCCTGTAGATATAATAACCGCCATTTTTTTACAGATAGTATTAGCGCTTTATTTTGTCAAGACATGCTAACACTGTGTATGATCAAAACGTTTCATATATACTAAGTGAAAGCATATTTTGTTTCAGAACCCTGAATTTAGATGTGCCTGTACTTAGCGACACGGTGCCTCTTCTCCACAAGGATTGTACCTTTGATGTAGAGATGAATTCACCTTGATGGAAATACAGATGACATTGAGGTGCCTCCAAATTCAAGAATGGGTCAAAGACAAACCTAAACCCAACCTTGATCAAACCACTTCTTTCAATCTCGGAACCTTAGAATGCCCTAAGTTAATCCATATTGGTTCAGACCTTACCCCAAACTAAAGGAATGACATGGTTACTGTGATGCCCCCAAAATAGGTATACAACACCCATTCTGAGTCGCCAAATATATGGTATAGAAATAACTACAACTTTATTAATACAACTGTCTTGCAAAATACGACAACACTTAAACTGTGAGTTTAAATACAAATATTGTCATCTAGATAATATCCACACTCAAATAAGTCCTCATTACAATTATTGATACGTTATTTTACAAAATAGTGAGGACTACTAAAACAACTTCTAGAACCATCATTCCACACCCCGACTAGTACTAGTTACATTCTCGCCTCCTGAGAAGAAAAATGGAACAAAAAGGAAAATGGTGAGCTCAACTAGCCCAGTAAAGAACATTATGACTAAGATAATATAGAACAAATTATCGTTAGTCTTCAACAGGGAAAAATCTAATAGAATACAATAGACAACCAGTTTTAAATCAATATTCGCAGCGAAAATAATAATTCATTAGATGAGTTAAGTAGAGAATAAAATCTACTATCTTCTATATGTGAATTTAAAAGTCCATGGTCAATATTTTATCCATAAATCAATATATATCTGGAATCAAATATTCATCTTTGTACTACAGGCCAAAGATATTCACCAGTTGGTCATGTTCATCTAAACACCTGTTCATCTTTGCACTGCGGCCAAAGATATTCATCAGAAATTATTCATCTTTGCACTACAGGCCAAAGATATTCAGTAATATCATCATTTAGGATTGAGGATGATGAAAAATATTTTAAAGAAAATGAATCCAGTGAAGTAAAAGAACAAATATTAGGGATTCGTATTACAGTTTTATCCAAGTTCAATAATACTCCATAATAACCAATTTTGAAGCAGAATTCAAAAATAAAGATCAAAATATGGATACAATCAAAGATAGTAACCATAATAGACATCTTGGGCAAAAAGAAGAAAATTTCATTTTTTGGGAGAATAGTCACAGTGTATTCGTGAATAAAGTCATATATCGTGAATAAGGTCGTGATATTATCGTGAATAGTAACCCCGACACAAAAAGTTCCAAATTTGATAAAAAGTTCGCACTAATATTTCTAAGATAATGATATTGAAGAAAATAATATCATTTAAGAAGAAAACAACATCCCTTACCTCGAAAAAGACGATATTTCCGATCGAATAATCGGATATAGTCTTTGAAGAAACTTGCAGACCAGATAAAGAACACTCAAAGTATCAAAATACTCACAAGAATACACTCGATAATATAGAGATAGAAATCTTTAGTTTCTGGTGTGATTTTTAATTGTAACCTAAGCACCCTATTTATAGGAAAATGCTTAGAACACCAAAGCAGAAAATTTAATAAAATATTAGTATAATTATATAAATTTCCTACGCCCACTTTGAATAACTGAATTCAGCCATTTCAACAACCAGTGGGCCCCCCCAAACATAACAAAAACGTTTTTATTAAAAAAAATAATTAAAACTTCAAAAACCAATTATTCCGGAACTTCAATAATTCATAATAAATAGCCATTTTATCAAAAAAATTCAAATCTTATGTCTTTTTATAGGAAATTCAATTCTCTACAACTTTGTAGAAGAAAGTTTTTCCAAATTCCAAACAGAAATTAACCGAAATCCACATACGGACGATTTTACATGCTATAATCAAATTTCAGTTAAGAAATGAGTCCACCAACATGTTTAACATGTTTTAAATATTTTTAGTAACAAAAAATACTCTTCTTCCTCATTTACTCATATATCCCACATTCATTGTAAAAATATCACCATTATTATATTATTTTAATATAATAATAAATTTAAATAAGTTATTTTATCAGAAAAGATAAAATATCAATTTTCAACAATTGTCACTTTTAAAAATTTTCTCCATCTATATCCACATAAAATGAATATTTTCCCTATCATATAAATTAATAATTAATTATTCACAAATAATATTACAGAATCACAATAATGACAACCAAACAGTTCCCAGGAAAGAGGGGACTTTCCAATAAGGATTTCTCCTTACTTGCACGCAATTAGGTGACCAAACCTTTCCTTAGACAGAACTTTCTAGACATTGCCAATAATGCTATCTAATAATATTATTCAAATAATATGAATTATTGATTTGATAATGAAAAATACTGTGTAGTGACAATTATAAAATTTCAACGTAGCAATTATTGAATCAATAAAATATTAAACAGTAATTACTGTAACAATTATTGAGTAGTGCCTTCTTACGTAAGAATCAATAATTGGTGCAATACCTTGTGCTATCGCGTACAACAATGCGACATCGTGTTTTAACCACCGGGTATTTCAACAGTGTTAACGGTAATAACTACGCCGTTATTTATAAAAACTTCATCCAATCACTTTCCGTTATAGGGCCCACAAAAGATCTGCTACCGTCAGCATTTAATATTCCCTCGGCTGGAAGAATATTCCACGACCAAATGAATATTCCCAGACAATAATGAATATTTTATAACCACTTGCTTATTTGAAATATTTGCACATTTTACCCATAACTAACCACATTAATCAATTCAACCCTTACTATTTCAAAATAATAAATAGAGAAATTCAATTTTATTTATAATAAGTTGGGGTCTTACAACCTCCCCTCCTTATGAAATTTCGCCTTCAAATCGGCGACGACGATTCTGTATTTCGAAAAGGTGAGGATACCTCTTTTTCATTTCTGATTCCAACTCCCAGGTCATTTCTTCAATAGCATGGTTCCTCCACAAAACCTTAACTTGTGGTATAACCTTGGTGCGTAGGACATGCTCTTTCCTATCCAAGATCTTAATATGTACCTCCTCGTACGTTAAATCTTCGGCTATCTCATCTGGTTCTAACTCAATAATGTGGTTAGGTTCCTTCACATATTTACGAAGTTCAGATATGTGAAAAACATTATGAACACGAGACATGCTTAGAGGTAACGCGAGTCTATAGGCCACATTTCCTAATCGATCAAGGATCTGAAATGGACCAATAAATCGTAGATTGAGCTTTCCTTTCTTTCCGAATCTTGTAACTCCCTTCCATGGAGCAATACGTAACAATACATGATCCCCAATATCAAATTCCACGTCCTTTCGATGAAGATCCGCATAACTCTTTTGTCGATCCTGTGTCATTTGTATACGTTGTCTAATCGTTTGAATCTTCTCTATAGTCATTCGTACCAACTCTGGTCCCAACAACGTTGCTTCTCCCACCTCATCCCAACATACTGGAGAGCGACACTTTTTCGTCCATATAATGCTTCAATGGAGCCACACCTATACTTGCTGCTCGATAATCGTTGTTGTAGGAGAATTCCACCAATGGTAGGTACTTTATCCCAACTCCTTTGAAATCTAGGACACAAAGTCTTAATAGATCTCCAAGGGTTTTAATAGTCCTCTCGATTGTCAAATCTGCTTTGAGGACTAGATGATCCGAATCAATCGTAAATCTGCGCCCAAGCTTTTTGCAAGCTAACCCAAAATCTTGAAGTGAATCTTGGATCACGATCCGAAACTATGGATACTGGTATGCCATGCAATCTCACAATCTCATTTACGTACATACTAGCAAGACGTTCAAGGGAATAAGTCTCCCGTATAGGCAAGAAATGAGCAAACTTGGTTAATCTATCAAGAATAACCCAAATCGCATCTATGCCTTGAGAAGCCTTGGGAAGACCTGTAACGAAATCCATAGTAATGTGTTCCCACTTCCATTTCGGAATCTCAAGCTGTTTCAATGGACCCTTTGGCACTTGATGCTCCGCCTTTACACGTTGACAAGTTAAACACCTCAAGATAAACTTCGCGATCTCTCTCTTCATATTGTTCCACCAAAATGTATATCGAAGATCATGATACATTTTGTTTGTCACCGTCA
Organism: Panax quinquefolius; assembly: GCA_020205615.1. Classification (NCBI taxonomy): domain Eukaryota; kingdom Viridiplantae; phylum Streptophyta; class Magnoliopsida; order Apiales; family Araliaceae; genus Panax; species Panax quinquefolius. The sequence continues at coordinate 4,866,953 of CM035170.1, read as the reverse complement.
TTGGATGGTGGAAGGTTTGGAAAGGTTGATTCACTAGTGGGTGGCGCATGATCACTACTAGAAAAACAAGAATACGTGACGGAATTTTGTGACAGTTTTTAAAAACAATCACAAAAGATAGTAATTTGTGATGGACTTTTTAAGCAATCACAAAATATTAGTATATATGATGGCTCTTAGTGATGACTAATTTTGTCATCAATGTATTATAATTGTGATGGCCATGTCAATCACACCAATTTTTTCACGCAAAATAAAAAAAAAAAATTTGACTCACTAAGTCATCACTTATAGATATACCCTTTTCGTGATTGCATTTAAGCTATCACTAATATTTTAATATAAGAAATAATCAAAACAATATTTTAGGACGATCGTGACAATCATTAAAAAGTTAGATTTTTGTGATGGAATTTTTAAGCCGTCACAAAACAATACAATATATGATGGCTCTTAGTGATGACTAATTTTACCATTATTATAGAGTATTTGTGACTGTCATTGCAATCACCAAATCTTATTTGAAAGTAATTTTGTTTAGTAAGTCAACTCACATATGTTTCCTTTTATATTTTGTTTTAAAATCATAATCATGATTTGGACTTTGGTGTAGTGGTAATACTCGTTATTTATTTTGCAAATGGAAGAGGGTTCGAATCCTACAAGTATCATTTGATACAATTAATATAGATATAATTAATATAGTGAAATAAATTATACGTAAATAGAGATTCACGTTCTTACATTTGATTCCTAAAGTCTTATTTTTTTTGTGATGACTTTGACAATCACAATAGATTATATGTTAATGTGATTGTATTAATCATCACAAAAGCACTAAGCGCTTACGTGATTGCCAAAATCATCACGTAAAACCTTTCATGATGGGCGTGTCAAGAGGCGGTAATCAAGATCTTTTAAAAGTCATTACGTAAACCTTTCGTGATAATTTTTCTACTTTTTGTGATGGATTTAGGCCATCACAAATAACTATTTTTTTAGTAGTGGATGATGAGCTTGGCGGTGAGTGTTTTTTTTCTAATTTTCCCCTTCTTTTGTGGTATGTAATTAATTAACTTCGTCTATATGAATGTATACATGATGAATTAATTGAGTCCTATTTGTTTACATCCAAGTGGCCTCGCCAGTTATCTGTACGGGATGGGGACCAATAACAAGTCTTTCTCTTTTCTTTTCTTTTTCTTCTGTTTGGACGGATCTCTTTCTATGGTTGGCATGCCCAAGTGTAATCCAGTCGAATTTTGAAATATGCTTCTTTTTTTCGAAATTTATTTTCCTTTTTTATATATTTTTTTACAAAAATTTAATATATTTTCTAATATATTGAGAGCAAGCTAACTAATTCCAATCATTCGAAATCCAATGCTTGTGGATTGATTTCCTCTCCATACTTTATTATTGTTAATGTACAGGTAAATTGTACTCCTCCTACTTACGTAATAAAAAAATTACAATGGATTTTTCACGACATTAAGAAGAGAATAAAATAACAAAATTACCCATAATAATGCTATTAAATATGGAGATAGAATTAGAATAAGAAAAAAGTATGAGATATTTAATCTACTTTATAATAAAAAAAATGTGTAAAAATTTGGTTATTAAAAGAAAGTGGACATTTAATATGAATGAACCAAAATAAGTAATAAGAACTTTTATCTTTATTTGATGGAGTATTAAAAAAAAATATGAATAGCGCTAGGTGACTTAATTTTTTATTTTTTTTATAGTTAATTGTGTTTAAATGATGCGTCATTATTATATATATTTGAATAAATCTTTTGTGATTTACTATATTATAAAGTATAATTTATCTTATTCGGTACCATTTCATTTAAAATACACTTAAACAGTAATTTTGAAATATTTAGTATTACTATTGTGAATATTTATATCGATTTTTTGATTATCGCCATTCGTGAATAAATATTAAATGATAATTTTTTTTAAAATACATAATAAATGGACTCTCTTATAATTTCAACCAATCTCATGTATTGAAAATTTTTACAATTATAATTCAATATAAATTTATCACATTACATATGACTCTTAAAATATACTACATAAGAAACTTAGATTTCTTAATAATAATTGAGGAAAGTTGGCTCAGGAGAAATGCACCAGAATATAATATGCTCAATTAGTGGGAGCTTTATAAAACTAATATGGTCGGTCCGACAAAATATATATATATATATATATATATATATATATATATATATATAACTCATGGATGTATAATTATTTAAACTTCCAAAGGTTATTCTCTTAATTAGAAAATGGGCATAGTGATAAAAGTGACAAGAAAGGAGTAAGAATGTTATGGTCATTATGCAAAATATATACAAAGTAGTAGCCAGTAGGAATATATGACTTATTATTCATATTGACAAAGAATAAGGAAAAGAAATAAGACGAATAGACGTATGATGCTAACTAGCCAAGTAAAGATCAGTTTACGGAATTTGTAGTGATATATTATATATACGATCCGGATCAAGTCAAGATATTTTTATCTTTTTCATCTATCTTTACTTTTTTCTTTAGCGACGGTTTTGGCCATACAACCGTCGCTTATACTTTTAGCGACGCTTATGTTGTCCGTCATTAAAAGTATAAACGCATTTATCAGATTAATCGAAATCGTCATCAAAGCTGTAAAGAAAGACGAAGAAGAGATAATTCTTTATTATTACTCACTATCTTACCTTTTTAGCGATTTGTTATACAACTGTCGCCTCATACTTTTAAATGATTTTATACATATATATTGACGGACAAATATATATGACTATTGTAAATATGAATTTAAACCGTAAAACGCCAAAAGGGCTTAAAGTGAGTATGAAGAAAAGAAAGATAGATGACTGATCCGATCCTGATATATATATATATATATATATATATATATATATATATATATATATATATATATATATGAATTGTAATACAAGCTATTTACAAACTAAGAATTGAAAATAAAACAAGTACTTACAATTTAAAACATTTAACTAGTGAATTGGAGAAGAGAGGTTAAGTAGGTCGATCGTAGGTAGAAACTAAAGATTCTTCCGAGAGAGAGAGAGCTCGAGTCTTTTAAGTTTCAAAATCGATTTGCCAAATGAGCTCGCCTTCCTTTTATAGAACAAGGAAAGGGAACTCATTACATTTACTTGGGTAAAGTAAGAAACATTTCACTTAGGTAAAAGTGAATTACTAAAGTAAAAGCAAAAGTAAAAGCAAGTTACTAAGGTAAAAGCAAAAGTAAAAGTATGCATAAGCAAATCGTTGATAAACAAAGCTAACTTTTGACTATTACAGATGCTTCTTCGTCGACAACTTTTTGACTCGACTCTTCTTTCTTCGGTGGAAAAGAGCCTCTTTTCTTGCTTGAGCTACTTTCTACCGAAAGTGGAATCATTTGACCGGGTCACGAGCAGGTCTTTACTAATCAATAAGAATCGTCAGCCAAATGAGCAGGTGTCTTAATCAAATAAGAATCGGCACGGAGCAAAGTCTTCAACAAGAATCGCTAAACAGAGATGTCGAGCAAATGGGTCTCGAGCATCCTCAAGGTTGATGGTGCCGTAGGGATCGTCTGCACCATCATCTTCGCAAAATTAGCTAATCGAGTCATTCTCGGGAAGAAGGTGAGGAATACCTAGAGGCTTCTTCGTGTAACTCATCAATTCTTTTATTGAGGGCTTGAAAGCGATAAGTTTTAACTCACTACCGAGCAATCTTTGAAATCGAAATGCTACGGAACAGGAGGATCTGTGAGGGTCGGTTTTTGACTTAGATTCTTTTGAAATCTTTTTCTAACTTGAGGAAGAGGGTTCTAAAGGAATGGCTTTAGAATCCTTAGCACGAAATGATCGGGAATTGATTGAATCGAATAGGGGCAACAGAAATTCTTGTTGAACTCGACCAATGATTACATTAACGTCGAACTTATCCCACCACTTGATGTAGAAAAAAGTAAAGTCGAGGGAGTGGATCGAGATAATCTTCTTGAATTACTAGCAACAGAGGGTGGAGAAATACCGTATTGCCATTTAAGGATCCAGGAACTTTGTATTTACTAATGAAGAGGAGAGTGAGAGGAATGTTCTCATTCTTTGGATTTGGTTTACTATTATTAGCAAAATGGGTAACTTGGACCTTAAGGGGGTCGGGAAGGAGGTCATAGGTAGAACCATGCCTATACCACCGGAGGACGAACCATTAAGGGATTGGACTTTTGAATTTATGATCGAATCAATAAACCAGAATGACTATGGGACTCGCTCGATGAAGGAGAACCTTATACCAAAGCGTCCAATATAATCATAAAAGCAAAAGGGATTACTATGACTAGAGAGATCCATTAGATCGAAGGATTTTTACCCCAATCGTAAATCAAGGAATTGTTTAATATACAAAGAATGATAAAGAACTTTTGATTTATCATTGTTTGCATAAATTGGTTTGATATTTACTGACTCAGTTTCAAGGAGAATGTCCTTATAATAAACAAGAGACTTATAAGGAGCGGCTGGAGGAAAATGCCAACCAGGAGGGAAAAACTGGGCAGCAAGCTTAATTGGATCATTTTTTGGCTTCATGTAAGGTTCAATATGAAACAAATAACTTTCCCATTTGAGCATATGCTCAGAAGAGGAGTGACTGGGAGCTAAGACGAGGTCTTTGCTGGGGTTACTGAATGGGTCAATGGGTTCAGGTTTATTAACTAGGGCTGAACTGTAAGGCTTGGGGATTGTCCCAAGAACAGAAAATTTGTTTGACTGATAGACAGGGGTAACTGGGTGAGGGACTAAGGTACCTCTGGGTTGATTACTTGGGCCACTTGGGCGACCCGGACCCTGAGAGGAGGATGAACCTCTGAGACTCACGATCAGATATAGACTGTATGAATAAATTCTCCGTAAGAAAATCAGGAATAGAATTATTTTTGCCTTTAATGTATTCAATATCGAAATCAAAAATGCTTAATAAAGCTTGCCATCTAGTGAAAGAATGCTTAGAGGCTAAATTTTCAACATCCTTTATTAAAATGTATTTGGCTGACTTGCAGTCAATGCGAACCAGAAATTTCTGATTTAATAAGTCATTTTGAAATTTATTAATACATAATACCAATGAAAGAATTTCTTTTTTAATAGTACTATATTTTGATTGTGTAGTATTCCATGCGCCGGAATGAAACCGAACAATTTGTTCAGGGGAAACGGATGTTAACTTTTGTTTAAGAATGCCTCCGAATCCAATATCCGAGGCGCTTGGTCTCAACAATTTTGAACGTCAATCATTGGAAATGCCAAGGTGGCAATGTCTTGACATATTTTTAACTTGTTGGATCGTAAGTATGAATGTCGTACCAAGGTGGAGGATTATTTTGCAAACGCTTTGAAAAGAGGTTTGCAAATCTTCCCGAGATTCTTGTAGAACTTGCTTATATAATTCAAATGAGCCAAGAAATCTCTGCAGTTGGGTTTTATTGGTTATCTTATCTCGGAACTTGTCGGTGAATTGAATAGCTCGCTCAATAGGTCAACTTGTCCATCAAGATATTAAGACCAAGAAACCTTATTCGGACTCAAAACAGTGCATTTGGAAGGAGAAAGAACAAGACCATTTACTTTAATAGTAGTGAAGAAGAACGATTTTAAATGTTTTTCGTGTTCTTCAATAGTCTTGGAGTAAACGAGAATGTCATCAATATAAACAACGATAAAATGGGTGAAAAGGGTTTAATATGTCATTGAGGATATTTTGAAATTCACTTGGAGCATTTTTTAGGCCAAATGCCCTAACATTCCATTCATAATGTCCAAACGGAGTGGTGAATGTTTATTTTGTCTTGATCATCGTGATGAATGGCAATTTGCCGTAAACCGGATTTAAGGTCAATTTACTAAAAATGGTGGCATTACTTAACCTATTGATAAGGTCGTCTTTGTTGGGAAGGGGTACCTAATCCATTCTAAGACCTTGTTCAATGGTTTGTAATTGATAACTAAACGAGGTACACCTCTTTCTTTTTCTCGCTTCATTGTTGACATAAAAGGCGAAGCAAGACCAAGGGATTTCTTCGGGTTTAATTAACCCTTTATTGAGGAGATCATTTATTTCATTTTTACATAACTCCATTTGTTCATGACTCATCCGAATAGTTCAGCCTTAGTGGGAATTAAATGTTCTTTGAATTCCTTAGCATAAGGAAGCCTAACCATATGTTTCTTTCTATGCCAAAAGGCATCGGGGAATCGTAACAAAGGTTATTCTTCATGTAGGTTTTAATTCTTCAATTTTTAACCGAATCTCTTTATTTTGAAGTTGTTCTTCAATTCTTTTATATTTGATTTCCTCTTTCAAGAAATTCAAATGTGTAGATTTACAGTTTATTAAATTCAATGATTTGGAAATGGATTCTTCTTGAATGTATTTCAAATCTCTTTCTTTTGGTTTAATAAGAAACTTAAATGTTATTTTCTTTCCTAAATGTTTACAAAGTTAATCCTTCATTACTAGTCGTAAATGGGTATAATAAGTATATAAATGGTAAACCCAAAATAATTTTGTCTGTAAGATTGCGAATCAAAACAAAAGATGTTTTGAAACACATGTTATCTTGACAAATATGTACTTTAGGTAATTTATATTTTATTTCCATTTGACTACCATTAAATTCAATTCAATTTTTCACTTTGTTTTTTGTAATATTTAGTTGGGATTAGACCTTCTTGATATACAATTTAAATCACACTCAGATCGACCAAGGCAAAAATTCAGTATTGAAAAGTTTTTATCCACAACTAGGTTAATAGAAACATACCATTTTTGAATGGTGATGTCTTTAATTCTTTTAAGTGAAAGACCTTGAATAAATAAGTCTGAAATATCTTTAGTACCAGATGATTCTGGTTCATCGTGATTTTCATCACTTGGATGAGAATCATTGATCCAAGATCGTGCCTTTTATCTAAATCTTTTCTTAGAATAGAGACTTCTATTTTTAAATTAGCAATTTCTTTCTTTAATTTATTAACTTCTTGATTTAATTCTGGAAGACTGACTTCTTTAACTGGAGATTTAAATCTTTCCAAAGTTTTATTAAGACTAAAAATTGGTTTCTCTTTAGTTTTAATAAACTTATCGCTTTTCTATTATCTTTAGTTAATAAATCTTTTAACTGTTTTGTGTATTGGGCTTTTAACTTAGGATCAGTGATTTTACTAATTAAGTCAATTAACAAAGAACTCTCTTCATCATCCTTGTTAATTACATTAATCTTTTTAGTGCAACAATTTTCATTGCAATTATTAAGACAGATGGTGACTTCGCTTCGGTCTACTTCGCTCAATTATTTTTACTTGTTAGTATCGAGAATATGAAATGTTAGAGTCTTCATTATTACTAACTTCATTTTCTATTCTCATTAACTCTAGTATATATTCAGTATCTTCGCTAGTAATATTTAACTGAGACAACTTCTGTTTTATTTTGCATTCACTTTTATAATGACCCTTTTGCCCACAATTGTGGCACACAATTTTACTTTTATCAAATTTTTTAGTTCTTTTATTCTGTTTTTTATTAATGGGTTTGGGCTTATTATAATAATTATCTTGATTCTTATCTCTATGATGACCGCGTCTTTTCTTGTGACGCCTATGACTTACGTGAGAGTCAATATGTTTATGCCGTGTTTTTCGCTCTGAAGGAGCCACAGAGGTAAACCATATTGCTCGCAGAGAATGTTCCGAGCTCATATTTAGCTTTCTTCTTGTCTTTACTAGCTTGTTTGGCTAACTTAAAATCAATGCACATTTTAATCCTATCTTTTGAATATAACTCGATTATGTCACCATAAGTGAGATTATCATAATCAATATATCCTAAATTTTTACTAAGTTCTTCACGAACTTTATGAGCAAATAAGGACGGTAAACCATTAACAAATTTTTCTTTCCAGAAAGGTTTATTACTGTCATTTCTCATCATAACTCTAGAAGTAAAAACATCTTTGTACCATCTAAAGTCACTTAGAGTGGGACAAGTGAGATTACTTAGCTGATCGTGAATTCTTTCTGTGATGTTACTGGGGGTTCCTACGAAGTGTTTTATTATAGTATAAATCAAAGTATTTACTCCATCGTGTGGCCCTATTCCTATAGCTTCATTAAAAATCGGGTTGCCTTGAAAGATCTAATTGAATCGCATGGATTATAGATAATCTAGAATCTTCGGTGAGATGTTTTCCCACCAAGATCCGAGAATACCAGAATCCACTAGCCAATAATTCAACAATATCCGGTTGAGTTAGAGTGTTGAATTTAGTTAGATAGTCGTTTGCCACCATGGACATATGATTTAACTTATTGAGGATTTCTTGTTCGCTAAATCCGTCCAATATTCCATTCATAAATTTTATTAGATCTAAATGTAAAAATTGTTTATCTAGATTTCTCTCTTCAAATTGTAGATCCGGAGGAGTTGGTCTAGAATACCAATTTCTCATACTATACTATTATGGACTAAACTTATTTAATTGTTCATAAATATCTTATCTTGATGAGGTAGTGATTGACTATCGATCGACTATCGCTTTCATTATCGAGTTAATCGATCGATAATAATAATAAATCATTGCTTCCTGCTCGATCTTTGTTTTTAATTTTTAAATAACCGATCAACGGCTATAGTAAGATCAACGCCTTTATTAGGTAAACCTAATTTTTCTCTATTTTCCGGTAGTTTTAATAGTGGTTGAACAATTTTTTGACTCGGGTTTTTAATTATATTTTCTTCAAATTTTCTTCAATCTCGCTCTAAACTGCTTTTCCTACAGTTGCTAGGTATTGGTTACTAAAATTTAACTGTTCTATGATTTTTTTATCATCATTAATTCCATTGGAGATTTTAAATGGACTGGCTGTTACTGAAGTATTTTTTACTGAAATTAAGACAGATTCTAAGGGTGGGTGACTAGACGAGACCTTAGACTTGTCTTCTTTAACCCATTGAGTTTTAGTTATAACATTGCATTTATATTGATACTGCTCATACCAATCGTAGAAGGTAATATTAATTTCTTCACTACCAATAAATTTCTTCCATTTATTGACAATCTTATCTCTTTCTTTCTCTCGGTTGATTTTTTTTCTAAATTGATGTCTTTTATTTTTATTAGATTTGGAGTTAAAATCATTCACAAGATTAATCCAATCTAACACAAATTCTTTCTTAATGACTCTTAATTGATTATTAATTGAACATCAAAATCGATCGTTGGAAGCTCGGAAGGAGTCGGAGAAGAAGAGCTCTCTTCTTCGGCTGGGTAATTCTGAGGGTGACAAGAATAACAAGGATGACTTGCTTGACCTTGATTTAAAATTCCTTTTAACTTAATGTCTCTTATAGAAGGGTTACTAAGGACTTCGTAATCTCTTCTAGGCGATTCATGAAGGAGTCAAGAACTAGAATAGTCCTCTATAATAATCGGTCTTCTAGAACGCTCAAAGCTAACTTTGACAGCTCCATCGTAAAATTGCCTTATGTTTTCAATGTTTACTACGTTGTTTACTACAAAAGTCACCGTGGTATTTCACTTGGTAAAATCCATCGACTTGGTAATGTAATATCTTTCCATAGAATTGTTCTAGGGATCCGGATATTAAAGATCACCGGTTGAACTTTGAATTAATACAAGCAGATCTTTAGGGCTTTTATTAAGAGCATGGACGCTCAAATTAGTCTTCATGGTCTTATAATAAATTCTATAGATTAGAGCAATTGGTTGAGAACCTTCAATCATTTGTGTAATTTCTCCCATTTTTAATATTCAATGTTAAAGCTTTTAATAGTGTGTTGATCACTTAGACTAAGTGTGAAGTCGAAAAGCAATTAAAATGAATAGGACCATTATGCGGATCGGCTTCCATAGCACCTATTATGCTTGGATAATAATTCAAAATCTAGCATCTCCGAGACGAGGTAGATACTTGAATTAATTCCTTTAATATTCAATGGTTTAACTGCTACTTGAACTAGACCTATGTGGATGAAATTATAACCCTTTTTCTATGTTTTTTAATAACATCTGGGGAAAGAAGGCTACAATTTTCATACTCTTTGTTAATAGCATAGACCTTTTCAACTGTTTTAACATTATAATCAGTTTTAAAGTTATCTAAAAATGTTGACTGATAAATTTCTTTGGGAGAAATTCTGGGTATATTCCAGTTATGTAAAACTTGACCGATATTTTCATAATCGCTTTTCTTCCCGATTAACTATATTCGGTAAAGGTTGCAAGGTTGACCTATGACTAATGAGGAGTTTGATCTAAATAACCTACTCATTATTACCGGGTTCAAAAATTATTCACTCTTTATCTTCCATTCGCACCTTTTACCGGGTAGACTCATACCTATTGTTCTCGACCCTTCACCGCCAAGCACAAGAGACTTACCTAGGGTCGACAATGAACAAGGTGTTCTACATGAAGTTAGGTGACTTCGATAAAGGATGAAATGATTTTTGAAAACAGTTTTAATGAAGCAAATCAGAAGATCTTACTGGTCGCTAGAACAGAGAACAACAACTTGGCTCTGATACCATTTGGGGCGGAGGATACAAGCTCTGATACTTCTCCAATTCTCTAGTTAAATGTTTTAAATTCGTAAGTACTTGTTTTATTTTCAATTCTTAGTTTGTAAATAGCTTGTATTACAATTCAGTTACTTATTTATAAAGACGTGTTTTATTTGTATTTGTATTCTCTTCTGTTTCTTCCTGCTCTTTTCTCCATCCGCCCCTAAATGGTATCGAGAGTCTATTGTTGTTCTCTCGCTCTAGCGACCAAGAAGATCTTCCGATTTGCTTTCATTAAAACTGCTTTTCAAAAATCATTTCATCCTTTATCGTAAGTCACCTAACTTATCAGAGAACACCTTATTCGGCAACAACCCTAGTAAGTCTCTCAAGGCGAAGCTAAGTGAAGGGTTTAAGAACAATAGGTATGAGTCTACCCAAAAGAGAGGGTCCGAATGGAAGATAAAGAGTGAATAATTTTTTGAACCCAAAGAATAATGAGTAGAGTTATTTAGATCTAACTCCTCACCTAGTCATAGTCAACCTCAACAACCTTTACCCTACATATAGTTAATCGTGAAGAAAACAAAGCTATGAAAATATCACCAAGTTTTACATAATCGAATATACCTGCAATTTCTCCCAAAGAAATTTATCACCAACATTTTTAGATAACTTTAAAATGCATTATAATGTTAAAACAATTTGAAAAGGTCTATGCTATTAACAAAGAGTATGAAAATTGTAGCCTTCTTTCCCCGTGATGTTATTAAAAACATATAAAAAGGGTTATAATTTCATCCACATAGGTCTAGTTCAAGTAGCAGCTAAACCATTGAATATTAAAGGAATTAATTTAAGTATCTACCTCTGCCTCACAGATGCTAGATTTTTGAATTATTATCCAAGCATAATAAAAGCTATGGAAGCCATTCAAGACAATGGTCCTATTCATTTTAATTGCTTTCCGACTTCACACTTAGTCTAAGTGATCAACACCTATTAAAAGCTTTAACATTGAATATTAAAACAAAGAGGAGAAATTACACAAATGATCAAGGTTCTCAACCAATCGCTTAAATCTATAGAATTTATTATAAGACCATGAAGACTAATTTGAACGTCCATGCTCTTAATAAAAGCCCCAAAGATCACAATCGTATTAATTCAAAGTTCAACCAAGGATGCTAATATCCGCATCCCTAGTAACAATTCTATGGAAAGATATTACATTACCAAGTCAATGGATTTTACCAAGTGAAATACCACAAAGAAATGTAGTAAACAACGAGTGAACATTGAAAACATAAGGCAATTTTTCGATGGAACTGCCAAAGTTAGCTTTGAACGCTCTAGAAGACCGCTTATTATAGAGGACTATTCTAGTTCTTCACTTTTCTATGAATCTGCCTAGAAGAGATTCTCAAGTCCTTAAGAACCCTTCTATAAGAGACATTAAGTTAAAAGGAATTTTAAATCAAGGTCAAGCAAGTCATCCTTGTTATTCTTGTCACCCTCGTAATTACCCAAATTAAGAAGAGAGCTCTTCTTCTCCCACTTCTTCCGAGCTTCCAACTCACCGATTTTGATGTTCCAATTAATAATCAATTAAGAGTCATTAAGAAAGAATTTGTGTTAGATCGATTAATCTTGTGAATGATTTTAACTCCAAATCTAATAAAAATAAAAGACATCAATTTAGAAAAAATCACCCAACCGAGAAAGAAAGAGATAAGATTGTCAATAAATGGAAGAAATTTATCGGTAGTGAAGAAATTAATATTACCTTCTACGATTGGTATGAAAAGATCAATATAAATGCAATGTTATAACTAAAACTCAATGGGTTAAAGAAGACAAGTCTAAGGTCTCGCCTAGTCACCCAATTCTTTAGAATCATTTTAATTTCAAAGAAAAATACTTCAAGAATAACATTAATTCATTTAAAATCTCCAATGGAATTAATGATGATAAAAAATCATGTAACGCTTAAATTTTAGTAACTAATACCTAGCAATCGAGATAAAATTAGTTCAACCACTATTAAAACTACCGGTAAAATAGAGAAAATTAGGTTTACTAAAACCTACGGCATAGATCAAGAAAAATTAAAAAAAAATTTCAAGAAAATATAATTAAAAACCAGAACAAAGTTCAAAAAACTACCGTAAATTAACTAGGATTTACCTAATAAAGAGAAAATTAGGTTTACGTAATAAAGACGCTGATCTTACTATAGCCATCGATCGCTTATTTAAAAAATTAAAAACAAAGATCCAACCTAAAACATTGATTATTACTATTATCGATCGATTAACTCGATAATGAAAGCGATGAGTCGATCGATAGTCAATCAACTACTTATCATCAAGATAAAGATATTTATGAACAATTAAATAAGTTAACCGTCCATAATATTAGTATGACCAGAAATTGGTATTCTAGACCAACTCCTCCGTGATCTACAATTTGAAGAGAGAAATCTAGATAAACAATTTTCTCGCTTCGCCTAATAAAATTTATGAATGGAATATCGACTTGATTTAGCGAAACAAGAAATCCTCAATAAGTTAAATCATATGTCCATGGTGGCAAATACTATCTAACTAAATTCAACACTCTAACTCAACCAGATATTGTTGAATTATCGCTAGTGGATTTACTGGTATTCTCGTATCTTGTGGAAAAAACATCTCACCAAGATTCTAGATTATCTATAATCCATGCTGCTCAATTAGATGTCAAGGCAACCCGATTTTTTAATGAAGCTATAGAATAGGGCACCGATGGAGTAAATACTTTGATTTATACTATAATAAAACACTTCAGTAGGAACCCCAAAGAATATCAATTTGAAAGAATTCACGATCGCCTATAATCTCACTTGTCCCACTCTAAGTGACTTTAGATGGTACAAAGATGTTTTTACTTCTAGAGTTATGATGAGAAATGACAAAGAATAAACCTTTTGGAAAGAAAAATTTGTTAATGGTTTACCGTCCTTATTTCGCTCATAAAGTTCGTGGAAGAACTTAGTAAAATTTAGGATATATTGATTATGATAATCTCACTTATGGTGACATAATCGCTTATATTCAAAAGATAGGATTAAAATGTGCATTGATTTTAAGTTAGCCAAACAAGCTAGTAAAGACAAGAAGAAAGCTAAATATGAGTTTCTCGAATATTCTCATGAAAGCAATATGGTTTACCTCCCGTGGCTCCTTCTAGATTTAAAACACAGCATAAACATATCGACTCTCACACAAGTCATAGACGCTACAAGAAAAGACGCACCATCATAGTAGATAAGAATCAAGATAATTATTATAATAAGCCCAAACCCATGAATAAAAAAAATGTAATAAAAGAACTAAAAATTTGATAAAAGTAAAATTGTGTGCCACAATCAGGCAAAAGGGTCATTATAAAAGTGAATGCAAAATAAAATGTAAGTTGTCTCGCTTAAATATTACTAAATAAGATAATTTAATATATACTAGAGTTAATGAGAATAGAAAATGAAGTTAGTAATAATGAAGACTCTAACATTTCATATTCCTCCGATACTACTAACAAAGAAAAATAATTCAGCAAGCAAGACCGACGAAGTCACCATCCATGCTAATAATTGCAATGAAAATTGTTGACTAAAAGATTAATGTAATTAATAAGGATGATGAAGAGAGTTCTTTGTTAATCGACTTAATTAGTAAAATCACCGATCCTAAGTTAAAAGCCCAATACACAAAAACAGCTTAAAAGATTTATTAACTAAAGATAATAGAGAAAACGATAAGTTTATTAAAACTAAAGAGAAACCAATTTTAGTCTTAATAAAACTTTGGAAAGATTTAAATCTCCAGCTTAAAGAAGTCGATCTTCCGTAATTAAATCAAGAAGTTAATAAATTAAAGAAAGAAATTGCTAATTTAAAAATAGAAGTCTCTATTCTAAGAAAAGATTTAGATAAAAGGCCCGATCTTCGTATCAATGATTCCTCATCCAAAGATGAAAATCACGATGAACCGTAATCATCTCGTACTAAAGATATTTCGGACTTATTTATTCAAGGTCTTTCACTTAAAAGAATTAAAGACATCACCATTCAAAATGGTATGTTTCTATTAACCTAGTTGTGGATAAAACTTTTCAATACAAACTTTCACTCGCTTTCTGGTAAGATACAAAAGTGATTTAAATTGATCCAAGAAGGTCTAATCCCAACTAAATATTACAAAAAACCAAAGTGAAAATTGAATTCAATTTGGTAGTAGTCAAATGGAAATAAAATATAAATTACCTAAAGTACATATTTGTCAAGATAATATGTGTTTCAAAACATCTTTTGTTTGATTCGCAATCTTACATATAAAATTATTTTGGGTTTACCATTTATATACTTATTATACCCATTTACTTACTAGTAATGAAGGATAACTCAGAAACATTTAGGAAAGAAAATAACATTTAAGTTTCTTATTAAACCAAAGAAAGAGATTTGAAATACATTCAAGAAGAATCCATTTCCAAATCATTGAATTTAATAAATCAGAATCTACACATTTGAATTTCTTGAAAGAGGAAATCAAATATAAAAGAATTGAAGAACAACTTCAAAATAAAGAGATTCGCTAAAAATTGAAGAATTAAAACCTACATGAAGAATAACCTTTGTTCTCGATTCCCCAACGCCTTTTTGGCATAGAAAGAAACATATGGTTAGGCTTCCTTATGCTAAGGAATTCAAAGAACATTTAATTCTACTAAAGGCTAGACCTATTCAGATGAGTCATGAACAAATGGAGTTATGTAAAATGAAATAAATGATCTCCTCAATAAAGGGTTAATTAAACCCAAGAAATCCCTTTTGGTCTTGCTTCTTTTTTATGTCAACAATGAAGCGTAAAAAGAAAGAGGTGTACCTCGCTTAGTTATCAATTACAAACCATCAACAAGGTCTTAGAATGGATTAGGTACCCTTCCCAACAAAGACGACCTTTATCAATAGGTTAAGTAATGCCACCATTTTTAGTAAATTCGACCTTAAATCCGGTTTTCGCAAATTGCCATTCATCCCGATGATCAAGATAAAACAAAGATTCACCACTCCGCTTGGACATTATGAATGGAATGTTCGTGCATTTGGCCTAAAAAATGCTCCAAGTGAATTTCAAAATATCCTCAATGACATATTAAACCCTTTCACCATTTTATCGTTGTTTATATTGATGACATTCTCGCTTACTCCAAGACTATCAAGAACACGAAAAACATTTAAAATCGCTCTTCACTACTATTAAAGTAAATGGTCTTGTTCTTTCTCCTTCCAAATGCAAATTGCTTTCAAAGTCCTAATAAGGTTTCTTGGTCTTAATATCTTCAATGGACAAGTTCAAATTTATCGAACGAGCTATTCAATTCACGACAAGTTCCCGTAGATAAGATAACCAATAAAACCCAACCGCAGAGATTTCGCTCATTCAATTATATAGGCAAGTTCTACAAGAATCTCAGTGAAGATTTGCAAACCTCTTTTTCAAATAAGCATGCAAAATAATCCTCCACCTTGATCGACATTCATACTTCGCAAATTCAACAAGTTAAAAATATGTCAAGACATTGCCTCCGCTGCATTTCCAATGATTCATTGCTCAAAATTGTTGAGACCGACGCCTCGGATATTGGATTCGAGGCATTCTTAAACAAAAGTTAACATCCGCTTCCTAACAAATTGTTCGGTTTCATTCCTACAATGCATGGAATACTACTACACAATCAAATATATAGTACTATTAAAAAGAAATTCTTTCATTGGTATTATGTATTAATAAATTTCAAAATGACTTATTAAATCGAAATTTCGTTCGCATTGGACCGCAAGTCACCAAATACATTTTAATAAAGGATGTTGAAAATTTAGCCTCTAAGCATTCTTTCACTAGATGGCAAGCTTTATTAAGCATTTTGATTTCGATATTGAATACATTAAAGGCAAAAATAATTCTATTCCCGATTTTCTTACCGTAGAATTTATTCATACAGTACTATACAACATGAGTCTCAGAGGTTCATCCTCCTCTCGTGGTCCTAAAGTCGCCTAAGTGGCCCAAGTAATCAACCCAGAGGTACCTTAGTCCTCACCCGCTTACTCCGCTCTATCGGGCAAACAAATTTTCTCGCTTCGGGACAATCCCTAAGCCTTACATTCGGCCAAATTTCTAGTTAATAAACCCGAACCCATCGACCCATTCAAGAACTCCAAAGAAAGACCTCGCCTTCACCTCCCAATACTCCTCTTCCGAAGTAATGTGCTCAAATGGGAAAGTTATTTGTTTCATATCAACCTTACATGAAGCCAAAATGATCCAGCTTAAGCTTCACGCCCAGCTTTTTCCCTCCTCCCGTTGGCATTTTCCTCCCGCCCTTCCTTATAAGTCTCTTGTTTATTATAAGGACATTCTCCTTGAAACCGAGTCAAGAAATATCAAACTAATTTATGCAAACAATGATAAATCAAAAGTTCTTTATCATTCTTTGTATATTAAACAATTCCTTCAGATTGATTGGGGTAAAATCCTTCGATCTAATGGATCTCTCTAGTCATAGTAATCCTTTTGCTTTTATGATTATATCGACGCTTTGGTATAAGGTTCTCCTTCATCGTAACGAGTCCCATAGTCATTCTCGGTTTATTCAGGCCGATCATAAATTCAAAAGTCCAATCCCTTATTGGTTCGCCCTTCCGTGGTATAGGCATGGTTCTACCTATGACCTCCTTCCCACCCCCAAGGTCCAAGTTACCCATTTTGCTAATAATAGTAAACTGCATCCAAAGAATGAGAACATTCCTCTCACTCTCCTCTTCATTAAGTAAATACAAAGTTCCTCGGATCCTTAAATGGCAATACGGATTTCTCCACCCTCTGCTTGCTAGTAATTCAAATGATTATCTCCGATCCACTCCTCGACTTTCCCGCTTTTCTACATCAAGTGGTGGGATAAGTTCGACGTTAACAGAATCATTGGTTAGGTTCAACAAGAATTTCCTGTTGCCTATTCCAGCCCAAATCAATTCCCACCATTCAAAGCTAAGGATTCTAAAGCCATTCCTTTAGAACCCTCTTCCTCAAGTCGAAAAAGATTTCAAAAGAATCTAAGTCAAAACCAGTCCCTACAGATCCTCCCTGCTTCCGTGAGCATTTCGATTTCAAAGATTGTCTTAGAGGTGAGTTAAAACTTATTGCTCAAGCCCTCAATAAAAGAATTGATGAGTTACACGAAGAAGCCTCTAGCATTCCTCACCTTCTTCCCAGAATGACTCAGTTAGCCAATTTGCAGAAGATGATGGTCTGATGACGATCCCTACGGCACCATCAACCTTCAGGATGCTCAGGACCCATTTGCCTGACATCTACAGCTTAGCCCATCGTTTCAACAAAGACTGCCCCGGCTCGTGACGCCATCGCTCGCTCATTAGCAAGACTGCCTCGCTCGCCTGCCATCGCTCGCTTAGCCAAAGACTGCTCCCCAAGATGCAAATAAATGATTCCACTTTCCAAATTGAAAGTAGCTCAACAGGAAAAGAGGCTCTTTTCCACCGAAAGAAGAGTCGAGTCAAAAGTTGTCGGCCAGAAGCATCTGTAATAGTCAAAAGTTAGCACCGCTTTATCAACAAATTTTGTCTGCATTTTTTTACTTTTGCTTTTACCTTAGTAACTTGCTTTTACTTTTGCTTTTACTTTAGTAATTCACTTTTACCTAAGTGAAATGTTTCTTACTTTACCCAAGTAAATGTAATAGCTTCCTTTCCTTGTTTCTATATAAAGGAAAGGCGAGCTCATTTGGCAAATCGGTTTTCGAAACTTAAAAAGACTCTGAGCTCTCTCTCTCGTAAGGAAGAATCTTTAGTTTCTACCTCCGATCGTGCTTCACTTAACCTCTCTTCTCCAATTCACTAGTTAAATGTTTTAAATTGTAAGTACTTGTTTTATTTTCAATTTTAGTTTGTAAATAGCTTGTATTACAATTCGCCATTTATTTATAAAGACCTGTTTTTTATTTGTATCTGCTTCTCTTTTTCTTCCTTCTCTTATCCTCCTCACTTCAATGGTATCAAATTGTAATACAAGCTTGTATTGCAATGAAAATTTGTTTTATTTGTATGCGCTCTCTCTGTTCTTCAGTTACTTATATATATATATATATATATATATATATATATATATATACTAGTTGTGTCCCGTGCCTTCGGCACTGTATGGACGGTGGGATTTATCTCAAACTTTGGACGGCCCAGATAATTTATTGAGTGAGCGAAAAATTCAAAATCATTTGTATTTTATTATATAGATATGAGGAATGATTTAATTATAGCATGTATTTGTTATGCATGTATTTTTATAGAGCTAACATACACCATTTATATTGGGGGGGAAAGGGTCAATATTAAAAACTGAAAATCCATATCCATTAAACACTTAACGTCCATATATTAATCGGAATAAAAAATTGACTTGACCAATAAATGTTTAGAATTTATTAACCAGGGTTTAAAGTTTATAAATCATGGCTTATTAACCAGAGTTTAAGATTTATTAATCAGAGTTTAGTATTTATTAACCAAATTAATAAACCCTAAAACTTATTTAATAAACTTTAAACCCTGTTTAATAAATTTTAAACTTTAGTTAATAAATCCTAAATTCTTCTGGTCAAACTAAACTTTTATTCTGATTAGCGTCCGCTAATATTAATAGTGGACACTTGAGTGTTTTTTTATCATTCACTATTAATAGTAGCGGACGTTAATTTTCAATTTTTAATTTTAATCGTTGTTTTATTGTTTTCAATAGTATAGATATGTATGAATTGGTAAACTAACAAATACTTTATGTTTAATTATTTATAATTGTCTCCCTCTTAGGAACTTATCAGATTTGATTCTATTCTCAATTAGTTTGGTTGGGCGGAACTCGTCTACAAGCGCATTTAGATGTTCCTTTACAAACAATTGTCGGCAATGGTATTCCATCAACTATGAAATCTCCCTCCGTCTTAAATTCTTAATATAAAAACCCACTTTCTAAATTTCTAGCTTTTCAACGAAAATTCAATAGAGTATATGATAGTAGTAATTACTCCACAAGGGCGTAATAGAAGGATAATGATATACCAAGGCGTAGCCAGAAACAGGAAGAGGACCAAAATTTTTATGAATTTTTTCAATAAGTATTTGTCTAAGGATAATGTTATATCATGGTACTTTATATGTCGATTTTTTAGTTGCAATTTAAGTGAATAATTATAGTTGATAATATTTTAATGACATATTTAATATGATAGACCAATTTTATAATACTACTCAATCTTATGTATTGATATACGTCACAATCGTAATTCGATAAAAGAACTATTACAAAATATAGCAGAACTCTTACCTGGCCCTCCCTCCCCCCCCCCGTCCCCACCCTACCCTCCCCCACCCCTCCCCACCCTATCCCACCCACCCCCATCCTACTCCACCCCACCCCACACCCCACCCACCCCACCTTACCCACACCCCACCCCACACCACCCATCCCACCCCTACCCACACCCTCATCCACCCACCCTACCCCCTACCCCACACCACCCACCCTACCCCCACATTACTACTACAACAGACTAAAAATTGTTTAAACCATTGATAGTACAAGTCGTAAAAATGAGAGTGAAAGGAATCTCAAGCATAAATTATAATTAAATACTATTATATTTTAGTTATTTATTATATGATACACTCACAATATAAAAATATATAATATTATAACAATTAATACAAATAAATATTTACATGAAACATCTTAAAATGGTTAATATGGTTTTTAACCATAACCATATAGTTCCAACCCACATAACCTGTGAGACCCCAGATTTTATCAATAAAGATTTAAATTTTGTCGAAATAATTTTTTTATATTATGGTGTGAATTTAAGATAATATTATAGTTGTGGGTAGTATTTATAAATTTTGCAAAGTATGCAAGTTGTTATAAAATATTACGTTTGGTGGGGAATATTCTTTTTGTCGGGAATATTAAATACGACTTACCAATCATTCAGTGGACCCCTGGCGGAGTAAGTATTGTCGTAGTTAGAAAGCGACAAAATTATCTTTCTATAAAAATAACTAGCAGGAGGTGTTACCATTAAAACCATTGAACTACCCGTAGTAGTAAAAGTACGATGTCTGGCGTAGTTGTATAGTAGTACACGATATTGATTATTGATGCTTACGTGAGAAGTCACTCAGCTATGCTCAATTATTGCTACAGTAATTGCTGCATCATATCTCTTATATTATTGATTCAATTATTGTCACAGTATCATCTGTATAATATGTTATAGTATTAAATCAATAATTGAGACGACAAGTTATAAATGATTAATAATTGTTGAAAGATTAAATATGTGTTGATGAAAAAAAAATGATTTGTGGTAAGTTTGATTATTTTATGGGGGGCTCATATATCATCATCTAAGAGTCTCTTCGTCAATAGTAATTACCTTCATCAATAGTAATTACCCTTGTGAATAGTATTTACCTTCGTCAATAGTAATTACCTTCGTCAATAGTAATTACCCTTGTGAATAGTATTTACCTTCGTCAATAGTAATTACCTTCGTCAATAGTAATTACCCTTGTGAATAGTATTTACCTTCACAATAGTATTTACCTTCGTTAATAGTAATTACCTTTACCGCACGTCCGAACCACTTGTCGTTTCACATTACGAGGCCGAACCACTTGTCGTTTCACATTACAGACGTCCAAACCAATCGTCAAAACACTTGCCTTTTCACACTAAGTGCTAAGCTAGAAATCTTCTATAAATAGAGGCCTAGGGCTTCATTATTTTCACGAATTCACCAAACTCTAGAGAGAAAACTATAGAGAGAAAAGAAGAAAAGTGATTCTTGCTACTTCACCTTGCCAATATTCAGTTCTTCTAAGGTAGGGAATATTATTTGTTGTACCGTGTAAGGGTGTTATTCTTTCTTATTCATGAAGAGAATCGTTGTTATTCCATTGCTTATTATTCATTGGAATAACTCGTATACGCCAGTTTACCTATACTTGGTGACATTCTTCTATTATTCTGTTGGAACATCCTCGTCTGCATGTGTTTTTCACACCGGACTGGTTCCGCTTTTATTATTCTGCTGGAACATCCTGCTCATGTGTTTTACACCGACTGGTTCCGCTCTTTAATATTCTCGTTGGAACATCCATGCATGTGTTTTTACACCGACTGGTTCCGCTCTTTATCATTCTGTTGGAATATCCTATCATGTGTTTTACACCGGATCTGGTTCCATCTTTATTATTCTGTTGGAACATCCTGTCGGTGTGAATTTCACCTGACCTGGTTCCGTTATTTATTATTCAGTTGGAATAACCTGTCTGTGCGGTCTATCGCATGCATGGTGATTTCTTTTGTTATTCCATTCTTTATTATACCCAGTTGGTTAAAACTTTGACTTCTATACTCCATGAAATTAGAAGAATATCCTTGATATTTGCGTTTCATCCAGTATCTTTTCATGGAAATATTCTTCTGATCATTCTTGAATTTTACTCTACAAAACAGTATGTTGACAATTTGGATGTTAAAAATTCCTGGATTAAATAATTCTTGAACTTGTTTTATTGAATTATTATGTCATTGTCATCATCCTCATGTTATATTATGTTATCTTTGGCTTACGTGCATAAATGAACTTAGTATGATTATGACAAGGAATCATTCTTAGTATAATCATGGCTTGTTATAAATGATGTGATAAAAGTCCTCGATGGCACATAAATGCACGGTGATGGATAGTTTTGGTATGATTATGACTAGGGGGTGATTCGGTATAGTCATGACCATTGATAATTTGATGAATATCCTTGGTAGTAGTATGCGTAAGGTGATACGATGATGTGGATTATTTATTAAAGTTTGAGTCTCAAATATAACAAAATTTGAAAAACCTTTAAAACCTAAAAGATAGTAGACTTTATTTTCTACTACTGACTCTTTTAATGGATTGCTTATTATTCTAGCTTAAACTTATTGTCTATTGTATTTTATCGCTTTAACATTTGTTGAAGGCTAATGATAAATTATTCGCATTTATCTTAGTCGTAATATTTCTTCTTGGGCTAGTTGAGCTCACCCTTTTCTTCAACCGTTCTCTTCGTGAAATGAGAACATAGTCGGGACGAAGCCGGGGAACGGAGTAATGGTCCGAGAGGATAGCATTAGTAGTCCTCACTATTCGTGAAATAGTGTGATAATAGTTGTAATAAGGACTCCTTTTGAGTTTGTATAATATCTAGTAGACAATATTTGTATTCAAACTCACGCTTTATGTCGTATTGTACACCAGCGCTTATATTAGTAAGTTGTATTTGAATTTATGTACCATGTAAGTGGCGACCCAAGATGGGTGGCGTGTATACCTAATTTTGGGGCGTCACAATTGGTATCGAGCTTAGGGATATGATCCTGGCTAAGATCTTGAGATAAGAACTAGGAGGGAGAGACGGGAATTCCTTCGCTAGTATGACCTACCTAAGTTTAATTGTTATTTAATTGGTCGGTCGAGTATAGGGATAATATTTGATATATTAATTAACCCTTGTGTTGTGGCGGTGTTTGGAAATGGCGGTGAAAATATTCACAATGGAGTGAATGTGACCGTTGTGACACCTTTAATAACTAATCGAGTTAATGCGATTATCGACGAGGAACAAATTAGAGATATCCACGTAGTGAATGAAAAACTAGTTGTTGCACCCGAGCTAGTTGCGGTGGTAGCGGTGAGAGTGAGGAAGAAGAGGAAGAAGAGAAGAAGAGAGAACTGAGGAGAATTGGTTAGAAGAAATTTATGATCAAACGTTAGAATTACAAAATCGTGTTCGTGAGCTAGAAGAACGAGTTGAAGAACGGCAAACTGGTCGTGGAACAAAGGGATACAACAATTCAAAATTGGGTTACCCGATATGTGATGCTCGAACAAAATCACGCTTTGGCGGTGGTGTAAGATATTAAAGTTGGAATCGAGAATTTAAAAATCAAAGATCAATTTGAAAGAAGAAACAAGCTGAACGAAGGAGAATAGGCGATGCATGGGTAAAAGGCGCACAATGCGTTGATAGTGTAGAAAAAGACGTCCGATCCAATAAAGCCAAAATAGATGAAATGGACTTTGCTTTTTGGACAGCAATTGGGAGAACCCAACATCGAATTAGGAATTACCACATGCATAGCGGTCAACCCGAATTCGATATGGATCGAGAGAATAATGATTCAAATCATGGATCAGGAATGTGAAGAAGCACTTAAGGGTGGAATGTACCCTATAGTAAAGTCAAACTCGGTAATTTAAGCGAGAGCGTTTGTCGAGAAACCCGAACGAAGTTATTATGGGTAAATTAATTATAAATTATTGCGAAGTCTATACTTTATTCAATACAAGTTCTACCCACTCTTTTATTCTACCTAGTTGTGTTCAATGTTTAAATTTGACTCCGGAAAAATTAGACTTTGATTTATCTATTGAAACTTCGTTGGGAGAAACCTTCGTTACCTCCACTGTTTATTAATCTTGTTGTTTCAAATAAACACTTTCACGATCTTATCTCTTTGAAAATACTTGCCTTTGAGGTAATTTTTGAAAACGATTGATTAACTACTTATTATTCTTTTTGTAAGGTTGTTAGTTTTCATATTCCTAACCAACCTGTTATACGAATTCAAAGTAACCAAACCCTAAAGTTAATCACTGTTATATCAAGCCATAAGTAAAGAGCCCCGATCCTTTCGTTGTTGACTTCCTTGTGTGGAATGCACCAAAGCCAGACTTTCTGGAGGCGACGTCGTGAATGACGATGACAAGTTGATAGGTATAATTGTGAGGTGCTATCTAGGTTAAAGGATAGAAGTCACAGTTGGTATCAATGTAACGTCTTATCCAAGTCTTGGATAAGAGTAGCGATTTTGAATGATATTTCTATCATTAATAAATTTTTTTTTTTGTATTCTTGAAGATTTCCTAGCCTACCCTAGAGCGTGAAATCGAATTTTGTATTGACCCAATCTAAAAAACCCATTTCTTAAACCCTCAAATATTTCTTCAACTAAAAGGATCTCATTTACGTGGATTATGATGAAAGTCATAATAAAAGTATAGAACTGATGAAAATCATGGGTATATGAAGTATTAGTAAGTTTTAAGATGAGTTATGTTGGTTAGTATGTGAAAACATGAAAGTTTCTTAGAAATCACAAAGAGTTGAAAATCAGATTTTGGTGAAAAACGTAACATGAAATTCAATTGACCATATCTCCTATTATATTTTGAATTTTTGAGTGTGGTCAAGTCCTAGAGTTAGATCTATGAGTTACCTAACTAATCCAAGTGGAATTACTGGAAAAGGTGTTGTAGATTTTTGTGTGGACTGATTTTAGCAAAGGAGTGCAAAGCTGCAAAAAACCGAAAAAGCTGCTGCCATGATTTTAGACGGGCTGTTTCGGCCACTTAAATTATGAGAAAAATTCTGGCCTTTTGGGACATGAAGGTATATGGTATAAAGTACCTCCTGTCCAAAAATGAGCTCATTCTGACTTAAAATGAGCAAGTTATGACTATTTCAATATTTAGGTTTTTTCGACAAAAAATGCTATAACCGGAGTTCTATAACTCCGATGACCATGAAATTTAAACTGGAAGCTCACGTTAACATGGGTAAGGTCCTGTCAAGATTTGGGAATTTTTGGAGTTAAACTTGAGGTAGCTAATTTCTTAAGGAATTAATTAGAAATTGATTTTTGAAAAATAGTAAATGAATTTTAAAAATTCCGAGAAAATATATTTTCATAATGGGACTATATTATGCTAAATCCCAGAAAAGAAATATTTTTGGGACTGATTTGGTATTTTTCATGAAAATAGTTTAATTACTGAACATATGAGTTAAATATGTTATGTGAAGTAACAAAGTTGAAAATAAGATTTTATGGCTAGAGAATCCTATATAGAATATATGCATATTTTTTGATGAGAGATTTGATAATTGGTGATGATATCTTATGAGTATGGCGCTTTGAATGATTAAATGCATTATATGGTAAAAGCGTAAACAATTGAGATAAATTGTTTATAAATTTAAGAAGTGATTAAAATATTATTATAATATTAATGATATTAGATTATGAGATTATTAAGTGATTGATAACATGGGAATATTCTTGAATCGGATAAATTATATTATAAATGTTTAATATTTATCCTTTATCTCATTTGATTGATTCTTTATATCATAATCCTCATGTTTTATATTATGTTGAAAGTCATCTCGTGGCTGTGTAATGCATAGATGGACTTGGTATGATTATGACCGTGGATTATTCTAATAGTAGTATAATCATAACTGTAATTGAATACACAATTATCTTTGGTCGTAGTGCATGGATAATTTGTGGTCGTGATACTAATGAATACACGATTATCTTTGGTAGTAGTGCATGGATAATTTGTGGTCGGATACTAATGAATATCCTTGGCACGTAGTGCGGGATGATTCGATGATATGGATTAATTATTGAAATGAGTCTCGTGAATGAAATATTAATTCATAGATGTGGTAAAAGTCATCTTTGGTGTAAGTAGTGCATTGATAGACTTGGTATGATTATGACCAAGGATTATTCGGTATAATCATGATCAGTAATGAAAACACGAATATCCTTGGCGATTAGTGGTGCATGGATAATTAAATCGTGATACTGATTAATTAATTGGCGTCTCAAAGATTATTGGTTTTATGATTGTATATCTTTGGCAGTAGTGCAAAGATGAATTGTGAATAAATATCTTTGGTAGGATTGCAAAGATGAAGTTAATGTTTTCAAACGATAAAGGTATTTAAGGTATCCTCACCACTTTATCATACCGTAAGTAAGTACCCTAATTTCGAGGAGAAATTCCATAAGGAGGGAGATTGTGAGACCCAGATTTTTATCAATAAAGATTTAAATTTTGTCGAAATAATTTTTTTATATTATGGTGTGAATTTAAGATAATATTATAGTTGTGGGTAGTATTTATAAATTTTGCAAAGTATGCAAGTTGTTATAAAATATTCATTTGGTCTGGGAATATTCTTTTTTGTCGGGGAATATTAGTATGCGACGGCTCAATCATTAATTGGACCCCATTAACGGAAGTATTGTTGTAGTTAGAAAACGACAAAATTATCTTTCTATAAAAATAACTACAGAGGTGTTACTGTTAAAACCTTTGAACTACCCTTAGTAAAAAATACGATGTCTGCCAGTAGTTGTATAGTAGCACACGATATTGATTATTGATGCTTACGTGAGAAGTCACTCAGCTATGCTCAATTATTGCTATAGTAATTACTGCATCATATCTCTTATATTATTGATTCAATTATTGTCACGATATCATCTCAGATAATATGTTATAGTATTAAATCAATAATTGAGACAACAAGTTATAAATGATTAATAATTGTTGAAAGATTAAATATGTGTTGATGAAAAAAAAAAATGATTTGTGGTAAGTTTGATTATTTTATGGGGGCTCGTATGTAATCATCTAAGAGTCTCTTAAATCGATAAGTAATTACCTTCGTCAATAGTAATTACCCTTGTGAATAGTATTTACCTTCGTCGAAGTAATTACCTTCGTCAATAGTAATTACCCTTGTGAATAGTATTTACCTTCGTCGATAGTAATTACCTTCGTCAATAAGTAATTACCCTTGTGAATAGTATTTACCTTCGTCAATATAGTATTTACCTTCGTTAATAGTAATTACCTTTACCGACGTCCGAACCACTTGTCGTTTCACATTACAGTGCGTCGAACCACTTGTCGTTTCACATTACAATTGTCAAACCAAATTCGTCCAAGCCACTTGCCTTTTCACACTGGTGCTAAGCTAGAAATCTTCTATAAATAGAGGCCTAGGGCTTCATTATTTTCACGAATTCACCGAAACTCTAGAGAGAAACTATAGAGAGAAAGAAGAAAAGTATTCTGCTACTTCACTTTGCCAATATTCAGCCTTCTAAGGTAGGGAATATTATTTGTTGTGCCGTAAGGGTGTTATTCTTTCTTATTCATGAAGAAACTGTTGTTATTCCATTGCTTATTATTACATTGGAATAACTTTGCTTACGCGGTTTACCCTATACTTGGTGACATTCTTCTATTATTACATTGGAACATCCTCGTCATGCGTGTGTTTTACAGGACTGGTTAAAATCTTTATTATTCTGCATTGGAACATCACATGCTCATGTGTTTTACACCTGACCGTTCCGCCTTTAATATTCTCATTGGAACATCCATGCATGTTTTACACCTAGACTGTGTAAGACCCCAACTTATTATTAATGAAATTTAATTTTCTCTATATATTATTTTGAAATAGTAAGGGTTGATTTGATTAATGTGGATAGTTAGGGTTAAATACATAAATATTTCAAAATATGCAAGTGGTTATAAAATATTCATTGTTGTCGGGAATATTCGTTTGGTCGTGGAATATTAAATGCTGTCGGGGAATATTTGTGCGACGGTAGCATGACCATGTATTGAGCCCATGTGAGCGATTGGATGAAGAAAACACAAATATAAGTTGGTTAAAAATAACGGCGTGGTTATTCTGAATTAAGACTGTTGGAATACCGGTGGTTAAAATACGATGTACGCGTGGTTGCCAAGAGCAGCACCACGGTATTTCACGGTATTGTTGAATTATTGATCCTTACGTAAGAAGGCAATACTCAATAATTTTCACACGATAATTCTTTATTCAATATTTTATTTTATTGATTCAATAATTGCTGCGTTGATATTTTATATTATTGTTGTTCAATAATTGTCAACGCACATTATCTCCATTATCGGATCAATAATTCATATTATTTAAATAATATTATTAGATAGCATTATTGGCAATGTCCGAAAGTTACATCGAGGAGAGGTTTGGTCACCTAATTGCGCCATGGAAGAGAGAAATCCTTATCTGAAAGCCCCTCTTTCTGAGGCTACTGGTTGTCATAATTGTGATTACGTAATATTATTTGTGAATAATTAATTATTGATATGATAAGAAAATATTTATAAACGATGGATTTATTTATTTTATGTGGTTATAATTGAATGATTTAATGTTGAGGTGTTTTATCGATAATTTTGTGAATGGAGGTATTAAAAATCAAATCGGTATTTTTTACGATGTATTGCGTGAGTTATAATTTTTAATCCGATAGTTGGATCGTTGTAATTTTTGGATATGTTATACATACATAAGTTGAGTATATGTCCACAAATTTTGAACCGTTAAAAATGAACGAATGATTTGTTATGAATTTTAAGAGGTGGTGATTCAAAAATTAGGGTTATAATTGATTTTGGTGGAAAATTCTAGAATTAAGTGGGCCCCACTTGTGGTTGGTGAAGAAATATGCTGAATTTTATTTCAAATGTGGTGGGTGGTAATAGTAGCAGGTAAAAAGCCATCAATTAGCTGGTCAAGTCCTGCCTTGGTAGAACTAACATTTTCCTATAAATAGAGGGCTGTTAGAATTGAAAATCACACGAAAACAAAGATTTCTCTCTTTCTCTCTCTATATTATTGAGGCGTATTTTGTGAGTATTTAGATACTTTGAGAGTTGTTTGTTAAAAGAAGTTTCATTCAAAGATCACTTGACCCTTTCCTTCCAAGTACTAATTCTTTGAGGTAAGGGATATTATTTTTTTCAGTAATGATATTATTTCTTGAATATCATTATCTTTGAAATATTGGTTGGAACTTTTATCAAATTTGGAACTTTTTCATGTCGGGGTTACTATTCATGAGTTACTATTCACGAGTTACTATTCATGAGTTACTATTCACGAGTTACTATTCACAAGTACTATTCATGAAGCGTGAAAATGTTTTTGTGGAATTTCTATCTTTTGGTGTCGGAGTTACTATTCACGTATACGGCACTATTCACGTATACGGCACTATTCACGTATACGGCACTATTCACCGAAAAATAAAATTTCTTCTTTTTGTCCAAAATATCTATTCTGGATACTAGCTCTGATTGTATCCATGTTTTGATCATTCTTGAATTTTACACCACTATGATTATTTTGAGGTATTTTTGAACATGGATAAAACAAAGTACGAATCCTTAATCCTTAATCCTTGTCATTTTGTTTCAATTTGGATTCGTTTTTTAAAAATATTTTCATCATCCTCGATCTTAAATGATGATATTATTGAATATCTTTGGCTTTGTAGTGCGTAGATGAATGATTTACTGAAGAATATCTTTGGCACAGAGTGCAAAGATGAGCAGTGTTGAGATGAACATGACCGATCGATTAATATCTTTTTGTAGTGCAAAGATGAGCAGTGTTTAAATGAACATGACCAATCGATGAATATCTTTGGCACATGTAGTGCAAAGATGAATATTTGATTCGAGATGTTTATGGATTGATGTTACGGGGATAAAAGATGAGCGATGAACTTTTAAATTCATACATAGAAGATAGTAGTTTGCATTCTCTACTTAACTCTTCTAATGAATTATTACTTCCATTGCGAATATTGATTTAAAATTTGTTGTCTATTGTATTCTATTAAATTTTTCCTGTTGAAGACTAACGATAATTTGTTGTATATTATCTTAGTCATAATATTCTTTTCTTGAGCTAGTTGAGCTCACCTTTTCCTTTTTGTTCCATTCTTCTCGGAGGCGAGAATATAGCGAATGCAGTGGGGTATGGAATGAAGGTTTTAGAAAGGATTGTTTAGTAGTCCTCACCATTTTGTAAAATAATGTATCAATAAATGTGATGAGGATTTATTTATAGATATTGTCTAGAAGATAATATTTGTATTTAAACTCACGATTTCTTGTTGTAGTAATAAAGTTGTAGTTGTTTACGTACCATGTATTGACAACCTCGTAATGGGTGATGTATACCTATTTTGGGGGCGTCACGGTTGGTATCGAGCTTAGGGATATGATCTCTGGCGGAGATCGGGAATAGAACTAGGAGGAGAGACGAGTAAATCCTTCGCTAGTGTGTCCTACCTAAGCTTATTTGTTAGTTGGTCGAAGATATAGGGATATTATGTGATATATTGATTTCCTTAATTAACCCTTGTTTTATAGACAATATTTGAGAATGTCGATGAGAATATTAACAATGGAAATGAGAACGTGGAGACGCTTTGTACTCACCAACGAGGAGAACGCATAGCACAGTTGGCAATGTTCCTCCCGTGAATAACACCATTGAGCGCGATGATGAGCGAGGGGATGTTTAGAATTTTTTTGCGATTCATGCAAAAATCGAGACGAGGAGACTCGTGTTCAAAATACGAGGAGGAAATGATAGCAATTCACGGGTTATCACAAATGACGATTCAAAGAGTTGGGACCACGAATTTAAGGAAAGCCAAATCCGATCATAGGCGAAACATGGGTCAAACAAATTACCAAGATATTCGATGTCTTGGGATGCGGAGAAACGAAGGTTCCATTCGCCACCTTTATGTTAAAATGGCGAAGGCGGACTCTCAGTGGGAGTCGTGAAGCGTACCCATCCACCCGCTTTTCAGGCATGTCTTGGGAAAGCGTTTGAGAGACTATTTAATGACAAATACTTTCACGAAAGTGTTCGTCGTATGAAGGAAGTGGAGTTCATCGATTGGAACAAAACAACATGGCGGTGTCTCAAGATGCGAGGCAAAGTTTGCGAGAGTTATCCGTTTGCACCTCATTTAGTGGAGAATGAGGAGCGTATGGCGCGATGTTTCTTAGAGGTTTGAAACCCGGCATACGTCGGTATCTCATTTCTCATAAATTTTCTCTCTATTCGGATGTTGTAAGCAGGGCTCAATTATTAGAGAGCGAGATAACGAGTGCGGTCACCGAGGGACCACAACCGGATCGTATCAAAGATAGCGATCAGCGAATAATGATAACTGCGGAGAAAGAAATGACGGACGAAAATGGTAACCACTCTGGTGGTAATCATGGCCATGAAAATAGAAGAAGCGAGTCGGGAGGAGATTTTAAAAGAGGAGATTTAACAACGACCATGTGAAGATGATAGCGGTCTGCGTGAATCGGTTTCTAAGGGAGGAGAACGACCACCGGTCGTATACTACAAATCACGGAAAAGAGGGACATATCGGTCAAACCGCCCACAACAGATTCAAGGTATGCTATAGTTGTGGAAAGGAAGGACATATCGCTCGAGATTATGCGATAGCGAAACCTAGTTCAATGAGGACGGTGACTCAAAAATCATCCCGAAAAAAGTCAAAGTCAACGATTCCGGAAGAAGCGTTTGTTGTATTTGGTCATAATCACGAGGAACCCAAACGAGGTGATCACGGGTAAGCTATTTATAAATTCTTGCGAAGTTTATACCTTACTTGATATCTGGGTGCTACCCATTCATTTATCTCTCCCATGTGCTCAACGTTTAAACTTGACTCAGGAGAAATTAGACTTTGACCTATCTCGTGGAAACTCCGTTAGAGAAACTTTCATCACATCCAATGTTTATAAATCTTGTTTGATTCAAGTTGGCACCATTACCTTACACATTGACCTTATCTCTTTAAAGATACTTGCTTTTGATGTAATTTTAGGGATTGATTGGTTAACTACTCATCATGCCAAAATTGATTGTTTTCATAAGGTTGTTAGTTTTCATATTCCTAACCAACTTTGTTATGCAATTCAAGCAACTAAACCATTAAAATCAATCACTATCATATCTAATCATAAAGCTATTCGTTTATTGAAAAGCGGATGTCAAGCTTTCTTAGCCCATGTTATGGATTTGAATAAAGACACGTCAAATTTGAATAATATTCTGTTGTTATTGACTTTCCGACGTATTTCTGAAGAACTTCCGATTACTACCCCGAGCGTGAAGTTGAATTCTTTATTGATCTTGAACCCGTACAAAAGCCCATTTTAAAACTCCATATCGAATGGCTCCTATTGAACTTCAGGAGTTAAAGGTCCAACTACGTGAATTGTTGGACATCCGGTTTCATTAAATCTAGTACATCTCCTTGGGGTGCTCTGTTTTATTCAGTAAAGAAGAAAGGCGGGGAGTATGCGACTTTGTATTGACTATCGAGAATTGAACCATGTCACCATCAAGAATAGGTATCCTCTACCTCGTATTGATGACTTGTTTGACCAACAGCAAGGGGCACAATTCTTTTCAAAAATCGATCTTAGATTCGGATATCATCGGTGAAGATTAAAAGCGAGGATATTCCAAAGACGCGCCTTCAAAACTTCAGTATGGGCATTATGAATTCTTAGTCATGTCTTTCCGGACTAACTAATGCTCCTGCTGCTTTCATGGATATGATGAACCAAGTATTCAAGGAATATTTGATCGATTCGTTGTTGTCTTTATTGATGACATCCTTATATATTCCAAAAGTCGTGAAGATCATGAGCACCATTTGAAGTTTGGTACTCCAAAGGCTTCGTGAAAACCAACTATATGCCAAATTGAAGAAATGCGAGTTACGGCTTGAAGAAGTAGCATTTCTTGGGCATGTGGTGTCAAAACATGGAGTATCTGTTGATCCGTGAAGATTGAAGCAATACAAGTTAGAACCGCAAGAAGTTCGATGTTGAAATCGTAGTTTTTGGGCTTAATTGGTTATTATCGGAGATTCGTGGAAGGGTTTTCTCGAATCGCTACTCCATTAACTCATTAACTTTCGGAAGGATACAAAATTCGTTTGGAGCGAAGAATGCGAGAAAAGTTTCCAAGAGCTTAAGAGGAGACTTATTTCAAGACTGTTCTAACAATACCATCCGGATCGGATGGATTTGTTATCTACAAATGATGCTTGAGCAAAGGGTTAGGATGTGTTCTCATGCAACATGGGAAAGTCATAGCCTATGCCTCGCGACAACTTAAAGAGTATGAGAGGAATTATCCTACTCATGATCTAGAGTTAGCGCAATCGTTTTCAGCGCTTAAAGATATGGAGGCACTATCTATATGGGGAGAAAGTGGAGATATATTGCACCATAAAAGCCTTAAATATTTCTTCACTCAAAAAGAACTCAACATGCGGCAAAATGACGTTGGCTCGAGCTATTGAAAGACTACGACCACTATTCAATACCATCCCAGGTAAAAGCGACGTGGTAGGTGACGCATTAAGTAGAAGATCATATGCGGAACGAGCGAGTGCGATGATGTCAAATATATACGATAGAGCCAACTTTAATAGAAAAAGTTAAGGTTGCTCAAGCCACCGACCGGAGCTTATGCGTATGAAGAAGAAAGTACAAGAAGGAGCTATTAGGCGAGAATTAATGAAGAAGGAATACTTGAGTCCACTCTGAACTTTGTGTTCCTAACGACTGATTTAAAGTACAAGATTATGATGGAGGCACACAATACACCATTTGCAATCCATCCTGGAAGTACTAAAATGTATCGTGATCTTGACATACATTTTGGTGGAACAATATGAAGAGAGAGATTGCAAAGTTTATCTCAATGTGTTTAACTTGTCAACGTGTAAAGGCGAGCATCTAGTACCTAAGGGTCCGTTGCAACCACTTGAGATTACGGAATGGAAGTGGGAACACATTACCATGGATTTCGTTCTGGGTCTTCCTACGGTTGCTCAAGGCATCAATGCTATTTGGGTTATTGTTGATAGATTAACCAAGTCTCGCTCATTTCTTGCCGATCTCGGAGACTTATTCACTTGAACGTCT
Organism: Panax quinquefolius; assembly: GCA_020205615.1. Taxonomy (NCBI): domain Eukaryota; kingdom Viridiplantae; phylum Streptophyta; class Magnoliopsida; order Apiales; family Araliaceae; genus Panax; species Panax quinquefolius. The sequence goes on along the minus strand of CM035170.1, from coordinate 4,832,477 downwards.
TGCTAGTATGTACGTAAATGAGATTGTGAGGTTGCGTGGCATGCCCAGTATCCATAGTTTTGGATCGTGACCCAAGATTCACTTCAAGATTTTGGGTTAGCTTGCAAAAAGCTATGGGCACGGATTTGCGATTTAGTTCTAAGCATACCATCCCCATACGGACGACGGACAATCGAGAGAGACTATTCAAACTCTTGAAGATTTATTAAGACTCGTGTCCTAGACTTCAAGGGCGGTTAGGATAAGTATTTACCATTGGTGGAATTCTCCTACAACAACATTTATCGAGCAAGTATAGGTGTGGCTCCATTTGAAGCATTATATGGATGAAAATGTCGCTTCTCCAATATGTTGGGATGAGGTGGGTGAAGCAACATTGTTGGGACCCGAGTTAATACGTATGACTCACCGAAAAGATCCAAATGATTCGACAAACGATATACAAAGCGGCACAAGATCGACAAAAGAGTTATGCGGATCTTCATCGAAAGGACGTGGAATTTAATGTGGGGATCATGTATTGTTGTGAGTTGCTCCATGGAAGGGAGTTACAAGATTTGGGAAGAGAAAAAGCTCAATCCACGATTTATTGGTCCATTTCAAATTCTTGACCGAGTAGGAAAAGTAGCCTATAGACTTGCGTTACCTCCAAGTATGTCTCGTGTTCATGATGTGTTTCACATATCTCGTATTTCAGTAAATATGTGAAAGACCCAAACCACATTATAGAGTTAGAACCGGACGAGATAGTCAAGACCTAACGTATGAGGAGGTACCGTCAAGATTTTGGATAGGAAGGAGCATGTCCCTACGCCAAGAAAGGTCATACCACAAGTTAAAGTTTTGTGGAGGAATCATGCTATAGAGGAAATGACCTGCAATTAGAAACGGAAATGAAAGCGAGGTATCCTCATCTTTTCAAACACACCGGTATCGCACGTCAATTTCGAGGACGAAATTTCATAAGGAGGGAGGTTGTAAGACCCCAACTTATTATTAATGAAATTTAATTTTCTCTATATATTATTTTGAAATAGTAAGGGTTGATTTGATTAATGTGGATAGTTAGGGGTTAAATACATAAATATTTCAAAATATGCAAGTGGTTATAAAATATTCATTGTTGTTTGGGAATATTCGTTTGGTCGTGGAATATTACGTCTTTGTCGGAATATTTGTACGATGACGGCACAAGACCGTATGTGTGGGCCCATGTGAGCGATTGGTTGAAGAAAACGACAAATATAAGTTGGTTAAAAATAACGGCGTAGTTGTTACTGTTAAGTAAGATCATTGAATACCCGGTGGTTAAAATACGATGTCTGGCGTGGTTGCACAATGCACACCGCGGTATTTCACGAAGATTGTTGAATTATTGATCCTTACGTAAGAAGGCAATACTCAATAATTTTCACAAGATGAATTATCGCTCAATATTTTATTTTATTGATTCAATAATTGCTGCGTTGATATTTTATATTATTGTTGTTCAATAATTGTCAACGACATTATCTCCCATTATCGGATCAATAATTCATATTATTTAAATAATATTATTAGATAGCATTATTGGCAATGTCCGAAAGTTCTACATCGAGAGGGTTTGGTCACCTAATTGCGCCGCCAAGAAGGAGAGAAATCCTTATCTGAAAGCCCCTCTTTCTGGAACTACTGGTTGTCATAATTGTGATTCTGTAATATTATTTGTGAATAATTAATTATTGATATGATAAGAAAATATTTATAAACGATGGATTTATTTATTTTATGTGGTTATAATTGAATGATTTAATGTTGAGGTGTTTTATCGGTAATTTTGTCTCGAATGGAGGTATTAAAAATCAAATCGGATTTTTACGATGTATTAAGTGAGTTATAATTTTTAATCCGACCGTTGGATCGTTGTAATTTTTGGATATGTTATACATACATAAGTTGAGTATATGTCCACAAATTTTGAACCGTTAAAATGAACGAATGATTTGTTATGAATTTTAAGAGGTGACCGATTCAAAATTAGGGTTATAATTGATTTTGGTGGAAAATTCTAGAATTGAGTGGGCCCCACTTGTGGTTGGTGAAGAAATGTGCTGAATTTTATTTCAAATGTGGTGGGGTGGTAATAGTAGCGGTAAAAGCCATCGTAACAATGTCGTCAAGTCCGCTTGGCGGGCTAACATTTTCCTATAAATAGAGGGCTAAGTTAGAATTGAAAATCACACCGTAAACAAAGATTTCTCTCTTTCTCTCTCTATATTATTGAGCGTATTTTGTGAATATTTAGATACTTTGAGAGTTCTTTGTTCAAGACAAGTTTCATTCAAAGATCACTTGAGCCTTTCCTTCCAAGTACTAATTCTTTGAGGTAAGGGATATTATTTTTTCGTAATGATATTATTTCTTCAATATCATTATCTTTGAAATATTAGTTGGAACTTTTATCAAATTTGGAACTTTTTCATGCTGGGTTACTATTCATGAGTTACTATTCACGAGTTACTATTCATGAGTTACTATTCACGAGTTACTATTCACAAGTACTATTCATGAAGTGTGAAAATGTTTTTGTGGAATTTCTATCTTTTGGTGTCAGAGTTACTATTCACGTATACGGCACTATTCACGTATACGGCACTATTCACGTATACGGCACTATTCATCGAAAAATAAAATTTCTTCTTTTAAATCTAAAATATCTATTCGGATACTAGCTTTGATTGTATCCATGTTTTGATCATTCTTGAATTTTACACCACTATGATTATTTTGAGGTATTTTTGAACATGGATAAAACAAAGTACGAATCCTTAATCCTTAATCCTTGTCATTTTGTTTCACTTTGGATTCGCTTTCTTTAAAAATATTTTCATCATCCTCGGGTCTTAAATGATGATATTATTGAATATCTTTGGCACATGGTGCGTAGATGAATGATTTACAAGAATATCTTTGGCACAGTAGTGCAAAGATGAACAGTGTTGAGATGAACATGACCGATGATTAATATCTTTGGCACATAGTGCAAAGATGAACAGTGTTTAAATGAACATGACCAATCGATGAATATCTTTGGCTTTGTAGTGCAAAGATGAATATTTGATTCCGATGTTTATGGATTGATGTTACGGGGATAAAAGATAGACGATGAACTTTTAAATTCATACATAGAAGATAGTAGTTTGCATTCTCTACTTAACTCTTCTAATGAATTATTACTTCCACTACGAATATTGATTTAAAATTTGTTGTCTATTGTATTCTATTAAATTTTTCTCATTGAAGACTAACGATAATTTGTTGTATATTATCTTAGTCAAAATATTCTTTTATCGAGCTAGTTGAGCTCACCCTTTTCCTTTTGTTCCATTCTTCTCGTGGAGGCGAGAATATAAGCGAGTACGAGTCGGGGTATGGAATGAAGGTTTTAGAAAGGATTGTTTAGTAGTCCTCACCATTTTGTAAAATAATGTATCAATAAATGTGATGAGGATTTATTTATAGATATTGTCTAGAAGATAATATTTGTATTTAAACTCACGCTTTCTTGTTGTAGTAATAAAGTTGTAGTTGTTTACGTACCATGTATTGACAACTCGTAAATGGGTGATGTATACCTATTTTGGGGCGTCCACAACTTTGGTTCCGTCTTTATCATTCTCGTTAGAATATCCTATCGTGTGTTTTACACCGGATCCGGTTCCATCTTTATTATTACATTGGAACATCCTGTTGGTGTAATTTCACACGACTTCGTTCCGTTATTTATTATTACGTGGAATAACTCATGCATGCGCTCTATCGCATGCATGGTGATTTCTTTTTGTTATTCCATTCTTTATTATACCCAAATGTTAAAACTTTGACTTCTATACTCCATGAAATTAGAAGAATATCCTCGATATTTGCGTTTCATCCAAATATCTTTTCATGGAAATATTCTTCCGATCATTCTTGAATTTTACTCTACAAAACAAGATGTTGACAATTTGGATGTTAAAAATTCTCGGATTAAATAATTCTTGAACTTGTTTTATTGAATTATTATGTCATTGTCATCATCCTCATGTTATATTATGTTATCTTTGGCTTACGTGCATAAATGAACTTAGTATGATTATGACAAGGAATCATTCGGTATAATCATGGCTTGTTATAAATGATGTGATAAAAGTCCTTAGTGGCCTGTAATGCAGTGATGGATAGTTTTTGGTATGATTATGACTAGGGGTGATTCGGTATAGTCATGACCATTGATAATTTGATGAATATCCTTGGCCGTAGTGCAGGGGTGATACGATGATGTGGATTATTTATTAAAGCTGAGTCTCAGCTATAACAGTGATGAAAAAACCTTTTAAAACCTAAAAGATAGTAGACTTTATTTTCTACTTGACTCTTTTAATGGATTGCTTATTCCGCTGCAGTTAAACTTATTGTCTATTGTATTTTATCAGTTTAACACTGTTGAAGGCTAATGATAAATTATTCTGCATTTATCTTAGTCGTAATATTTCTTCTTGGGCTAGTTGAGCTCACCTTTTCTTTCACTTTTTTCTCTTGAAATGAGAACATAAATTTGGGACGAGTCGAGGGAGCGGAGTAATGGTCCGAGAGGATAGCATTAGTAGTCCTCACTATTACGTGAAAAAGTGTGATAATAGTTGTAATAAGGACTCCTTTTGAGTTTGTATAATATCTAGTAGACAATATTTGTATTCAAACTCACGGTTTATGTCGTATTGCATACCTACGCTTATATTAGTAAGTTGTATTTGAATTTATGTACCATGTAAGTGGCGACCCAAGATGGGTGACGTGTATACCTAATTTTGGGGGCGTCACATAACCAATATTAAAAATGGTTAATATTGTTTTGGTTCTTAAATGAAACCATAACCATATTTTGAAAACCAAAACCAACCCATAACTATATTTTGCCGGGTCTAACAGAACTCTGTCTAATATGTTGTTACAGTTTATAATTATATATATATATATATATATTATCTCACTTTTTTTTGCTTCAGATTTTTTTGAAATTTTTTGTTCCAAACAAATATAAAAAGCTTTTACAATATGCTTGTATTAAAAAAATCATTTAAAAAAAAGTGATTGAAAAAGTAAATAATTAGCGCTCTACAAACCTTTACGGATATTTATAATGGATCCGGTTAGCATGAAGTTTATTTTTTGGTAAGTTGGTCAATTGACCAATAGAATGCTGACACACATAGAATCTCGCATGCGTGTTAGCACTCTATTTGTCAATTGTCCAACTTACCCAAAAATAAACTTTATACTAATCACTTCCATTTATAATGTAGATATGCAAGTCTATAAGAGTGTTAGGTGGATTTTGGAAAAAAGAAGAAGAAAAAGAAGTCATAATAAGCATCAACAACTAACCCGATTGGGAGAGTAATTCAATGGCTAGCTATAAGGGAACCTTTTAATTTTAATTTTAATTTTATTTACTTAATTTTAAAAATTAAAAAATGGTTTTGATATGTATTGAAACATAAAAATTAATTTTATATACTATTTAGGGCCTAATATAATATATAAGTTTATATTCTAAAAACATGAGCCTCTATTATAAAAAAAGAATTTACACAATTTAAAAGGTGGCAATATAAATTACTAATTATTAAAAGTACTAGTATTATGTAGTAGCCTAGTAGGTAAAAAAATTACGAGGGGGTGCCCTCCATTCCCAATGGCATTTTAATTTTTTAATACTAGAGGAACATTAACATTCTCAATGCTTCAAATTAAGAATAAAGTTAAGTAAACATTAACAACAACTCACTTCCTATATATTTTAACTCCAGCCCATAGACATTAATCTTTTCTTTATTTAATTTGCTCGCCACATAATCATAAAGTTGAACACCTTAGAAAAATAGGATAATATTTTCATAAAGGTAAATTAATATTTTTGCAAGTCTATTCTTGTTGAAATTTGAGTCTAAATTAATGTGGGTGTCATTAATTATTTTTAATGATTTTATATATTAATGTGTTCTACTCCATGAGTAGATTAAATTAAGTATATTTGGAAGCTCAAATCTATGGAGTAATGAATAAGATATTAACTTTTAAAGATCACACTTGGAAATGATAAAATATAATAAATACATATGGAAAAAATCAAGTTCCACATAAGTTAGGAATTAAATATTTTATATGTTTATATATAAGGAGAGTGCTCTTGGATTTGGGCCCCAAGAATCTGACTTCTTATTCAAATAAGTATAATTTATTTTGTTTTCTAATTCTGTTTTGCTTAACTTTGTTATTATATATTTATATTAAATATTACTACTATATATAGAGAAATACAAGGTACAATGCGTGCAAATTTACTACTCCCTCCGTTCCTAAAAGATTGTCGTTTAAGGTTTTGGTACATGAATTAAGGAAGCCTCATTTATCAAATAAAATTTATTTGAAATTCCATCACTACCACTTTATGGAATATTGAAAACTATTAATACAAGGGAGAGAATTTCTTGGGACGATGAGAGAAGGTAGGGGTAATATAGGAAAATAATTAATTTATTCTCTTCGAAAGTTGTAAACGACAAACTTTTTGGAATAAATTTTTTCTCCTAAAACGGTAATCTTTCAGGAACAGAGGGAATATCATATTATATTATCATGTCATCATTATTAAATTAAATACATAATAAATTTAAGGATAAATAATGGACACAAATATATTTTAAATTTTATAAACGAGACTTTTTTTTATAAAAGATAGGAAGCACTAGCTAGGAAGGTATCCCAGTCATTTGGACAAGTACAACTTAATTTTTTAGTCAAATCTAATTCAAACTGAAAGAAAGGCAGGCCCATGTAGGGTTGTAAATAAGTCGAACTAAGTTTTTTTTTGCTTGACTAGCAAAAAAAAAACTCAAGCAAGTCATATCAAGTTTTGAGTTTTATCGAGTTCATTTTGCTCATCTAACGAGTTGTTTGCGATCGAGTTTCATGGAATCTAATATTTTTTTAACGAATAATACTATGATGACAAAATATTAATACAAAATATTTATCATTAAAATAATTATTAATATCGGATGGGTACAGATTGATAGTATATTACTTATTAAATTCTAATTTTTTTTTAAGAAAACACGTCTCGTCACGTTTGAATTCGGTTTAGGAGTAAATTGTCAGCCTATTATTAATGATAATGACGTGGTCAAACATTGTACTCCCTCCTTTCTGTTACGTAAGATGTTTTAGGGGAATTTTTTTTCTATAATATAATACGTTTTCCATATATTTACAAGAATTGATGAGTAAATTATGAAAAAAATGTGAGAGAAAATAAAAAATTTCAGACCGGGCTCGCAAAAATTGAACAGATCAGGAGTAATTGAGAGAGAAAAGTAGTACTAGTGGGTAAAAACAAAATTTTACAGCAAAATTAATCACCTAACATTATTATTAATGAATTTTTTTTATATGTGAGATTATGTCTTAAACTACCTATATAATGGAAAGGAGTGAGTACTTGTTTTTTTATCTATATTTCTGGTGAAAATGGATTATTAGATGGGCTTATCATAATCAGCCCAAAGTTTCATAACTATATAGAATGGAATAACTTAAATGATTTGGTGGACTGAGACCCATTTTACCAGGCTTACTGGTGACTAAGAAGCCATTACCATATTATTAAGGATTGGAAATGGCTTGGATAGTTTGATAAATGTGAAAACTGATAAGTTAAAATACCGGACTATTGGCTAAATATGAATAAAATAGAAGGTAAAAATAGAGGTACACAGCTGTGTAATTTTTAAAGTTACACGGTCTACGATCGTAGAGTAATCCCCAAATAGTAGAGTGAATTCACTCTACGATCGTAGAGTAGTTCACGACCTTAGAGTGAATTCACAAATCGTGGAGTGACTACTTTACGATCGTAGAGTGGAATTATTCTACGATCGTAGATCGTAATCTTTAAAAGTTACACTGGTATATTTCTTTCATATTCCCCAAAATGAAATATGATATATATTACGAATATTTGTTTAATTGTCAATTAATTCTATCAAATATCCTGTACTAGTACGTAATTGTAATTCAAAAAAAATTAAGTTAGTATTAACTGAATACGAACTTATTTTCATAATTTCTCAACTTGTCACAATAACTTGATTAATTTTCTCAACCTTTTATAATTATTTATGTAAAAGATAATTAAAAATTCGAAAATAAGTTTACATGACTATGTATCATTATTATTTTTCTTTTTAAAAAAGTAAAATAAAGTGCAATCATATGAGAAAAAACATTATCTATTTTTTTCCCTTTCCTTTTAGACCTTCTAATATTATACCTCATTAGTTTTACAAAATAACTCCATTTTGTTTTGATCATAGTTAATTTATGGAATTTATAAAATTCATGTTTTAATGAAAATTTATTATAATTTTCAAAATGTGCCAAGTAATAAGTAGTTTTAAAGTAATTCACAATACTTACTATTGTATTAATAAAAATTAAATAAAGTTTATTTAATTGTGAACTTAGGAGGATGTGATAACTTTATTAGGACAAAAATTAATAACTAATATATTTAGTTTTTTTTTTTGTTTGAGAGAAAATAGGGAATTTTATTGTAGATCAAAAAGTAGTGAATTACAAAGGAAATTTGGAGGAGATCCCTCCCAAACCTGAGCATCAGACACCGAATCAGAAGCACGGGCTAAAATAAAGGCGACGATTGATTCACCGACCTCTAACAAAACGAATACGACTAACATCGATTGCTAAACACAGATCCTTACAATCATCCAAGACTAAACCAAGCGGCCCTGGATATGAAACAGTAGAATTTAGAGCTTGCACAAGATTGAAAGCATCCGACTCAATCAAAACCTTTGACATCGAACGAGCCTTCAACCAACAAGAGCTTCTTTACAACCCAGCGCTTCTGCAAGCTCCGGATTGGAGGTGCCGACCAAACTACCATGACCAGCAGCAACCAATGAGCCACTATCATCCCGAACCACCCACCCATAGCCAAGTCGATTGGAACCAGAAAAAATAGCCCCATCAAAATTACATTTGAAAGACCCAGGTCTGGGTTTAACCTAGCGAATCAAGCCTTCATCAACTCCCGGTAGAGAACCATAAACAAGAGGTCCTTGAGCTGTTTTCCATTGGTGAAGAAATGATCCTGTAAGATTGAGTAGGCTTTTAGGTTGCTGAGCCTTTCCATTCCACAGAACCTCGTTTCTATTATGCCATAAACACCAAAGAACCATACAAAACATAGCAGCAACCTCGTTGGAAGAGCTACCAAGAACAACAACTACCCACTGGAAAATATCAGGGACACCAATCGGAATTGAAGGGGCAACCAACAACTGCCAGTAATTTTTAGCAAAAGGGCAGGACATAAACGCATGAGTTGCGAACTCCACTCCTGTCTTACAAACTGGGCAGAAACCGTCCACCTCAACTCGTTTCATCCGAAGGTGATCCTTAGTAGGTAAGCAACCTGAACACAACCTCCACACAAGATGTTTCACTTTAGGAGGGAGTTTTAGAGACCAAATTTTCTTCAAAACACCTAAATCATGATGAGCATTCAGAGACGAAAGAGCACTAATCTAAGTATCATAAGTACTTCGAACTCTGTAGCACCCTCGATTCTCCCATCACCAATACAAAACATCTTGAGACACACGACGACTTAGCGTAATCTGCTGAATTAAAGAGCTATCCCTAGCATCAAATAAATCACATAAAAAATCCACATCCCATTGCATACTATTTGGGATCACAAATCGTAGAGTGAATATCCCATTGCATATCCCATTGCAATATCCCATTGAATTCCATTGCATATTATCTCATTGCATTGATTTGGAATATCCCATTGCATATTATCGTAGAGTGAATTCACTCTACGATCGTAGAGTAGTTCACGACCTTAGAGTGAATTCACAAATCGTGGAGTGACTACTTTACGATCGTAGAGTGGAATTATTCTACGATCGTAGACTGTGTAACTTTAAAAGTTACACGGTTGTGTACCTTCATATTCCCCAAAATGAAATATGATATATATTACGAATATTTGTTTAATTGTCAATTAATTCTATCAAATATCCTGTACTAGTACGTAATTGTAATTCAAAAAAAATTATTAATAATATACGTAGGACTCGAATAAAATAGATTAAGTTAGTATTAATCAAGACGAACTTATTTTCATAATTTCTCAACTTGTCACAATAACTTGATTAATTTTCTCAACCTTTTATAATTATTTATGTAAAAGATAATTAAAATTTCTGAAAATAAGTTTCAAGACTACGATCATTATTATTTTTCTTTTTAAAAAAAGTAAAATAAAGTGCAATCATATGAGAGGAAAAACATTATCTTTTTTTTTTCCTTCCTTTTAGACCTTCTAATATTATACCTCATTAGTTTTACAAAATAACTCCATTTTGTTTTGATCATAGTTAATTTATGGAATTTATAAAATTCATGTTTTAATGAAAATTTATTATAATTTTCAAAATGTACCAAGTAATAAGTAGTTTTAAAGTAATTCACAATACTTACTATTGTATTAATAAAAATTAAATAAAGTTTATTTAATTGTGAACTTAGGAGGATGTGATAACTTTATTAGGACAAAAATTAATAACTAATATATTTAGTTTTTTTTTTGTTTGAGAGAAAATAGGGAATTTTATTGTAGATCAAAAAGTAGTGAATTACAAAGGAAATTTGGAGGAGATCCCTCCCAAACCTGAGCATCGACCACCGAATCGAAGCACTAAGCTAAATGTTGGAAGCGACTGATTCACGACCTCTAACAAAACGAATACGACTAACATCGATTGCTAAACACAGCTCCTTACAATCATCCAAGACTAAACCAAGCGGTCCTGGATATGAAACAGTAGAATTTAGAGCTTGCACAAGATTGAAAGCATCCGACTCAATCAAAACCTTTGACATCGAACGAGCCTTCAACCAACTAAGAGCTTCTTTACAACCCAGCGCTTCTGCAAGCTCCGGATTGGAGGGGCCGACTAAACTACCATGACCAGCAGCAACCAATGAGCCACTGTCATCCCAAACCACCCACCCATAGCCAAGTCGATTGGAACCAGAAAAAATAGCCCCATCAAAATTACATTTGAAAGACCCAGGTCTGGGTTTAACCCAGCGAATCAAGCCTTCATCAACTCCCGGTAGAGAACCATAAACAAGAGGTCCTTGAAATTTTTTTCCATTGGTGAAGAAATGATCCCGTAAGATTAGAGTAGGCTTTTAGGTTGCTGAGCCTTTCCATTCCACAGAACCTCGTTTCTATTACGCCATAAACACCAAAGAACCATACAAATCATAGCAGCAACCTCGTTGGAGGAGCTACCAAGAACAACAACTACCCACTGGAAAATATCAGGGACACCAATCGGAATTGAAGGGGCAACCAACAACTGCCAGTAATTTTTAGCAAAAGGGGAGGACATAAACGCATGAGTTCACGAACTCCACTCTCATCTTACAAATTGGCGTAAAACCGTCCACCTCAACTCGTTTCATCCGAAGGTGATCCTTAGTAGGTAAGCAACCTGAACACAACCTCCACACCAGATGTTTCACTTTAGGAGGGAGTTTTAGAGACCAAATTTTCTTCAAAACACCTGAATCATGATGAGCATTCAGAGACGAAAGAGCACTAATCTGAGCATCATAAGCACTTCGAACTCTGTAGCACCCTCGATTCTCCCATCACCAATACAAAACATCTTGAGACACACGACAACTTAGCGTAATTTGCTGAATTAAAGAGCTATCCCTAGCATCAAATAAATCACATAAAAAATCCACATCCCATTGCATACTATTTGGGATCAAAAAATCACGCACACACGCAGATTCTGTTCCTGGAACTCGGGGGGTCTGAGGGCACGGATTATCATCATCTGGCAGCCATGGTTCTGTCCAAACATTTTTACTACGCCCACTTCCCACCCGCCATCGAGCTCCCCCGACAAAGAATAGGTTGAGCTGCTTGCAAGCTTTTCCAGACGTAACTAGGATTCTGAGCAGATGGAGCGTTTAAAAATGAAGTTTTAGGATAATATCGGGCTTTATAAATTCTAGCTACTAAAGAAGTAGGGCGAGTCATAAGACGCCACTCGTTCTTAGCAATCATAGTGACATTAAACTCCCGAAGTTTCTTAAAACCCAATCCGCCATAATCCTTCCTAGCACAAAGCTTATTCCAATTCATCCAATGAATTCCTCCATAACTATCGGCCTTATTACTCCACCAAAATATGCTCATCATACCTTCTAACTCCGCACAAAGCTCCTTGGGAAGTAAAAAAACACTCATTGCAAACGTAGGGAGGGCCTGAGCCACACTTTTAATCAAAATTTCTTTCCCTGCCTTTGAAAGCAATTTATTCTTCCAACTTGACATCCTAGCCCAAACCTTTTCCTTCACAAAAGATAGGACCCTTTGTTTATTCTTCCCAACAATAGATTGTAAACCCAGGTATTTACTCTGATTCGAAGTTAAAACCACACCTAACCGATTGCATAATTCAGTCTGCACAGCTGCCGAGGTGTTAGAACTAAACAAAATTGATGACTTCTGGAAATTTATCTTTTGACCCAAGGCGGTCTCATAAGCATCAATACACCGTTGAATAGATTGACACTCTCGACGCGTAGCCTTAAAAAATAAGTAACTATCATAAGCGAAAAAAAGGTGAGACACAATTGGCGCCCCCCCCCCCGTGCAACCACGCAACCATGAATCAGACCTCTTCTCTCATATCGGCAGAAGCATAGCGTAAAAAACCTTGGTAGCGCATAAAATAAAAAAGGTATGGAGACAAAGGGGCAACCTTGGCGCAACCTAAATGATTTTAACTATAGGATCCAAATTTGTACCATTATGAGAAATTGAGTAGCGAACAATTGAGACACATATTTTCATCCACTGAATCCACTCGGAGGGGAAACCCATCCGATCCAACACAGACCAAAGACAATCCCATTCTAGCCTATCATAGGCTTTACTCATATCAATCTTCAACGCCGCATGTCCCGTTTTTCCTTGACGCCTGCGTTTAAGACAGTGAACAACCTCATAAGCAATCATGATGTTATCAGTAATCAAGCGCCCATGAATAAATGCACTCTTTTGTTCCGAGATCACCGAATCCAACACACACTTCAATCTATTGGCCAACATCTTCGCCATTATTTTATACAACACATTACATAAGGAAATAGGGCGAAGGTCAGTAACAAACTCCGACTTTTATTTTTTTGGAATCAAAATAATATTTGTGTCATTTAGGCCAACTGGAAAAGCAGAATTCTGAAGAAAAGTGAGGCAAACAGCAGCGACCGAATCACCCACCACTCCCCAAAACTTTTGATAAAAAACAGGATTCATTCCGTCCGGACCTGGAGACTTATCCGGATGCATAGAGAAAACAGCCACCCTAACATCGTCCTTAGTAAAAGGAGCAATCAAAGAATTACGCTGAAAGAGGTCAAGTCTAGAGTCAATACAAGAAATTACTTGCTGCCCTTTAGACCCACTAGACGTAAAAATGGTCTGGAAATAAGATTGCAAAAGATCAGGAAGACCATTGTCCCATTCACGCCACTGCCCACCAGCATCCTTAAGAGCTAAAACCAAATTATTCTTCCTCCGAGATTTGGCTGATATTTGAAAAAACTTCGAATTAGAATCTCCAGCTTGAAGCCATAGATGTTTGGACCTTTGTTTCCAAAAATCCTCTTGCTGGAAAAGGATTAAATTATAACTAGACTTCAAATGCTCATATCTGGCCATAGAGATTGCATCTCGTCGGGGACAAACTACCTTCATCTCTGCTTTAATAGCTGCCAACCGACCCTGAAATTGCTGAGCCAAATGGGCACCCCACTCCAGGAGGTCCACCCCACACGCCTTCAGCCTTGACTGGATAGGCCGACCCTCACTACACTGCCAACTAGAAGCAACAATTTCCTTACACTGGGGTTCACGTAACCAAAGATTCTCAAAATGAAATTTTTGAGTTCTATAAACCTGATGTGAAAGCAAAAAATTCAAGAAAATCGGTGAATGATCAGAAACCGAAACCTCCAAATTGCGAAGCTTTACATCACTAAACTCAGAACACCAAGTCAAGAGGCTAACGCCTATCCAAATTTTTCCTCAACACCATCCGGAAAACCCCGTTGACGCTCCCAAGTGAAAGGGTAACCGTCCATACCAATATCATGGAGCCCACTATCATCAATCGCTTTGCGAAAACCATCGAAGAGCCACTGAGGATGACTAACAACACCTTGTTTTTCATCGGAAGAAAGGAGATCATTAAAGTCCCCAAACAACACCACGAGAGAAGATTGGTGACTTAGATGTCGGAAGAGACCATGATAAGTAGTGATTTGAGCGAGCTGCATGACCATAAAAACCAGTAAGTCGCCATGTAGGCATATCGGGGAGATTAACAACAACATCTATATGATGAGCAAAATAAGAAAGAAGATGAGCACTATCTTTATATTTCCACATAAAGGCAATACCCCCTCCATGGCCAACACTACTTACTGCAAAAACACCATTATAACCCAAACAAGATTTTATTGAATGCAAACGATCACGTGATAACATAGTTTCAACAAGAAAGATAAAACTAGGTTTAAACTGACGGACTAGGTCCGCTAGGGCCTGAACTGTCCGTGGATTACCCAACCCATGACAGTTCCAACTCAAGGTTGTCATTTGTCTCGGCGGGCCTGATATCCAGAGCCCACCTTTAATCCGTTTTTTGGAGTCGGATTATCCATTACAAGCCCAACCGAAACCACAGAGTTAGAACCCATATTAGTAGCACCGTCCACCTCACCACTTCTAACCATCCTCCTACGCTTCTGTTCACCAATAACAACCCCTTTAGAATCGGAAATATCCTTATCAAGAGAGTCAACAACCAACCGATTTTAGGAATCTCAATTACACCCCGTAATCTTGGGATAACGGAGAGAGGAGGCGTGATCCTTGTTCACATCCGTTGAATTCGTGATTTTCTTGCTCAACACTAAGAATCGCCGAATAGATCGGCGAGCATTTAGAGAAACCCTATCAACATTCATTCCGTTTACCTCTTGATGATCAGCCGACGAGCATGGAATTCCTTGTCGGACTGACACAACCACTTCTCCGCCGGACTATTAACCAAACGCCTTGGTTGTGCTCGAAGCCAAATACCATAAACAAACTCAGACGGCGACAGAGGAGATGGATTATCGAGTAACTTAACACATAATTTATCAGAGTGGCCCATAAACCCACAATAGAAACAAAACGTTGGGAGGCGCTCATATTTGAAATTAACCCAAAACCAAGCACCATTGCCCTCCCGCTTAAGCTTTATCTTCCTCACTATAGGCTTACTGATATCCATAGCCACTCTTACTCGCATAAAAGTTTTTATATTACCGTCAAAATTGTGAGCATCAGAGTTGTCAAAACGACCAATATAGTTCCCCAACAGCCTGACCGACCTTCGATGACATGAATCCAATAGGAAGATCAAAGACCTGAACCCACATCTCCACCACATTTAAAGGGATATGAGAAAATTGCTCTCCCGACAGCAAACGTTGAAGAAGGAGAATATTGTTAACGAAAGACCACGACCCATCTTGCAAAACCCTCTCCATATCCCGAACATGAAAGAAACGAAACAAATACCTGTTATCCGGCAGCTCCTTAACCTCGATACCTTTCATAGGTTGCCAAATCAGGATCAACGTATCCTGCATGGCCTGAAAATTGACCAACTTCGTCACCAAGAATCGACCCACTAAACAAAGGGAAAAATCCTGCTCATCCTCAAATCCAAAATCCCCCTCCAAAACAAGCCCACCTTCCTCTTCCTCCTCAATTGTCAGATTCTGGCAAGAAGCAACAAGTTCTGGGATCTTATATTGACTACTAGATGCCATGATGAAAAGTAAACGTAAAAGTGCACAGGGGAATCAAAAAACATACATGCCAACAGGCAAGAGAAAGAAAATTTTGTCAGAGTACAAGAGGAAAAACTCCGTTACTCACGACTTTAATAACCCTAAATTAAGTCCGCCGCCATCCTCAGTTTTCCAGAATTAAGAGAGAGAAAAAATCGGATCGTAGAGAGATAAATTATATCTTAAAAACTATAAATGGTGTCATTAAAGAAAAGGATGCTACGGTAGAAATGAATAGCTAAATCATAACTCAATTTTATGATTTTATGTATGTACTAGTTTGAACACTACTCAAGACTCACTACTTAGTTAATGTATACAATTTTAAAAACTTAAAGATTACTATTCAATACAAAATTAGTATTTTACTTGGCAAATTAAATGTTGAATTTAAAAATTAATTAGGATCAAACTTCATTTATTTTGGAACTCTCGTTCTTTTCTTTTACTTTTCCCCGGTAATCCAAATAGAGCCCATCAGTAGTAACGCCTCCTCTCTCTCCGCTTTTTCCCAATTCAAATTTGCCTTGCATGCAGGACCCACCATTCTCTCTCCGCCGAAATGAGCTCTCTCGAGGGTAATCTTCACAATTTCAACTCCGCCAAGCGATTATTTTATCAATTTTGTCATTCAATTCCTGCAATACAACTATTACACGGCTGTGTACTTTCATATTCCCCAAAATGAAATATGATATATATTACGAATATTTGTTTAATTGTCAATTAATTCTATCAAATATCCTGTACTTAGTAATGCGTAATTGTAATTCAAAAAAAATTAAGTTAGTATTAATCAAGACGAACTTATTTTCATAATTTCTCAACTTGTCACAATAACTTGATTAATTTTCTCAACCTTTTATAATTATTTATGTAAAAGATAATTAAAAATTCTGAAAATAAGTTTCGCACTATGTATCATTATTATTTTTCTTTTTTTAAAAAGTAAAATAAAGTGCAATCATATGAGAGAAAAACATTATCTATTTTTTTCCCTTTCCTTTTTAGACCTTCTAATATTATACCTCATTAGTTTTACAAAATAACTCCATTTTTGTTTTGATCATAGTTAATTTATGGAATTTATAAAATTCATGTTTTAATGAAAATTTATTATAATTTTCAAAATGTACCAAGTAATAAGTAGTTTTAAAGTAATTCACAATACTTACTATTGTATTAATAAAAATTAAATAAAGTTTATTTAATTGTGAACTTAGGAGGATGTGATAACTTTATTAGGACAAAAATTAATAACTAATATATTTAGTTTTTTTTTTGTTTGAGAGAAAATAGGGAATTTTATTGTAGATCAAAAAGTAGTGAATTACAAAGGAAATTTGGAGGAGATCCCTCCCAAACCTGAGCATCAGACACCGAATCAGAAGCACGGGCTAAACAGTGAGCGACCTGATTCGCTGACCTCCTAACAAAACGAATACGACTAACATCGATTGCTAAACACAGCTCCTTACAATCATCCAAGACTAAACCAAGCGGCCCTGGATATGAAACAGTAGAATTTAGAGCTTGCACAAGATTGAAAGCATCCGACTCAATCAAAACCTTTGACATCAAACGAGCCTTCAACCAACTAAGAGCTTCTTTACAACCCAGCGCTTCTGCAAGCTCCGGATTGGAGGTGCCGACCAAACTACCATGACCAGCAGCAACCAATGAGCCACTGTCATCCCGAACCACCCACCCATAGCCAAGTCGATTGGAACCAGAAAAAATAGCCCCATCAAAATTACATTTGAAAGACCCAGGTCTGGGTTTAACCTAGCGAATCAAGCCTTCATCAACTCCCGGTAGAGAACCATAAACAAGAGGTCCTTGAGCTGTTTTTCATTGGTGAAGAAATGATCCTGTAAGATTGAGTAGGCTTTTAGGTTGCTGAGCCTTTCCATTCCACAGAACCTCGTTTCTATTATGCCATAAACACCAAAGAACCATACAAAACATAGCAGCAACCTCGTTGGAGGAGCTACCAAGAACAACAACTACCCACTGGAAAATATCAGGGACACCAATCGGAATTGAAGGGGCAACCAACAACTGCCAGTAATTTTTAGCAAAAGGGCAGGACATAAACGCATGAGTTGCGAACTCCACTCCTGTCTTACAAACTGGGCAGAAACCGTCCACCTCAACTCGTTTCATCCGAAGGTGATCCTTAGTAGGTAAGCAACCTGAACACAACCTCCACACCAGATGTTTCACTTTAGGAGGGAGTTTTAGAGACCAAATTTTCTTCAAAACACTCAATCATGATGAGCATTCGAGACGAAGAGAGCACTAATGAAAGCATCATAAGCACTTCGAACTCTGTAGCACCCTCGATTCTCCCATCACCAATACAAAACATCTTGAGACACACGACAACTTAGCGTAATTTGCTGAATTAAAGAGCTATCCCTAGCATCAAATAAATCACATAAAAAATCCACATCCCATTGCATACTATTTGGGATCAAAAAATCACGCACACACGCAGATTACATTCACCGGAACTCGGGGTCCGAGGGCACGGATTATCATCATCCGGCGACCATGGTTTACATCCAAACATTTTTACTACGCCCACTTCCCACCCGCCATCGAGCTCCCCCGACAAAGAATAGGTTGAGCTGCTTGCAAGCTTTTCCAGACGTAACTAGGATTCTGAGCAGATGGAGCGTTTAAAAATGAAGTTTTAGGATAATATCGGGCTTTATAAATTCTAGCTACTAAAGAAGTAGGGCGAGTCATAAGACGCCACCCGTTCTTAGCAATCATAGTGACATTAAACTCCCGAAGTTTCTTAAAACCCAATCCGCCATAATCCTTCCTAGCACAAAGCTTATTCCAATTCATCCAATGAATTCCTCCATAACTATCGGCCTTATTACTCCACCAAAATATGCTCATCATACCTTCTAACTCCGCACAAAGCTCCTTGGGAAGTAAAAAAACACTCATTGCAAACGTAGGGAGGGCCTGAGCCACACTTTTAATCAAAATTTCTTTCCCTGCCTTTGAAAGCAATTTATTCTTCCAACTTGACATCCTAGCCCAAACCTTTTCCTTCACAAAAGATAGGACCCTTTGTTTATTCTTCCCAACAATAGATTGTAAACCTGTATTTACTCGATTCGAGTTAAAACCACACCTAACCGATTGATAATTCAATCAAGACACAATTTGAGGTGTTAGAACTAAACAAAATTGATGACTTCGAAATTTATCTTTTGACCCAAAAGCGGTCTCATAAGCATCAATACACCGTTGAATAGATTGACACTCTCGTGCCGTAGCCTTAAAAAATAAGTAACTATCATAAGCGAAAAAAGGTGAGACACAATTGGCGCCCCAAGTGCAACCACGCAAAACCATGAATCGGACCTCTTCTCTCATATCGGTAGAAGCATAGCGTAAAAACCTTCCGGTAGATAAAATAAAAAAAAGGTATGGAGACAAGGGGCAACCTTGGCGCAACCCTCGTGACGGAACTATAGGATCCAAATTTGTACCATTATGAGAAATTGAGTAGCGAACAATTGAGACACATATTTTCATCCACTGAATCCACTCGGAGGGGAAACCCATCCGATCCAACACAGACCAAAGACAATCCCATTCTAGCCTATCATAGGCTTTACTCATATCAATCTTCAACGCCGCATGTCCCGTTTTTCCTTGACGCCTGCGTTTAAGACAGTGAACAACCTCATAAGCAATCATGATGTTATCAGTAATCAAGCGCCCATGAATAAATGCACTCTTTTGTTCCGAGATCACCGAATCCAACACACACTTCAATCTATTGGCCAACATCTTCGCCATTATTTTATACAACACATTACATAAGGAAATAGGTGAAGAAGGTCGAAGAATAAACTCCGACTTTTATTTTTTTGGAATCAAAATAATATTTGTGTCATTTAGGCCAACTGGAAAAGCAGAATTCTGAAGAAAAGTGAGGCAAACAACAGCGACCGAATCACCCACCACTCCCCAAAACTTTTGATAAAAAGCAGATTCATTCCGTCGGGACACGGAGACTTATCCTGGATGCGTAGAGAAAACAAACACCCCTAACATCGTCCTTAGTAAAAGGAGCAATCAAAGAATTACTGTTGAAAGAGGTCAAGTCTAGAGTCAATACAAGAAATTACTTGCTGCCCTTTAGACCCACTAGACGTAAAAATGGTCTGGAAATAAGATTGCAAAAGATCAGGAAGACCATTGTCCCATTCACGCCACTGCCCACCAGCATCCTTAAGAGCTAAAACCAAATTATTCTTCCTCCGAGATTTGGCTGATATTTGAAAAAACTTCGAATTAGAATCTCCAGCTTGAAGCCATAGATGTTTGGACCTTTGTTTCCAAAAATCCTCTTGCTGGAAAAGGATTAAATTATAACTAGACTTTCAAATGCTCATATCCGCCATAGAGATCGCATCTCGTCGGGGACAAACTACCTTCATCTCTCGCTTTAATAGTTTGCCAACCGACAAAATTCTTTGAGCCAAATGGGCACCCCACTCCGGAGGTCCACCCCACACGCCAAACCTTTCGATGGATAGGTAATTTCACTACAATCGCCAACTAGAAGCAACAATTTCCTTACACTGGGGTTCACGTAACCAAAGATTCTCAAAATGAAATTTTTGAGTTCTATAAACCTGATGTGAAAGCAAAAAATTCAAGAAAATCGGTGAATGATCAGAAACCGAAACCTCCAAATTGCGAAGCTTTACATCACTAAACTCAGAACACCAAGCCGAAGAGGCCAACGCTCTATCCAGCCTTTCCTCAACACCATCCGGAAAACCCCGTTGACGCTCCCAAGTGAAAGGGTAACCGTCCATACCAATATCATGGAGCCCACTATCATCAATCGCTTTGCGAAAACCATCGAAGAGCCACTGAGGATGACTAACAACACCTTGTTTTTCATCGGAAGAAAGGAGATCATTAAAGTCCCCCAAACAACACCACGAGAGAGAAGATTGGTGACTTAGATGTCGGAGAAGAGACCATGATAAGTAGTGATTTGAGCGAGCTGCATGACCATAAAAACCAGTAAGTCGCCATGTAGGCATATCGGGGAGATTAACAACAACATCTATATGATGAGCAAAATAAGAAAGAAGATGAGCACTATCTTTATATTTCCACATAAAGGCAATACCCCCTCCATGGCCAACACTACTTACTGCAAAAACACCATTATAACCCAAACAAGATTTTATTGAATGCAAACGATCACGTGATAACATAGTTTCAACAAGAAAGATAAAACTAGGTTTAAACTGACGGACTAGGTCCGCTAGGGCCTGAACTGTCCGTGGATTACCCAACCCATGACAGTTCCAACTCAAGGTTGTCATTTGTCTCGGCGGGCCTGATATCCGGAGCCCACCTTTAATCCGTTTTTTGGAGTCGGATTATCCATTACAAGCCCAACCGAAACCACAGAGTTAGAACCCATATTAGTAGCACCGTCCACCTCACCACTTCCAACCATCCTCCTACGCTTCTGTTCACCAATAACAACCCCTTTAGAATCGGAAATATCCTTATCAAGAGAGTCAACAACCAACTGATTTTTAGGAATCTCAATTACACCCCCAGAATCTTGGGATAACAGGAGAGAGGAAGCGTGATCCTTGTTCACATCCGCTGAATTCAGGATTTTCTTGCTCAACACGGCAACTGTCGCAATAGACTGCTGAGCATTTGGAGAAACCCTATCAACATTCATTCCGTCTACCTCTTCAGCAGTCGCCGGAGCATGGAATTCCTTGTCGGACTGACACAACCACTTCTCCGCCGGACTATTAACCAAACGCCTTGGTTGTGCTCGAAGCCAAATACCATAAACAAACTCAGACGGCAACAGAGGAGATGGATTATCGAGCAACTTAACACATAATTTATCAGAGTGGCCCATAAACCCACAATAGAAACAAAACGTTGGGAGGCGCTCATATTTGAAATGAACCCAAAACCAAGCACCATTGCCCTCCCGCTTAAGCTTTATCTTCCTCACTATAGGCTTACTGATATCCATAGCCACTCTTACTCGCATAAAAGTTTTTATATTACCAAAAAAATCATGAAAGCATCGAGTTGTCAAACGACCAATATAGTTCCCCAACAGCCTGACCGACCTTCGATGACATGAATCCAATAGGAAGATCAAAGACCGGAACCCACATCTCCACCACATTCAAAGGGATATGAGAAAATTGCTCTCCGACAGAAAACGTTGAAGAAGGAGAATATTGTTAACGAAAGACCACGACCCATCTTGCAAAACCCTCTCCATATCCCGAACATGAAAGAAACGAAACAAATACCTGTTATCCGGCAGCTCCTTAACCTCGATACCTTTCATAGGTTGCCAAATCGGGATCAACGTATCCTGCGTGGCATGGCTCGAAATCAATCACTTCGTCACCAAGAATCGACCCACTAAACAAAGGGAAAAATCCTGCTCATCCTCAAATCCAAAATCCCCCTCCAAAACAAGCCCACCTTCCTCTTCCTCCTCAATTGTCAGATTCTGGCAAGAAGCAACAAGTTCTGGGATCTTATATTGACTACTAGATGCCATGATGAAAAGTAAACGTAAAAGTGCACAGGGGAATCAAAAAATATACATGCCAACAGGCAAGAGAAAGAAAATTTTGTCAGAGTACAAGAGGAAAAACTCCGTTACTCACGACTTTAATAACCCTAAATTAAGTCCGCCGCCATCCTCAGTTTTCCAGAATTAAGAGAGAGAAAAAATCGGATCGTAGAGAGATAAATTATATCTTAAAAACTATAAATGGTGTCATTAAAGAAAAGGATGCTACGGTAGAAATGAATAGCTAAATCATAACTCAATTTTATGATTTTATGTATGTACTAGTTTCGGAACACTACTCAGTACTCACTACTTAGTTAATGTATACAATTTTAAAAACTTAAAGATTACTATTCAATACAAAATTAGTATTTTACTTGGCAAATTAAATGTTGAATTTAAAAAATTAATTAGGATCAAACTTCATTTATTTTGGAACTCGGTTCTTTTCTTTTACTTTTCCCCGGGTAATCCAAACAGAGCCCATCGGTAACGTCTCCTCTCTCCCGTTTTTCCCCACCCGAAATTTGCCCTAGACAGACCCACCATTCTCTCTCCGCCGACGGAAGCTCTCTGAGGGTAATCTTCACAATTTCAACTCCGCCTTGGCGATTATTTTTATCAATTTTGTCATTCAATTCCTGCAATACAACTATTCGCTTTCTCTAAACTGATTGAATTTGACATAAACAAATTACGGTAACTCACTTATTTGACGTAAAACACCAAAGCTCAAAAGAGTAATCCAAAGACTTTCTTCTTGATTAATTTTGATTCATTTCTCTATTGGGTGGGTGAGAATTCTATTTATGAGCTGTTAGTTTTTTCATCGTACACATTTTGTTGAAAAAACTTTACTTGCGCAAACTTTTCTATTTGGTGCTAACATCTGAAATTTTGAAATGTCAATATAGCTCTTTAAATCTTTATATGTATATGCAGTTTGAAGATCTTTGCCGAGGTTGAATTGATTTGATTGTAGTCTGATTGTCTTTTCTTGTGTCCCTATTGAATTTTAGTTTTGTGCTTATATGGGTTATTGTGCATTTTGAAACTGTTTTTTATCAAGTAGCAATAAAATGGGGCATGCTTTATATGGTAAACTTCAACATGATTAGTGAATCCTACATATCCGTGTCCTACAATTTTACCAGCAACTATATGTAGGGGTGCTCATCGGTAAAAAACCGAACCGGTACCGATCCGAAAATACCGAAAAACCAAGAACCGAAATCGGTACCGAATTACCGGTTTCGGTACCGGTTCGGTACACAATCAGTTTCGGTTTTTTCGGTCCGGTTTTCGGTAAAACCGGTTCGGTTCAGTTTACCATTTGTGTTTATTTGTAAAGATATCCACCTTTACTATGACTCTATGAGTGCATTATATAACAAGAGAGTAAAAGAGAATTATATAACTACTGTCTACTAAAGTTGGCGTGGGTACGACTACGCAACATGCAGCTTAAAAAATTCGATAAAACAACATGCAGCTTTGGGATTAATTGCATTCAGTTCACAATTTGATATCAGATATAAAAGCATAAAAAAACCCAATTCCAGAAACTCAGATCAGTGGCTCACCTCTGGAAATTGAAGGGAAAATTTTGGGGGAAGAGTGTACTTGTAGATTTGTATGAACTAAATAAATTCAGAGAAAACAGAGCAGATCTTTGATTTAAGGAGTAATTGAGAAATCAGAAATCAGAAATCTCAACTTACCGTTGGCGACTCGGCAGGCGTCTTGCGTGTTGAGAGAGGGCAGGCCGGCAGGGACGCAGTCACGCTCACGCAGAAGAAGGGAGTACCAGAACTGAAGAAGAAACTAGACTATGACTCTAGCAGAGAGAGACGGGAGTGAAGAACTCAGAAACTGAAGACTAAAAGAGTAAAGTTAATAAATACAAAAGATAGTTTAACTGTTAAAGTACTAAAAGTCTAAAAGTATTAAAGAGAGTAAATTCAGTAAAGTGATCAAGTATTTAAGTGAATAATTTTCGGTTTTATTTTTGGTTTTCGGTTCTTACCGAATACTAAATTATCAAAACCGCTACCGAAACCGAGAAATAAAAAAAAACCGAAAAACCGGTACCGATAAAATCGGTACCGCCGGTTTCGGTACCAACCGGTTCGGGAAAAAACCGAAAAAACCGAAAATTTTGAGCACCCCTAACTATATGTAGATTTCTATACTGTTGTGAATGTATGTGTGTTTGTGTTTGACTGCATACACAGAAATTAGTTAGTAGGTTCCCGTTCTTGTCCGTTTCTCTTTTAATTTGTGAAAGTTATCCTCTTTAGACCATAGCGAACTAAATGCTCTAGGTGAACTTTTAGATAGATACTGATAATAAAGTTTCCAAATTTAGCTCTTTCACGATTCTTGAATGTGCATAATCTTGAGCTTTGTTTCATTGTGGAAGAACCTAGCCCATTTGTCTGGTTTGTAAGGTAATTGTCAGATTGGCCATACTGTGATATACAATTCTCATGTAGTTTATTTAGTTTATGTATTTTTGGTATGGGGTTGTGTATTTGCACCCAAGTCAAATTTATCTAGTTTGTCTGCTTCATTATATGGTTGAAGCAAAATGAGTGATCTTTTCTTCGTTAACTTAATATGTGGGAATAATACTTGTGAATATCTGTTAAATAAGTATTGAACGGCCTGCCATTGCATTTCGATGAAGTATCATATATTCTTATATTACTTTTTTCTATAAATGTAATCCCCTTTGTACCAATTGGCGATAGGACCGAATAGACGAAAGTAGTTTTGACTTTTGAGTATCCATTCTACTCATGTAAGATGTTATGGTTCAGCACTCAGTAGATTTGTGCCAATTCCGAACTTAGACGTGCCTTTGTCATTTTTATCATTGTACCTCGAATTTGATTGCTATACGCTATGTAATCATTATTTCTTGGGGTTGATCTATATACATAACCTATCTCGGCCACCTTTTACTGTATTCATCTTTTGCCTTCTCACATTCATGGCTCTTTGGGAGTGGAGAAAGTTAAATCATATTTCAATTCTCATTAACTTATTTAGGTTTCAACATTGAACACTTTTATGCACCCTATTCCGGAACTTGATAAATTAATGAACAAATTGCACTTTATTGCAGAAACTGATGATCATAGCTGAATGATGGCTGTCCAGGCTGGTGGCAAACCAGAAATGATGAATGAATCTGATAGTGATGATGATAAGCCCATAGTTTTTAAACGGAATAACACGGCATCAAAGCAAAATCAACTAAACACACAAGTTAAAAACTCACCGTCTCAGAAGCTTGATGGAAAATCAGGGAGACAAATGTCTGAAGTATGTTCCCCTAATGGTCAAAACTCAAGCGTCCAAAAAGGTAAAATTGTTCCCGCCACCAAGGGATCACCTGTTATATCACCATTGGCAAGTCCAAAAGCATCAACTTCATCAGTGAAGGCATCAGTAGTGAAATCACCTGTGGCAAATACAAAAGCATTGACTTCAGTATCTGATCAGTCCAAAAATTATTCACAACAGAATAAAAGCACCATTGTTAAAAAGGAGAAGCCATTGGGAAGACCTCATGTTGATCCATATAGTGATTCTGAGGATGATACACCACTTAGTCATAGACCTTTAGCTGGAGCATCAAATGGAAGCTCCCACCATGTCAGCAAAGGGTCATGCAATTCTGTTCCTGTTTCATCAGCGTTTTCAAAGCCAAGTGTGAAGGAGGAAGATTCAGAAGATGAAAAGCCCTTGTCTCTGAAGTTCCAGTTAAAGTCAAATGCAGGGGCATCTGCTAGCAACTGTTCTGACTCTAATGAAAATAAACCTCTGGCATCGAAGCTTCAGCAAAATGGTTCAGGTGTCATGGATAATCAACTTAAGAAATCTTCCACTGCATTGAACAAGAGACCTTCAGCCGAAGCCAAATATTCAGTTCAGTCTTCAGTGAAAAAGGCAAAGCTTTCAAATGCATCTATATCAATTAACTGCAAGCAAGTATCTGTTAAAGCAGAACCAAGTGGAAAAGATGACGCTGATGATCATGTTCCTATTTCCCAGAGAATTAAAAAGTCAGCTACACCAGTTAGTAAATTGTCTGATAAAAAGAAAACAACAACATCGATTTCTTCTTCAGTGAATAAAATAAATATGAAGTCCAAGAAAGTGATAAAGAAAACTAAGTTCTCTAAGTCATCAAAGGTTCCCCCTGGCTCTGGTGAAGGGCAAAAATGGGCAACCTTAGCTCACAACGGTGTCATTTTTCCACCTCCTTACAAGCCTCATGGAGTTAAGATGAACTACAAGGGACAGCCAGTTAATCTGACTCCTGAACAAGAGGAGGTGAACATCTATTTCCCTTTCTCTCTTGATACTAACTGCAGCCTTTTGGTCTCTATTATGGAGATCTTCATCATGTTTTCTGAACGAAGAGTCAGTTATTGCCTCCCTCCTGAAGCAATCTGTTCTTTCGACTTTCAGTAAGTTACTATCAGTTGTATTGTAATTATTTGCAGGTTGCAACAATGATTGCAGTGATGCGTGATACTGAATACTGGACCAAACCTATGTTCATTGAGAATTTCATGAGTGACTGGAAGAAGATTCTTGGAAAAAACAACATAATTCAGAACTTTAAAGACTGCGATTTTGACCCAATCTATGAGTGGCATCAGAGGGAAAAGGAGAAGAAGAAACAAATGAGTACAGAAGTAAGTTAATTCCTTTCAGGAATTCCAGTTTTGTTTTGAAAATGGATGCTTTAAGTTGGCCTAATTAGTCTCTTCTTACTATGAACTGAACAGGGAACACCTTTTTCAGCATGGCTTTTGCTTTCCCAAGATTTATGATTTTATTATAATTGTTATTATTATTATTCTGGTTTGCTCATGACTTATGCTAATCAAAATATTGTTCGTAGTTGGCAATGTATTTGATAGCAGCATAGTCTTGGTTAGTCTAGTAAGGTGTGACAGTGACAGTTATAGGAGTGTTTCTTATTCATCATTTTACACTTTTGTGGATTCTATTAGGGAAATAGTTTTGGACATTTATTCCATATCCTTGCCTATTCCAGTTTACAAGTAAATGACACGAGTATCTTGCACATTTAGGAATCTCCATTTGAGATTGCACGGAACTGTTGGTCTACAATAGAGTAGTACTTGGTACTTATTCTTTTCATCAAGAGCTTTCATGCAATGAAGATATACATTTCGTTTTCAGAAAAGATCAGACGTAGTCTCTCTCTCTCTCTCTGTCCCCTTGTATATAAATATAACATAATATTTTAATTTTAATTTTTCTAAGTTCTTGTATCTGTATTTTTTTATTAATAAGAGCTTCCTTCCAGTGAAGATGTGCGAATATGGAATAAGTCTAATCTATAGATATTATCTTTAAAGATGGATATTGCTGTGTTCCTAGTGCACGGAACGCAAGTTATGTCTCAATATAGATGGTTCGCTATATGAAATCACATAGGCAGACCAAAGATTTTCTTTTTAAGGAAGTTTCAAGTGATAGCTGCTGGCAATTTCGTATTGTTTTGTCAATACGGAGCAGAGTTTGTGGTACTTAATATTCAAATTCACTGATATAAGTTTCCTTTTGCAGGAGAAGAAAACATTGAAAGAAGAGAAGATGAAACAAGAGGAGAAATATATGTGGGCCATTGTTGATGGTGTGAAAGAAAAGGTTGCCTACTCTGAGTTATTTATCTTGGTTTGAGATCTCGATTGGTCATATCTAGTTCTAAGTTCATGCATTATTTTGTTTACCTGTCGAATAGAGAAGTGTAGTGACAGATTTACTTTTACCATGTCAGTACTTTTCTAGTTTTCATTGCTGGGAAGGTAATACCCCCTCCTGTTCCCTCCAATATATTTTTGAATTGAGCCGGGTTAGCACAGTGCTAAAAGAATAGAAAACTACCTTGGCTGATGCAACTACTTGGACTGATGTAGGTTGGCAACTTTAGAGTTGAACCACCAGGGTTGTTCAGAGGCCGTGGAGAGCATCCAAAGGTTCTTGTGATATCTTTTCCCAACTAAGAAGATAACAGATCAGACATAGACGCAATATTCTGCTATATTTTCTGTCAGTCTGCTAATATCTACCATATTTTTATGAACTTGTGATTTGGAATTCGCTGATGGGTTTTGTTTTTATTTCAGATGGGAAAATTGAAAAAACGTATACGTCCAAGTGACATTACTATAAATATTGGAAAGGATGCCCCAATTCCTGAATGTCCAATTCCTGGGCAAAGGCAACTTTATTTTTTCTCTTCTTATTTTCTCCCTCCCCATTGTTGAAAATAACTAAGGTCTTCTCTTCTCAAGTTATGTTCTCATATAATTTTGTATTGCTGTGACTTTGATTTCTGGCAGCTGGAAAGAAATTAGGCATGATAATACTGTCACTTGGTTAGCCTTTTGGAATGATCCAATCAATCCAAAGGAATTTAAATATGTGTTCCTAGCGGCTAGCAGTTCGTTGAAAGGACAGAGTGACAAGGAAAAATATGAAAAATCGAGGAAGTTAAAGGTACCTCTAATGCAAGTTTACTTGACAGTGTCTAACAAGTGTCATTTGTTTTGTCTTATACTACCTAATAGCTGTAACAAAAAAAACCAAGGAAAAAAAAACCTTATAGCTATAAATTTTTATTTAATTTTAGGGTTACATAGAAGGCATCAGAGCAGCTTACACTAAGAATTTTTCTAGTAAAGATGTCACAAAGCGGCAAGTAGCAGTGGCAACTTATCTAATTGACAAATTAGCTCTGAGGGCAGGCAATGAGAAGGTGTGATATTTATTAATTGTCTGTATGTAAACTATTTCCTCTTCTTTTTTGCTTTTTCATTTTTCAACTGCTGCATCATATATGAATTAGTAAATCATTATGTTATGAAAAAATAAGTGGTAAGGTTTTGTTGGGTGAAGGCGATGTACTTACAGAGAGGAGATCATAGTGTGATAAAACATGTTAAGTAGAATGATGTGGATTGTTAACCGTACCAGTTTGTCTTTATTATGTTTTTCCGCAATAACTAACTTGCGGAAAATTTTATCCACCAAGAAAAGTAGAAAGGCAAATAATCATTTTACGTAGACTACTTATTTGTGTTTTGTGTTTTTTCAGGATGATGATGAGGCTGATACTGTTGGTTGTTGTACATTGAAAAAGGAAAATGTTATACCAGTGCCTCCAAATATTTTGAAGGTAATTTATTTTATGTTTGAGATGGCATAGTTTCGACTATCAACAAAGGGAAAAACTCACAAGGCGATGGTTTCAGAACAAAATTTGAGTTATGGAAGTCCTAAATGACTTTGAATAAGCTTCATATGCTCTGAAGGTGGATTCATTCTTCTGGAATGTATAAAGTTCATAGAAATTTGTAACCATGTTATACAGTTCCCAGCTCCTGCAACTTATTGCATGAGGTAACAATTAAAATTCTTTTGATGTTCCAGTTTGATTTCCTCGGTAAAGATTCTATTAGATACCTGAATGAGGTTGAGGTTGAACTTCCTGTGTTCAAGGCGATTCAACAATTCGGAAAAGGTCTGTTAATTGCCTGTTTCATTGGTATATAGAATTTTATATTTTGTGTGGGGACTGCTGAGTATGGTCTTTATAATTTTTTCAGGAAAGAAAGACGGTGATGATCTTTTTGATCAGCTAGACACAAGTAAATTGAATGCTCATCTAAAGGAACTGATGCCTGGCCTCACAGCAAAAGTTTTTCGTACATACAACGCATCCATAACATTGGATGAGATGGTAATCTCCAGGAAAGATTTTAAGTTCAATCTTTTTTATTTAAGATGCAGGCTTGAAATTACTGAACCTAGAAGTGTGTATGCTTTTTGTATATTGTGTTTTCATACCTGCAGTCAAGTGTACGCATCTGGCGAGGATTTGTCCCAAAATGTCCGTTTTTTAAAATTGTCTTAATACATGGACATGCTTTTGGAGTGTTAAATGTCCAAGAATTAAATACATGTATATGTTCTTTTTATGCTAATGTTGGCCGTCATAAGATGTGTCATGAATTGTACTTAGATTGTATAGAAAATAGATTGGGGTAATTTGTAAGTATTTAAAAGGGTTTAGTTTCAGAAGGTTTTATTCCACTAGATACCTACAGGCTACAAGTTTTATATATTAGAGGCTGAAGACTAGATATTTCAGGCATTGCCAATATGGGGCCCTGACCTAATTACATAAATGAAATTATGATATTCATTGTTGTCAATTTTTAAGCGGATAAATATTTCATTCATATTTTCAAAGCATATCAGAAAGTTAAAGAAAAACATGAATATCGAATATAGCACATGCATAGATGCACGCGAAGTATTTTATTTGTTTTATGAAGTGAATACTGAATACATAGTACATGCATATACATGTGACCACTCGACTCTTACATCTTGCTGTTATTTCGATGACCATTTATATGCTTATTAATAGGACATACCAGAGCATGTATGTGAACATTACTAAAATGCTGTTAATAGATGTAAACTAAAAATTCATTAAAGCTCAACTAAATGAAACCGGAGCTAGCTCGACTTCCTGTCCAGTCTGCCTTTGAAGCCTAGTTCCCATGTCCTTCGTGTAAGTGATATCGGTCTTTTCACATATAAGAACTCGACAATTGGATTAGGAACTTCTTGCTCGGATGCTTCCTCCTATCTTGTGGTGACATCTGCCCCTAAATATCCATTTGAAAAAAGAGATGAATAGATAGGGGACGTTTGCCATTCCTTTTGCTTTTAAGCAAGCTTTGTTGCTTCTTATGTCCGATATATGTTTATTCTTAGGATGAGATTAATATTATATTTAGGCAAAATCTTAATGAAAGATATCAGTTTCTCTCTTGATTCTTAACCACTTATATAGGCCTCGTTCTTTTATGATCTCTCTTCTTAGGTTAAACACCTATGGATTTTTTGTATTCTAATTTCCTTTTATGGCTGATCACAGTTGAGTAGGGAGACTAAGGGTGGAGATGTTGCTGAGAAGGTTGTTGTTTATCAACATGCAAATAAAGAGGTAAAGGGAGATTGTTGAAAAGTTTCATGAAGTACTAAAAGGTTCTTTCTTAAGCTTCAACTTTGACATGCCATGTTACAGGTAGCAATCATTTGCAATCATCAACGTAGTGTCTCAAAGTCTCATAGTGCACAAATATCGAGGTTGGATGAGAAGATAGACGAGCTAAAGGTACCATGACCTTTTGTAGTTTCACTCCATGTGGGTGTGATTTTCTTCTGAAATTTACAAGAGAAACCTTAGCTTCCCATGCATGATTTCCTTGACCTTGGGTTCAACTGAATGGTACTGTTTTACATGAAGAGGTGGTTGTTTGTTTGACTTCGCTTTTAGTTTTTTATTTAGGATCTACCCGAGGCCATATGGGTTTCTGCGTTTGTTTGCACATGTGGTTGTGCATGCTATTACATGCAGGTCTTTGATCATACCAATAGAACATTTTTTTCTGTCACGGTTAATAAGGAACTGGTGGCTGGTGCATGACCAGGTTGAGCAATGCACTAATGTTATGTTAGCTGACTTTTATCTTATTCGTAGGGTGTTTTGGAAGAACTGAAAAAGGACTTGACTCGGGCAAAGAAGGGAAAACCCCTACTGAGGAATGCTGATGGAAAGCCAAGGAGGAACTTGAACCCTGAAACGTAATAGCAATAGTGGCTTTATTAGCGCTTAAAACATTTTTTAGTGAAGGATGTCTAGCTGTTAATGGTTAACAAAATATGCAGGTTAGAGAAGAAGATTGGTCAAACCGATGCAAAAATTGAAAAAATGGAGCGAGATAAAAATACCAAGGAAGATCTGAAAACCGTGGCATTGGGCACATCAAAGATTAATTACCTTGATCCTAGGATTACAGTTGCATGGTGCAAGCGGCATGAAGTTCCCATCGAGAAGGTAAAGAACTTGGTTGTGAGAAATTGCCAGAAATAGTGGTGCTTTTAATATTCCCAAGTGCTAGAGCTGCTTTCTTTTAATGGCATCGGAACTACTTTTATTATACCTTTCCAATTTGCAGAGATTCTTGATATTGAACTTTTTAAAAATAATCTTTGATAGTTAACACTTTCAATGACAATGCAGATATTCAACAAGTCTCTTCTGGCAAAGTTTGCATGGGCAATGGATGTTGATCCCAGCTTCAGATTCTGAGATTTTGGTAGTGCTAACTTGGGAACCCCAAACCTCCACCCCCTCTCTCCCTTTCCCCCTTCAACATGCACCTTTATTTTTTTATCTTCTTTTTTATTTTTTTATTTATAATTCCCATCAGAAATTTCATGTTTTATTGAGCATCTGACTCAAATTATTGACAAGCTGCCCCCCCCCCCCAATATTTATTTCGTTATTTAAATCTATCAAGTGTAAGTTGTTGTCACAAGAAATTTCCTATAGTAACAAAATTTGTAACATGTTTATTCGTTGACTGGTATATTATTTAGATTTTTGACTACTGGGTGCAATAAGATTTGTAATTTATTCGTGTTGGTATATCATGTTTGCAAGTGAATCACCCCAACCCAGTTCAACAATTTGAGAGAACCTTGAAGATCAAGTGCAGAATCATGCTCCATTTTGACGACGAAGCTTGAATAAATATTCAAATTTACCTGCGAGTGAGGACAGTGTTATTGATTTTGATGTTGCTTCCTTGAGTGAATTAGATGCTAAATTTAGAATTTCATGGACTCTTTCCACTTTCCAGTGGACTTTTATTTTAAATAAATGCTATGGATCAATCCCATATATATATATATATATATATATATATATATATATATATATATGTTAGTCATGCATGTACTCATACCCAACCCATGATGTTAATTTATAAAAGATTTATGTATATAACTTCATACATGTCATATTCTCTTTCTGTTTTAATTCAAAATTAAAATTTTAATAGTCCTATTAAGATGTCACTAGGGCATATATATATATATATATATATATATTTACGTAAATTTTTTCTCAACAAATTTAAATATGCATAAAAGTCAAATGAGATTACAAGCGCTGATATTGAACCTTATATATATGGTGGGAAATTTATATATAGTAGTATAAATTTCCCACCATATATATATAAGTTGAAGATCTTTTAGAAAATTGGGCACTTAAACTATATATACATACATACATCAAAACTCATAACCCCTTTTGAGCAAGTTAAATAATAGTACTAGTCGTGAAACATAATTTGCACGCGCTAGAGAGGTAAGACTTTGGGGGGGTATATTAATTTCCAATTTTTCATGGTGGAGAAAGTGAAAGAAAAAGGAAAAGAAAAAATGAAAGTGATAGTTAGACTTTGAGAAGAGTCAAGATTTTTTTAAGTCTTTAATTGAGTTTGTGCAAACACCACAAAAGGTAAAAGCATGCAACAAAAACAAGTAAAGGAAAAGAAAAAGTAGAAGTAATTTAATTTGTTGTATAAGGTAAAGGGAGAATATATGCATGTATGTATCAGTGCCTGCCATCAATTCAACTGTCATCCATTTCCCCCCCTCCCCCAAAACAATCCCTTTCCCATCAAACTTTTCCTTGCAAAGAATTGACAATTTTCTCACCATGTGATCATGCTCTTTATGGGGGAAAAACACAAAAGAAAAAGGAAGTTAGGGGAAAGAGATTTGTGTTTAATTAATCGGTCAAATATGTGCAATAAGATGGGAATAAAATTCAATCAAAATAAATAATTAATGATTATCTAGCTTCCACTTTTTACTTGGGGGCACTTTCTTTCAATTTCCAAGCTAAAAAGGCTTCCAAGAGAAAGACATTTTTCTTTCAAAGATTTTTATTTTATTTTGTGCGAGTATTGTCATAAATTTTGTCCTAAAAAACATGTTTGGCCAAGGTCAAGGTGCTTTGCTTTATCAAGTAAAATATTACTCACACCCTACTTTTTTGTAAAAATAAATAATATATTCTAGTTTGTAGGATTAGACATGATTTTTTTTCACTAATTCATCTCAGTAATATCTTAAAATTAGTATAATATATATACACACGCGTATATATGCATACGTATACGCGTGTATATTGGATGGACGTATGCATATATATCAGCACATATAAAATCTTAATGGCATTATCCATAAAATTTCCTTTTATTGTTCTGTTTGGGTACTAAATTAACTTGCTAGTTTTTCTTGGGAGCCAATCCTATGATTGATCAGGAATACTCTACCCTCTACGTACCAATGGCTTGAGTAGTCATATATATATATGGATGTATACTATTGAGGATTATCTGTATGAATAGATCAAACCTGTTTAGCTGTGTTTTAATTTTCTTTGATATATATATATATATATATATATATATATATATATCCTTAATTGTGGATTCCATTCTCTTTTATAATTATAATAAGAAGCCCTTTTTTTCCAAAATTTTGCCAATTTGCTAAAGAGAGTGTTGCATGCCCATCATACCTCAATTATAAAAGTTGTATGTCTACAGCTTGTCTAGAAAATAAAATTTGAGAATTTCAAAACTAGGAGAAAATTTTGTATACAAATAGGTCACCCATCAATTAAGTCTTATTTGACGGGAATACAAATAAACAATACTTCAGATTTTGTCTTTTTAGTTATAAGCAATAAGGACTTAAA
This sequence comes from Panax quinquefolius, assembly GCA_020205615.1. Classification (NCBI taxonomy): domain Eukaryota; kingdom Viridiplantae; phylum Streptophyta; class Magnoliopsida; order Apiales; family Araliaceae; genus Panax; species Panax quinquefolius. The sequence goes on along the minus strand of CM035170.1, from coordinate 4,797,114 downwards.
CCTATTAAACAAATAGTAGACATGAATTTAAAACAATATAATGTAATCAAAATGACTATTGCAGTCATGCATCTAAACAAGGATGAAATTTCCAATCTTTTCTGAAATTATGAGTACTCCAAAAAAGAGTAATAAACTAAAAAAACTAAGAAAGAATTAGTGTAATGAGGATGCTATCAAGTATGCATCACAACATGAATCCTCAGTTTTTCACTACACAATCTTTTTCTTACTGTTCCTTTGATTTGATAATTTGGTAATTTGATTTTTATGGTCTAAAAAATAAATAAAATGGGGAAAAATCACAACAATAACAATGAATATCAAAAAACCTATAAAACCACTGACCTAAGTCCAAAGCAAAGGAGGTCATTGGTGGAGTCATGGAGGCGATCGGCCAAAGGCAATGTGGCGAGGAAGCGATGGCGATGGCGGAGGAACGTGGCGGAACACTAGAGGCAGTGGAGGCGGAACTCGGAAGAGGGAAGAGACGAAGAGAGTGAAGTCTGTGAAGAGAGAGAGCAAGAAAGTGTGAATACCTAATAAAAAAATTTTAATTTTTTTTAATGAAACGACGTCGTTTCATGTTACTATAAAAAAAAGACTTGTGTTGCAGACTGGAGTCGAAGAAGAAGAAGTCAGACGGAAGACACCTTCCATTGCTTTCATGGCGCGCTGGGTTGGAGTGGCGGTTGCCCCTAGTTCCTTCTCTGGTTGTGGAAATGATCTCATCTACGCTGATTCTGCATTTATTTATGAGTGAAAATTCATTGCATATTTCGTAAATTCTTTCATACTCCATATTATGACAAGAGATTATTATTCGTTTCTTCAGCTTATCATTAAATGGTGAAAAGACTTGAAATTAGTAAAATATCCTTAATAGTTTGTGTTTCATCTAATATTATTTCGCTTGAATATTTGCCTGAACTTTCTTGTTAAATTTTAATATATTCATGTCAAAATACTATTCATCAGATTACTATTCATACCAGATTACTATTCATCCGAATACTATTCATGCCAGATTACTATTCACGACGGAATTTAGTTTCCCTTTCTTATCCAAATTATTTTTGAAATATAAATCTTAAATATCATTTTTGAATTTTACTCCACAATTGGTTATCATGTTGACAATTTGGACATTCTTAAACTCTGGATAAATTAAATTACAAACTTTTAATATTTATCCTTGATCTCACTTTTATTCATCCTTCATATCATTGTCATAATCCTCTTGCTTATATTGTGGTGAAAGTTATCTTTGACCCGTAATGCAAAGATGGACTGTTGATTGGTATGATTATGACCAATAATTGTGTATTGATATAATCACAACCTTTAATGTTACATTCAAAAGTTTGTGGTAAGAGTTCTCTTTGGCCCATAGTGCAAAGATGAACTGTTGTTAGCATGATCATGACCATTGGTGATAAAAATGAACATTTTTGACCCGTAGTGCAAAGATAAACTGTTGATTTGCATATTTATGAACATGAACTGTTGATTGGTGTTACAGAGATAAAATATGTATGATGGATTCTTAAATCATAGAAGATACAAGACATCATGCTCTACTTAATTCTTCTAATGAATTGCTTGTTTTGCTGCAGTTGTTGATCTAAATTTGTTATCTATTATATTTTATCTGATTTATTATTGTTGAAGTCTAAAGATAATTTTATTCTTCATTATTTTAGTCATAATATTCTTTACTGGGCTATTTGAGCTCACCCTTTTTGTTCCAGTGTTCTTCTCAAAAAATGAAAGTGTAGTTTGGACTAGTCGGGGAATGGAGTAATGGTCTGAAATAGTTACTATAGAAGTCTTTACTATGTTGTGAAATAGTGTGACAATAATTGTAATGAGAACTTTATTTAAGTGTGGATGTTGTCTACGGACAATATTTGTATTAAAACTAACAATATATGTGTGGTCGTATTTTGCACAACAATTGAATAGTTGTAACTACAATTTTTTTTTTTTTGAATTCTATAGTATATATTTGGCAACTCAAAATGGGTTGTGTGGACCTATTTTGGGGGGGTCACATGAACCCTAACTTGTGCATTTATTTCAATTAGGTCATGTGAATCTTAATTTATACTTGGGCCCATATTTGTCTCCTGCGCGAGAGTCATACTTTCGAAGAGAGGATCGTGTAAGAATACTTTGAGCTTCCAAATAATCTCTAAGACTGAGTTTTGACAAGTCTTGAAAAAGGGGCCCTAGAAGAGGGAACCCTTAGGGAGGCCAAACCCTAATGGTTAAACCCTAGGGAGGTAAGACCGAGAGGTGCTCGTCCTTGGACATCTTGGGAAATCTTCTGAAAATCTTTCCAAATCTTACTCAATCTTTATTTCTTTAACTTTTTCTTGAAACTGTAACAAGATAGATCATCATATATTACTAAATAAAATCCAATCAAATTTTATTTTTGAAAATAAAATCTTTCTTTTGGGAACCAAATCTTTTCTTTTATTTAGGAATCAAATCAAATATTACCAAATCAAATCTTATTTTATTTTGAAAATAAAATAAAATATTTTCTTTTGAAATCAAATGAAATCAAATATTACCAAATCAAATCTTATTTTATTTTGAAAATAAAATAAAATATTTTCTTTATTTGATTTTGAAAGCAAGATCTTTCCTTATTTTAATTTAGAAGGAAATCGAATATTTTCCTATTTTGGAAATGAAATCTTCCTTTTATTGTTAGAGTTTATGCCCTAGAGGCCAATTATTTGATATAATTGCTTAATATTTTGATATTATATTTGATATAATAAATGAATTATTTTATTATGATTTTATTTATGCGTTATATAAATGTTAGCATAATAAAAGTCCTTAGAATAATGATACAAATTATATAGCTTCAAGTATGTGACTTGAACATGAGATTATATAATTACAATTAGTATCATTGCTCTTAAATGTCCTTAGTCGAGTATCATTGTTAATGGGACAACAATTATACATTGAGACAAGTATGTGGATTGACTGATGGCCAAATCTCATTGGTCATAAATATATGAGATATTAAGTCAATGCTTGAGTACATGTTAGAGAACAATGTACTGGACAGACCCACCATGAGAATTCTACGTTGAGCATTATACAAAGTGTCATTAGCAATTCTTATAGTGACAATGATATAATGATCCTCCGAGCTGAAATCACTATATTACTACACGAGAATTTATGTACTTTGATATCATTAAAGGTCACCTTTAATAGGGTGGACAATAAATGTGATTATTGGATACATCATGAATCGTGTGAGGAATATGAGTGATCTAGATGAAATTTAACCCTCCTATATATTAGGGGTGATATTCATAGGCCTCTTGATTGAGTAGGACTATGAAATGCATGACAATGCTCAAATAGTGATTTGTTTCATATAGTCTACTCATTGATCAAGAAAACTCAGATTAAATTATGAAGAGTATGACACATTCCATGCCTCGAGTTTAATCTAAGATGTCAAGGTTAAAAGGATTAAATTACATTGAAACATTGATCATGAAAAGGTTGCATCGAATCATCGATCTTATTATTACTTGGGTAGTAGTGATGCATTACAAGATGTCTCTCACTGTTTATAATTTTATAATATGATTTTAAGATTATTGCCAACGTAATAATAACCTATAGGGTCACACACTTAGAACGTAATTAAAAGGGAATTAATTTAAATTGTAAGGATTTAAACATGTCAATATGATTGATAGTATTTAAATTACGAATTTAAATTAATAGGATAATTTGTATATATATATGTATATATTAATTAAGTAAGACTTAATTAAGATATAATATATATAAATTCGGATTTTTACTTTTCTAATATTATTAGGTTTTGATTAATTCCTTTTTGACTGTTATATATATGATATATTAGCCATTTTAGGAAGATGATCAAAACCTAAAAAAACCCTAGCCGCTCTTAGAGAGAGACTAGAGAGAAAAGCTTCAGAATTCAGAAAATCCATATCCTTGGTGGCTAGTACCGCGACTCTCTTTACTGCAGATCGTGTGACGATTCACGGGACGTTCGTGTGGATACCGTAGAGACGCAATTCTGTTGGATTGCGTTGGAGATTCGAAGCCATTTCAGAATTTTCTATAATCGATTTAATATCTAAACCATTGAATTAATTTATTTTCACATGGATCCTATTTTAGGGTTTTAGAAATTTTGAGAAAATTTTATATTTCGCTGTGCGATTTTGTGTCGAAATCCCTACATTTATTTGGGAATAAAATCAAATCTTTTCAATATTTAGAAAATAATGTCTTTCTATATTCCTATTTAAAAGCAAAATCAAATTCTCTTCTATTTTGGAAACTAGATTGAATCTTTCCCTTAATAGGAATCTTCTATATATATATATATATATCCCTCTTAAGATTATTATATTCTTCAATTTCATTTTGCTTCCTCTTGGAATTTTCTCTCCTCCTACAAATCGGAAAGTCATCAAGAAGACATCAAGCAAACATTCTTCAATCCAAGCAAACAAAAGGCGAAGAAAAGGACTCCTCCCTATAAGGCCAAACTCTAAGGGGGGTAACCGAACCCTAGGAGTTCCATCCCTTCCTCTCTTTTTCACTTTCTTTCCATTTTCTAGTTTATTTGAGTGCTTTCTTTCGAATTTTTCTTAGCTTGCTTCATCGATTTATCTTTTCAGGTAATTATACTATTTCTTTTTCGGGCCATCTCACCTTAACAAGGATTTTGGTTTTTTCTTCGGATATTCTCAAAGAAAGGCTATAATTATTTTTTGTGGCGAAGAAGCATCCGTGTCGAGCGGTTGATTCTTTGAGCAAACAAAATTAAAGGTACAATGGGAGGACCCTATGGGGGGCCTTGGCCTCATACTTTATATTTTTCGTTCTTCCTTTATTTTTCTTTTGTTTGTGCTCTTCTTTGCTTCTTCTTTCAGGTAACTTGAATTTTACTTTTATTTTCCGAACCACATTACCTTGATCATAAAGATAATGTTAATTAACTTGGTTCTTTCCCTTGAATCATAAAGAAAGATCGTGTTTTTATGAGTTTAAATCAACATTTTGCTCCAACGATCAATTAACAAATCACAAAGGATATAATGCTCTTCAACGAGAACATTTTAGGTGATCGAAACCTAGGTGTGACGCCCCCAAAATAGGTCCACACAACCCATTCTGAGTCACCAAATACATGGTATAGAAACCAAATACAAACTTCATTAATACAACTGTCATGAAAATACAACATATACACTGTGATTTTTAATACAAATATTGTCTTGTAGACAATATCCAAACTCAAATAAAGTCCTCATTACAATTATTGTTACACTATTTTACAAAATAGTGAGGACTGCTATAATAACCATCTTCAACCATTATTCCACTCCCCGACTAGTCCCAGCTACATTATCGCCTCCTGAGAAGAATAATGGAACCAAAAGGAAAAGGGTGAGCTCAACTAGCCCAGTAAAGAATATTATGACTAAGATAATATACAAAAAATTATCCTTAGTCCTCAACAGGAAAAAAATCTGATAGAATACAATAGATAAAAAGTTGTAGAAAAACAATTACAGCGAAAATAACAATCCATTAGAAGAGTCAAGTAGAGCATGATATCTACTATCTTCTATGATTTAAAATTCCATCATCAATATTTTATCCCTGTAACACCAATCAATAAATATTTCCAATCAACGAATTATCTATGTACTACGGGCCAAAGATAATCGTTTGTATCACCAGTGGTCATGATCCTACCAAACAACTGTCCATCTATGCATTACGGGCTAAAGAGGATTTTCACCACAAACTTTTTTCTATAACATTACAGGTCATGATTATACCAATACACAATTTCTGGTCATAATCATACCAATTAACAGTCCATCTTTGCACTACGGGCCAAAGATGACTTTCACCATAATATATATAAGCATGAGGATGATGACAATGATATAAAGATTCAATCAAGTGAGATCAAAGATAAATATTAGAGATTTTCTAATTCAATTTATCCAGATTTCAAAAATGTCCAAATTGTCAACATGATAACTATTTGTGAAGTAAAATTCAAGAATGATATTCATGTATCAAAAAAAATCTGGACAGAAAAGAAAATTAAATTTTGTTGTGAATAGTACCATATGAATAGTACCCAGACATGAAAAGATTAAAATTTAATAAGAAAGTTCAGACCAATATTCCAGTGAAATGATATTAAATGAAGCGCAAAACTTAAGAAATTTCTAATCATTTCAGGAATTATACAATCAATACTTACCATAGTAAGTTTAAATTTAGGAATAGGAAATGAAATAATATCCCTTACATAATATGGAGAGTATGAAAGAAAATAATATTTCTTACGAGTATTGAAATAAAATAATATACTTTACCTTAGTAGAAACTAGATTCGACTTGAATATCGGATATTATTATGAAAAAATCTTGCATAAAAAGCTACACTCAAAGTGTGACGCCCCCAAAATAGGTATACATCACCTATTCTGAATCGCCAAATACATGGTACAGAATACAAATACAATCTTTAATATACAACAAAAGAGCTGTGAGTTTTAATAAAATACTATCTTCTGTATACAATATCCACTCTCTAAATAAGTCCTCATTACATTTATTGTCACACTATTTAATGAGAATAGTGAGGACTACTAATACTATCATCTCGGTCCATCACTCCGTTCCCCGACTCGTCCCAGCTATATTCCCATTTCCTGAAAAGAACATTGAAAGAAAGGGTGAGCTCAACTAGCCCAAAGAAGAAATATTATGACTAAGATAATGCGAATAAATTATCATTAGCCTTCAACAATGTTAAACCGATAAAATATAACAAACATCAAGTTTAATCTGCGGTGAACAAGCAATCCATTAGAAGAGTCAAGTAGAGAATAAAATCTACTATCTTCTATGATTTAAAAGGTTTTTCATGACTTTTATCATTTGAGACTCGACAATAAATAATCCACATCATCGAATCACCCTCGCACTACTGATCGAGGATATTCTTTAGTATCACGACCACAATTATCCATGCTCTACGGGCCAAAAATATTTGTGTATTCATTAATGGTCATGATCATACCAACAATCGCCCATCCATCAATGCACTACGGGCCAATGAGGACTTTTTTCACATCATTTGTAACATTACGGTCATGATTACAATCGAATAATCCTCATCATAATCATACCAATTCCATCTATGCACTACAGGCCACAGATGACTTTCAACATAATATAAGCATGAGGATGATGACAATGATATAAGAATTCATTAAAACAAGTTCAAGAATTAATTTATCTATGAACTAATAGCGTCCAAATTGTCAACATGATACTGATTTGTAGTGTAAAATTCAAGAATACTCAGAAGAATATTTCTACGAAAAGATACTGGATGAAGCGCAAATATCAAGGATATTCCACTAATTTCATGGAGTATAGAAGTCAAAACTTTAACCAAATGAGTATAATAACGAATGGAATAACAAAAAAAATCACCATGCATGCGGCACTTGACAAGCGAGTTATTCCAACGAATAATAAGTAAGCGGAACGAGTCGGGCAAAATTAACCAAGCGGGATGTTCCAATGAATAATACTGAATGAGAACCAGGTCCGGTAAAAAACACATACTGATATTCCAAAAAGAATAATAATAAAGATGGAACCAGGTCCGTAGTAAACACACGCATAAGATGTCCCAATGAATAATAATAAAGATTTTAACCAGTCCCACAGAAACGCATGAACAGGATATTCCAACAAAATAATAATAAAGACGGAATAATAGAAGAATGTCACCAAGTATAGGGTAGTCCGCGTATACTGGTTATTCCAGCAGAATAATAGATAATGGAATAACATAAGTTCTCTTCATGAATACAAAAGAAATAACACCCTTTACCGTAAAAGAAACTGGATATAAGAGTAGGGAAGTAACAGAATACTTTTCTATAGTTTTTCTATAATTTCTCTCTCTAAAGCTTAGTTGAATTTGTAAGAAATAATGAAGGAATGAGCTTCTATTTATAGAAAAATGGATTGCATAGTAACTAACTCATGAACGGTCCAGATTGATTTACTTTAATCTAATGGTCCATATTTAAAGAAAAATCTTTTAAATAAAATATAATATATTCTATTTATAATCTAATAAAATGAATAACTTTATAAAAAGATTTTACTATGCAAACACTATCTTGAACCTTATGTAAACACTATGCATAATAAAATATAATATATTCTAATTATTGTCTAAAAAAATGTATAACTTTATAAAAGTATTACATTTTTATATAAAAAGATTTTACTATTAGTCTAATAAAACGAATAACTTTATAAAAGTATTCTATTTTATATAAAAAGCTTTTACATTTTATTACATTAATAATACCAATAAAACAAAACGAGTGACTTATCACATAAGCATCAATAATCAATACTGGTGTCTTCTCTTTGTGCTTACTGCCGTATTCTTGTACTTTTTAACACCGGGTGTTTCAACAGTTAACGGCAAAACTTCCGTAGTTATTTTCATAATGTATTTTGTCTTTTTCTCAATCCGATAATAATTCCGTTGTGGGGTCCACCAATGATTGTGTGCTTATAAATATTCCTTGTTAAAATGAATATTCCCCGACCAATCGAATATTATATAACAACTTGCGTACTTTGCAAAATTTATAAATATTACCCACAACTATAACATTATATCAAATTCATTCCATAATATTCAAAAATGATATTTATAGAAAATTCATCTTTATTTATAAAATTTGGGGTCTTACAATCTCCCCTTCTTATGAAATTTTACCCTCAAAATTAGGGTACGTACCTGGTATATCGAAGAGGTAAGGATACCTTGACTTCATTTTAGATTCTAACTCCCAAGTCATTTCCTCAACATCGTGGTTTCTCCACAAAACTTTGACTTGAGGTATAACCTTGGAGCGTATAATATGTTCCTTTTTATCCAAGATTTGAACAGGAACCTCTTCATACATCAAATCTTCCGCTATTTCGTCCGGTTCAAACTCAATAATGTGGTTCGGGTCTTTCACATATTTACGTAACATGGATATGTGAAAAACGTTATGAACACGAGACATACTTAGCGGTAAAGCGAGTCTATAGGCCACAGTTCCTACTTGATCGAGGATTAAAAATGGGCCAATGAATCGAGGATTGAGCTTTCCTCTCTTTCCAAATCTCGTAACTTCTTTCCATGGAGCAACACGTAACAACACATGATCTCCTATATCGAATTCCACATCCTTTCGATGAAGATCAGCATAACTCTTTTGTCGATCTTGTGAGGTTTTTATACGTTCTTGCGGATCGTTTGAATCTTTTCGGTAGTCATATGTACCAACTCGTCCCAACAACGTTGCTTCACCCACCTCATCCCAAAGATACCGGAGAACGACACTTTCTTCCATACAACGCTTGAATGGAGCCATTCCAATACTTGCTTGATAACCTGTTGTTGTAGGAAAACTCCACCAATGGTAAGACTTGTCCCCAACTTCTCTTGAAATCAAGGCACAGAGTCTTAATAGATCTTCAAGAGTTTGAATAGTCCTCTCCGATTGTCCGTCAGTCGAGGATGATATGCCGAGATAAATTATAAGTCTGTGCCCATAGCTTTTTACAAACTAACCCAAAATCGTGAAGTGAATCTTGGGTCTCGATCAAAAACTATGGATACTTGGGCATACCATGCAGTCTTACAATCTCGTTTATGTACATACGAGCAAGGCGTTCAAGTGTATAAGTTTCTCGATATCGGTAAGAAATGAGCGGACTTGTTCAATCTATCAACAATGACCCAAATCGCATCTATACCTTGAGAAACCTTAGGAAGGCCGTGAATGAAATCCATGGTAATGTGCTCCCACTTCCATTCTAGAATTTCAAGTGGTTGCAATGGACCTTTTGGTACTTGATGCTCCGCTTTAACTCGTTGACAAGTTAGACACCTTGAGATAAACAACGCTATCTCTCTCTTCATATTGCTCCACCAAAATGTATAGCCGAATATCATGATACATTTTGGTACTCCCGAGATGGATTACAAACGGTGTGTTGTGCGCCTCCATCATGATTTTATACTTTAAATCGTGGTCGTTAGAAACACAAAGTCCGGAGTTGACTCAAAATATTCCTTCTTCATCGATTTTTGCTTAAGCGTAGCACCTTCTTGCACTTTCTTCCTCATATGCATCGACTCCGGTATGCGACTTGAAAGCGACTTTAACTTTATCAATTAAAGTCGGTTCTACTCAGTATATTCGCCATCATCACATGGGTCCACAGAGTCTTTAACTCTATCTCCATCCTTTGCAAGTCACACAAAATGGGCATTTGTGTTGACAATATCGCCTTTCGTGCTTTTGCATATGCTCTTCTACTTAATGCGTCAGCTACCACGTTCGCTTTTCCAGGATGGTATTGGATGGTATGATCATAATCTTTCAGCAGTTCAAGCCAACATCGTTGTCGCATGTTGAGTTCCTTTTGAGTGAAGAAATATTTGAGGCTTTTATGATCCATAAAGATCTCCACCTTCTCCCCATATAAGTAATGCCTCCAAATTTTAAGTGCAAACACAACAGCTGCTAACTCTAGGTCATGAGTAGGATAATTCCTCTCATATTCTTTGAGTTGTCTTGAGGCATAGGCTATGACTTTCCCATGTTGCATGAGAACACATCCCAACCCTTTACCCGAAGTGTGACGACCCCAAAATAGGTCCATTCCATCCAACCCATTCTGAGTCGCCAAATACATGGTACAGAAACAACTACAACTTTATTATCACAACAATAAAACTGTGAGTTTAAATACAAATATTATCTTCTAGACAATATTTATACTCAAATAAATCCTCATCACATTTATTGATACATTATTTTACAATAATGGTGAGGACTACTAAACAACTCTCTCTAGAACCTTCATTCCATACCCCACTAAGTACTTTCGCTACATTCTCGCCTCCCGAGAAGAAAAATGGAACAACAAGGAAAAGGGTGAGCTCAACTAGCCCAAGAAAGAATGTTATGACTAAGATAATATACAATAAATTATCGTTAGTCTCCAACAGGAAAAATCGATAGAATACAATAGCAACAAGTTTCAGATCAATATTCGCATGAGCTGAAATAATAATTCATGAAGAGTTACGTAGAATGAAATCTACTATAATCTATGAATTTAACAAATTCATCAATATTTTATCCTGTAACATCAATCAATATTCATCTCAAATCAAATATTCATCTTTGCACTCATGAGCCAAAGATATTCATCAATCGGTCATGTTCATCTCAACACTGCTCATCTTTTTGCACTAAAGGCCAAAGATATTCATCACCCGGTCATGTTCATTTAAACACTGCTCATCTTTGCACTACAGGCCAAAGATATTCTTCAGAAAATCATTCATCTTTGCACTACGTGCCAAAAGATATTCATCGATCGGTCATGTTCATTTAAACACCTTTCATCTTTGCACTACGTGCCAAAGATATTCTTCAAAATCATTCATCTTTGCACTACTGGCCCAAAGATATTCAATAATATCATCATTTAAGACCGAGGATGATGAAAAATATTTTAAAAGAACGAATCCAAAGAAACAAAATGTCAAGGATTAAGGATTCATACTTGGTTTTATCCACGTCCAAAATACCTAAAAAATAATCATAGTGGTGTAAAATTCAAGAATGATCAAAACATGGATACAATCAAAGCTAGTATCCGAATAGATATTTTGGACGAAAAGAAGAAATTTTATTTTTTCTTGAATAGTGCCGATATCGTGAATAGTCTTGATATCGTGAATAGTCTTAGACATCGTGAATAGTAACTCCAACACCAAAAGATAGAAATTCCACAAAAAAACATTTTCACGATTCATGAATAGTACTCGTGAATAGTAACTCGTGAATAGTAACTCATGAATAGTAACTCGTGAATAATAACTCATGAATAGTAACCCCGACATGAAAAGTTCCAAATTTGATAAAAAACTTCAGATCAACATTTCAGCATAATGATATTGAAGAAATAATATCATTATGAAAAAAATAATATCCCTTACCTCAAAGAATCAAGATTTCTAAGGAAAGGTGGGAAGTGATCTTTGAATGAAACTTATCTTGAATAAAGAACTCTCAAAGTATCTAAATACTCACAAAATATGCTCAATAATATAGAGAGAAAGAGAAAAACTTTGTTTACGTGTGATTTTCAATTCTAACTTAGCCCTTATTTATAGGAAAATGTTAGCCCGTAGAAGCGGACTTGACTGCTACCGATGGCTTTACTCTCTACTATTTCCACCCACCACATTTGAAATAAAATTCAGCACATTTTTCACCAACCACAAGTGGGGTCCACTCAATTCTAGAATTTTCCACCAAAATCAATTATAAACCTAATTTCCGAATCCGACACCTCTTAAAATTCACAACAAATCATTCGTGCATTTTTAATTTCAAAAATTTGTGGACATATACTCAACTTATGTATGTATAACATACCCAAAATTACCATAATCCAACGGTCGGATTAAAAATTATAACCCCATGAATATATCTCAAAACCCCGATTTGATTTTTAATACCTCCAATCCGATAAAATACTTGATAAAACACCTCAACATTAATTCCTTCATTAATAACCACATAAATAAATCCATCATTTATATTCATATAAAATAAATATTTCCTTATCATATGAATCAATAATTAATTATTCACAAATAATATTACGTAATCACATTTATGATAACCAAAGTGCTTTCCCGGAAAGAGGGGCTTTCCAATAAGGATCTCTCCTTCTTGGCGGCGTAATTAGGTGACAAAACCTCTCCTTGTGAACTTTCTAGACATTGCCAATAATGCTATCTAATAATATTATTTAAATAATATGAATTATTGATCCGATAATGGAGATAATGTGCGTGACAATTATTGAACAACAATAATATAAAATATCAACGCAAAGAATTATTGAATCAATAAAATAAAATATTGAACAAGAACTCATCGTGAAAATTATTGAGTAGTGCCTTCTTACGTAAGGATCAATAATTCAACAATCTTGTAATACCGTGTATCAGGCAACTTTATGCGACATCGTTATTTTAACCAACGGGTATTCCAATCTTAATTGGTAATAACTACGCCATTATTTTTAACCAACTTATATTTGTCGTTTTCTTCATCCAATCGCTTTCATGGGGGGCACACACGGTCGCGCCATCGTATGAATATTCCCGACAGCATTTAATATTCCACGACCAAACGAATATTCCCCAACAAAAATGAATATTTTATAACCACTTGCTTATTTTGAAATATTTATGTATTTAACCCTTAACTATCCACATTAATCAAATCAACCCTTACTATTTCAAAATAATAAATAAAGGAAATTCCTTTTTATTTAAAAAATTTTGGTCTTACAACCTCCCTCCTTATAAAATTTCGTCCTCTCGAAATTGACGTGCGTACTACTGTGTTTTCAAATGGTGAGGATACCTCGCTTTCATTTCGCTTTCCAATTCCCGTGTCATTTCTCTATAGCATGATTCCTCCACAAAACTTTAACTTGTGGTATGACCTTTCTTGGCGTAGGACATGCTCCTTCCTATCCAAAATCTTGACAGTACCTCCTCATACGTTAAGTCTTGGCTATCTCGTCCTGGGTTCTAACTCAATAACGTGGTTCGGTCTTTCACATATTTACGAAGTACGATGATATGTGAAACACATTATGAACACGAGACATACTTGGAGGTAACGCAAGTCTATAGGCTACATTTCCTACTTGGTCAAGAATTTGAAATGGACCAATAAATCGTGGATTTGAGCTTTCCTCTCTTCCCAAATCTTGTAACTCCCTTCCATGGAGCAACTCGCAACAATACATGATCCCCTACATTAAATTCCACATCCTTTCGATGAAGATCCGCATAACTCTTTTATCGATCTTGTGCCGTTTGTATACGTTGTCGAATCATTAGTCATATGTACTAACTCGGGTCCCAACAATGTTTCTTCACCCACCTCATCCCAACATATTGGAGAACGACATTTTTGTCCATATAATACTTCGAATGGAACCATGCCTATATTTGTTTAATAACTATTGTTGTATGAGAATTCCACCAATGGCAAGTACTTATCCCAACTTCCTTTGAAATCTAGGACACAGAGTTTTAATATATCTTCAAGAGTTTGAGTAGTCCTTTCTGATTGCCCATCCGTTTGAGGATGGTATGCCAAACTGAATTGTAAATTCGTGCCCATAGCTTTTTACAAACTAACCCAAAATCATGAAGTGAATCTTGGGTCACGATCTAAAACTATGGATACTGGCATGCCATGCAACTTCACAATCTCATTCACGTATATACTAGCAAAACGTTCAAGGGAATAAGTCTCCCGTATCGGCAAGAAATGAGCAGACTTGGTTAATCTATCAACAATAACCCAAATAGCATTGATGCCTTGAGAAACCATAGGAAGACCCGTAACGAAATCCATAGTAATGTGTTCCCACTTCCATTCCGGAATCTCAAGTGGTTGCAACGGACCCTTAGGTACAAGATGCTCCGCCTTTACACGCTGGCAAGTTAAACACATCGAGATAAACTTTGCAATCTCTCTCTTCATATTGTTCCACCAAAATGTATGTCAAGATCACGATACATTTTAGTACTTCCGTGATGGATTGCAAATGGCGTATTGTGTGCCTCCATCATAATCTTGTACTTCAAATCGAGTCGTTAGGAACACAAAGTCTAGAGTGGACTCAAGTATTCCTTCTTCATCAATTCTCGCTTACTGAATAGCTCCTTCTTGTACTTTCTTCTTCATACGCATCGCCTCACGCTCAAGATTCGGGTGGCTGGCTTGAAGCAACCTTAACTTTTTCTATTAAAGTTGGCTCTACGCGTATACTTGACATCATCGCACTCGCTCCGCATATGATCTTCTACTCAACGCTACGCCACCACGCTCGCTTTTCCAAGATGGTATGGTTAGAATATGTGCGAAATGAGTCGCCTCTGAGCTCTTGGAAAATCTTCTCGCATTCCTCGCTTCTATACTGAATTTTTTGTATCTTTTCGAGTCATTTAAGTTAATCGGAGTAGCGATTCAAGAAAATCCTTCCACGAATCTCCGATAATAACCAACTAAGCCTGAAAGCTACGTATTTCGATTCATCGACTTAGGTTGCTCTCAACTGTGACTCATATCCCAATCTTGGATAAGACGTCACAATGACACCTATCGCTTTACTATCGCATCGAATATGACGTCCCCTATAGAGAGTCTCGCTTAGGTGAATTCCACAAAGGAAGTCACAAGATAAAGGCTCGTGTACCAAATTCTATAGTTGAATTTTTAACTCACAAGTTCAATAGAGCCATTCGATATGAGATTTTAGAAATGAGTTTTGTACCGGGTTCAAAGTCGATACAAAATTTAATATCGATCTTTGGGAGTAAGCCAATAAATTCTTCAGAAATACGTCGGAAAAATCAATAACAACAAGAATATTATTCAAATCGACGTGTCTTTATTCAAATCCATAACATGGACTAAGAAAACTTGACATCCGTAATAAACGAATGACTTCATGGCTTGATATGAAAATGTTTGACTACAATGGTTTGATTGCTTGAGTTCAATAACGAGTTGCTTAGGAATATGAAAACTAACAACCTTACAAAAGCAATCAATTTTGGCATGATGAGTAGTTAACCAATCAATCCCAAAAGCAAGTATCTTTAAAGAGATAAGGTCAACGTGTAAGGTAATGGTGCCAACTTGAATCAAACAAGATTTTTAAACAACGGATGTAATGAAAGTTTCTCCTAACTGAGTCTCCATAAATAGGTCAAAGTCTAATTTCTCCGTAGTCAAGTTCAAACGTTGAGCGCAAGCAAGAGAGATAAAAGAATGGGTAGAACCAATTATCTAGTAAGGTATAAACTTCGCAAGAATTTATAATTAACTAACCCGTGCTAACTTCGTTCGGGTTCCTCGATTTTGACCGGCCACGACAAAACGCTCTTCCAGAATCGTTGACTTTGACTTTTCTCGACATCTTTTTGAGTCACCATTCACGCTGGATCTGGCTTCGATATCGTATAATCTCGAGCGATATGTCCTTCTTTTCCACAATTATAACATACCTTAAACCTGTTGTGGCGGGGTTTGGGGATATGTCCTCTTTCCGCATTTGTAACATACATATACGACCGGTGGTCTTTCTCCTCCTTGGAACCAGGTTACTCTCGGCCGACGCTTCACATGGTCGTTGTTGAATCTCCTCTTTTAAAATCTCCTCCCGACTCGCTTCTTCTATTTTCATGGCCACGATTACCACCGTAGTGGTTACCGCCTTTATTCTGTATTCTTCTTTCTCCGCCGGGTTATCGTTATTATTTTGTTGACTACTATCTCTGGTATGATCCTCGGTTATGGTCCCTCGGTTGAACGTATTCGTTATCTCGCTCTAACAACCGAGCCTCATTGACAACATCCGAATAGAGAAAATTTATGAGAAATGAGATCTTCGACGTATGCCGGGTTTCAAACCTCTCGAAACATCCAGCGTCATACATTCCTCATTCTCCACCAAATGAGGTGCAAACTCGATAACTTCGCGAACTTCGCCTCATCTTTGGGACACCGCCATGTTATTCTCGCTCCAGTCTAATAAACTCCACTTCCTTCATATATGACGAATACTTTCGTGGAAGTACTTGTCATTGAACTGCTTCAAACGCTCCTCCCATGATGTCGCCGAGTGCAATTTGGATGGGTACGCTTCACGATTCCCACCAATGTCTGCCTCGCCACGGAACATAAAGGTAGCGAATGGAACCTTCGTTCTCCGCATCCCAAGACATCGAATATCTTGGTAATTTGTTTGACCCATGTTTCCGCCATGATCGGATCGGGCTTTCCCTTAAATTCTCGGTCGTCCCAACTCTTTGAACCGCTCTTGGTTGTGACCACCCGTGAATTGCTATCATTTCCTCCCCAGTATTTTGAACACGAGTCTCTCTCGTGCGATTTTGCATGAACTGCAAAAAAGCTTCTAAACATCCCCTCGCTCATCATCTCTTTCGGTTGGTGTTATTCACAGAGGTACATTGCCACTGTTGCACGCTCTCCTCGTTATTAAGTACAGTGCATCTCCACGGTCTCATTTACTCCACTATTAATATTCTCAATCGACATTCTCAAATCATCGCTATAAAACAAGGGTTAATTAAGGAAATCAATATATCACATAATATCCCTAAATCATCGACCAACTAACAAATAAGCTTAGGTAGGACACACTAGCGAAGGATTTACTCGTCTCTCCCTCCTAGTTTTATTCCCCGATCTCCGCCAGAGATCATATCCCTAAGCTCGATATTAACCGTGATTTACCCCAAAATAGGTCCATTCCATCCAACCCATTCTCGAGTCGCCAAATACATGGTACGAAAACAACTACAACTTTATTATCACAACAATAAAATCAGTGAGTTTAAATACAAATATTATCTTCTAGACAATATTTATACTCAAATAAATCCTCATCATATTTATTGATACATTATTTTACAATAATGGTGAGGACTACTAAACAACTCTCTCTAGAACCTTCATTCCATACCCCTACTAGTACTTCGCTACATTCTCGCCTCCCGAGAAGAAAATGGAACAACAAGGAAAAGGGTGAGCTCAACTAGCCCAAGAAAGAATGTTATGACTAAGATAATATACAATAAATTATCGTTAGTCTCCAACAGGAAAAATGATAGAATACAATAGACAACAAGTTTCGATCAATATTCGCATGCGAAATAATAATTCATAGAAGAGTTACGTAGAGAATGAAATCTACTATAATCTATGAATTTAACAATCCATCATCAATATTTTATCCTCAGTAACATCAATCAATATTCATCTCAAATCAAATATTCATCTTTGCACTTCACAGCCAAAGATATTCATCAATCGGTCATGTTCATCTCAACACTGCTCATCTTTGCACTAAAGGCCAAAGATATTCATCGATCAGTCATGTTCATTTAAACACTGCTCATCTTCTTTACTACTAAAGCCAAAGATATTCTTCAGAATCATTCATCTTTGACTACTCTGCCAAAGATATTCATCGATCGGTCATGTTCATTTAAACACCGCTCATCTTCTGCACTACAGCCAAAGATATTCTTCAGAATCATTCATCTTTGCACTACTGTGCCAAAGATATTCAATAATATCATCATTTAAGACTAAGGATGATGAAAAAATATTTTTAAAGAACGAATCCAGTGAAACAAAATGTCAAGGATTAAGGATTCATACTTGGTTTTATCCACGTCCAAAAATACCTAAAAAATAATCATAGTGGTGTAAAATTCAAGAATGATCAAAACATGGATACAATCAAAGCTAGTATCCAGAATAGATATTTTGGACGAAAAGAAGAAATTTTATTTTTTCTATGAATAGTGCAGTATCGTGAATAGTGCCATATCGTGAATAGTCTTAGTATCGTGAATAGTAACTCAGAACACCAAAAGATAGAAATTCCACAAAAAACATTTTCACGATTCATGAATAGTACTCGTGAATAGTAACTCGTGAATAGTAACTCATGAATAGTAACTCGTGAATAATAACTCATGAATAGTAACCCCACATGAAAAGTTCCAAATTTGATAAAAACTTCGATCAACATTTCAAAGATAATGATATTGAAGAAATAATATCATTACGAAAAAAAATAATATCCCTTACCTCAAAGAATCAAGATTTCTAAGGAAAGGTCAAGTGATGCCGAATGAAACTTATCTTTGACAAAGAACTCTCAAAGTATCTAAATACTCACAAAATACGCTCAATAATATAGAGAGAAAGAGAAAACTTTGTTTACGGTGTGATTTTCAATTCTAACTTAGCCCTCTATTTATAGGAAAATGTTAGCCCGCCAAGGCAGACTTGACTGCTTTACCGATGGCTTTACTCGCTACTATTGCCACCCACCACATTTGAAATAAAATTCAGCACATTTTTTCACCAACCACAAGTGGGGTCCACTCAATTCTAGAATTTTCCACCAAAATCAATTATAAACCTAATTTCCTAATCCGACACCTCTTAAAATTCACAACAAATCATTCGTGCATTTTTAACGGTTCAAAATTTGTGGACATATACTCAACTTATGTATGTATAACATACCCAAAATTACCACAATCCAACGGTCGGATTAAAAATTATAACCCCATAATATATCTCAAAACCCCGATTTGATTTTTAATACCTCCAATCCGATAAAATACCGATAAAACACCTCAACATTAATTCCTTCATTAATAACCACATAAATAAATCCATCATTTATATTCATATAAAATAAATATTTCCTTATCATATGAATCAATAATTAATTATTCACAAATAATATTACGTAATCACATTTATGACAACCAAAATGCTCCTGTGAAAGAGGGACTTTCCAATAAGGATCTCTCCTTCATTGGTAGCCGCAATTAGGTGACCAAACCTCTCCTTGATGTAACTTTCTAGACATTGCCAATAATGCTATCTAATAATATTATTTAAATAATATGAATTATTGATCCGATAATGGAGATAATGTGCGTGACAATTATTGAACAACAATAATATAAAATATCAACGCAAAGAATTATTGAATCAATAAAATAAAATATTGAATAAGAATTCACCATGAAAATTATTGAGTAGTGCCTTCTTACGTAAGGATCAATAATTCAACAATCTCGCAATAATACCGCGGTGTATCTCTTTATGCAACCACGTACATCGTATTTTAACCACCGGGTATTCCAACGTCTTAATTAAGTAATAACTACGCCAAGTTATTTTTAACCAACTTATATTTGTCGTTTTCTTCATCCAATCGCTTTCAGTTATGGGGCCCACACATGGTCATACCATCGCATTTAATATTCCCAACGATCATTTAATATTCCACGACCAAACGAATATTCCCTAACAAAATGAATATTTTATAACCACTTGCTTATTTTGAAATATTTGCGTATTTAACCCTTAACTATCCACATTAATCAAATCAACCCTTACTATTTCAAAATAATAAATAAAGGAAATTCCTTTTTATTTAAAAAATTTCTGGTCTTACACGAAGCATCACCGTGAGATGACAAATCCCTCCGAGCGGATGGTATTGTCGAGCAGTCTTTGAAATGAGTCTCCTCTTGAGTTCTTGAAAACTCTTCTCACATTCTTCGCTCCAATCGAACTTTTATCTTTCTACGAGTCAAATTTGAGTTAATGGAGTAGCTATTCGAGAAAATCCTTCCACGAATCTCCGATAATAACCAGCTAAGCCGAGAAAGCTACGATTTCCATTCATTTGATTTAGGTTGCTCCCAGCTTTGAATAGCTTCAATCTTTGTCGGGTCAATAGATATTCCATGACTTAATACTACGTGCCCAAGGAATGCTACTTCCTCAAGCTAGAACTCATATTTCATCAACTTGGCATAAAGCTTGTATTCACGAAGCTTTTGGAGTGTCAGCCTCAAGTGTTGCTTATGATCTTCACGGCTTTTGGAATAAATGAGGATGTCATCAATAAAGACGACCACAAAGTGATCCAAATATTCCTTGAATACTCGGTTCATCATATCCATGAAGGCGGCGGGAGCATTGGTCAATCCAAAAGACATGACTAGAATTCATAATGCCGTCATGGAGTTCCGAAAGCCATCTTTGGAATGTCATCGGTTTTAATCTTCAATTGGTGATATCCGAAACGAAGATCAATCTTTGAAAAGAATTTGGCTCCTTGCAACTGGTCAAACAGGTCATCAATACGTGGCAATGGGTACCTATTTTTGATGGTGACATGATTCAACTCCCGATAATCAATACAAAGTCGCATACTCCCATCTTTCTTCTTCACGAATAATAGAACAGAGCACCCCAAGGAGAAGTACTAGGGCGAATAAAGCCAATGTCTAACAATTCCTGTAGTTGGGTCTTTAACTCCTCGAAGTTCAATAGGAGCCATTCGATATGGGGCTTTGGAAATGGGTTTTGTACTGGGTTCAAGGTCGATACAAAATTCAATCTAACGTTCTGGGGGTAGGCCAGGAAGTTCTTCAGGGAATACGTCAGGGAATTTATTAACAATAGAAATATCATTCAAAACTGACGTATTTTTGTTTATATCCGTGACATGAGCTAGGAAAGCTTGACATCCATTTTTTAATAAATGAATAGCTTTATGGCTTGAGATGACCGTGATTGATTTTAATGGTTTGGTCGCTTGAATTCGCATAATAGGTTGATTAGGAATATGAAACCTAACAACCTTACGAAAACAATCAATTTTTGCATGATGAGTAATTAACCAATCAATCCCTAGAATCACATCAAATGCAAGTATTTTCAATGAAATAAGATCGATAGGTAATGTTAGGGTACCGATTTGAACCAAAGAAGACTTATAAATAGTGGATGTAATAAAGGTTTCTCCCAACGGAGTTTCCACAGATAAGTCAAAGTCTAATTTCTTCGGGGTTAAATTTAATCGATGAGCGCAAGTAGGAGAAATAAAAGAATGGGTAGAACCGGTATTAAATAAAGTATAGACTTCGCTAGAGTTTATGATAAGCTTACCCGTGATGACCTCATTCGGGTTCCTTGCTTTCTGAAAGGTCACAACAAACGCTCTCCCTTGCACTACCGACTTTGACTTTTCTGGGACAGCCTTTGGTGCCTCCATCCTAGCTGAACTTGTCTTCGGTGAACGACAAAATCGGGCTAAGTGACCTTCTCTTCCACAATTATAACATGCTTTGGACGACATCGCTAGCTTGGACCGATGTGTCCTCCCTTCAGCATTTGAAGCATATAATAGGTGGTCGTTCTCCTTCCTTAACAACTTGGTCTTTGGTCTTGTGACTTTCTATCATTATTGAATCTCCTCTTTTTGAAATGTCCATTCTTATTGCTTTGGCCCTGATTACCACCGAAGTGGTTACCATTTCTGGCCTATTGATTCCTTCCACGCTTGTTGTCACCGCTTCGATGATTGCTCTCTTTTGGTTGCGTTGACTCGTTATCGCGCTCCACTAGCTGAGCCCTATTTACAACATCTGAATACAAACACAGTTTATGAGAAATAAGATATTGACGTATCTCCGGCTTCAAACCTCTTAAAAACATCCGCGTCATTCTCTCTTCATTATCCACCAAGTGGGACGATAACCCGGGACAACTCGGCAAACTTTGCTTCCGTCTTCGCGACACGGTCATATTATTATTCATTCCAACTTAATGAACTCCACCTCCTTCATGTGACGAATACTTTCGGGAAAGTACTTGTCGTTGAATAGTTCTTGGAACTTCTCCCAAGATATTTTCAAGTCTGGCGGAGTTGAGTATGCTTTACCGATTCCCACTAGTAATCCTTTCTCTCTCGCAATATAAAGGCGGCAAAGGGAACCTTTTGCTCCTCAGAGCATCCCAAGACATCAAATATCTTGGTGATCTGCTTTATCCATGCTTCCGCCTTAAGTGGATTTGGCTCTCCAATAAACTCCGATGGTCCCAGCTCCTTGAACTGTTTAACGGTGACCGTCCGAGAGTTTCCAGTGGTTCCACCTATATTTTGGACAGGAGTCGCTCTCGCCTGCTGTTGCATGAATTGCATAAAGCCTCTGAACTTTCCATCATTCATCATTTGGTCAGTGTTATTGTTTTCATGAGGATTGTCACCTTCCTGATGTATATTATCCTGATTATTGATATGTGGTGAATCAACGGTCGCTTGTGCTCCATTGCTATTCTCAACATTCTCGGATGTCATTTTCAGATACTGCCACAAAACAAAAGGTTAATTGACATGTAACATATTATCCCTATATTATGATCGACCAATTAAATACCAAAAAATTTAGGTAGGTCATACTAGCGAAGGAATTCCCCGTCTCTCCCCTCCTAGTTCTATTCTCACATCTTAGCCAGGGATCATATCCCTAAGCTTTGATACCAACTGTGACGCCCCCAAAATAGGTATACATCACCTATTCTGAGTCGCCAAATACATGGTACAGAATACAAATACAATCTTTAATATACAACAAAAGAGCTGTGAGTTTTAATATAAATACTGTCTTCTAGACAATATCCACTCTCAGAATAAGTCCTCATTACATTTATTGTCACACTATTTAATAGAATAGTGAGGACTACTAATACTATCATCTGGTCCATCACTCCGTTCCCCGACTCGTCCCAGCTATATTCCTATTTCCTGAAGAGAATAGTGAAAGAAAGGGTAAGATCAACTAGCCCAGTAAGAAATATTATGACTAAGATAATGCAGAATAAATTATCATCAGCCTTCAACAGTGTTAAACTGATAAAATATAACAAACATCAAGTTTAACTGCAGCGGAACAAGCAATCCATTAGAAGAGTCAAATAGAGAATAAAATCTACTATCTTCTATGATTTAAAAGGTTTTTCATGACTTTTATCATTTGAGTCTCGACTTAATAAATAATCCACATCATCGAATCACCCCTGCACTACGGCCAAGGATTTCCTTTAGTATCACGACCACAATTATCCATGCTCTACGGGCCAAGAATATTTGTGTATTCATTAATGGTCATGATCATGCCAACAACCATCCATCAATGCACTACGGGCCAATGAGGACTTTTTCACATCATTTGTAACATTACGGTCATGATTACAATCATAATCCTCGGTCATAATCATACCAATTCCATCTATGCACTTCTGAGCCCGCAGATGACTTTCAACATAATATAAACATGAGGATGATGACAATGATATAAGAATTCAATAAAACAAGTTCAAGAATTAATTTATCTAGGAACTAATAACGTCCAATTTGTCAACACGATACTTGCTTTGTAGAGTAAAATTCAAGAATGCTCGTAAGAATATTTCCACGAAAAGATCTTTGGATGAAGCGCAAATATCAAGGATATTCCACTAATTTCATGGAGTATAAAGTCAAAACTTTAACCAAATGAGTATAATAACGAATGTAATAACAAAAGAAATCACCATGCATGCGGCGCCGCGCATGACGAGTTATTCCAATGAGAATAATAAATGTAACGGAACCAGTCGGTGAAATTACATGCAAGCGGGATGTTCCAATAGAATAATACGAGATGGAATCGTCCCATGTAAACGCACGCCTACGAGATATTCCAAAAATAATAATATAAAGATGGAACCAGGTCCCAGTAAGAAACGCATGCACGTGATGTCCCAACAGAATAATAATAAAGACGGAACCAGGTCCGGTGTAAAACGCACAGACATGATATTCCAATAGAATAATAATAAAGACGGAATAATAGAAGAATGTCACCAAGTATAGGGTAGTCCGCGTATACTGGTTATTCCAGCAGAATAATAAATAATAGAATAACAGAAGTTCTCTTCTTGAATACAAAAGAAATAACACCCCTTACCGTAAAAGAATCTGGATATAAGAGTAGGGAAGTAACATAATACTTTTCTATAGTTTTTCTATAATTTCTCTCTCTAAAGCTTAAGTGAATTCGTAAGAAATAATGAAGGAATGAGCTTCTATTTATAGGAAAATGGATTGCATAGTAACTAACTCATGAACGGTCCAGATTGATTTACTTTAATCTGACGGTCCATATTTAAAGCAAAATCTTTTAAATAAAATATAATATATTCTATTTATAATCTAATAAAACGAATAACTTTATAAAAAGATTTTACTATGCAAACACTATGCATAATAAAATATAATATATTCTTATTATTGTCTAATAAAACAGATAACTTTATAAAAGTATTCTGTTTTATATAAAAAGATTTTACTATTAGTCTAATAAAACGAATAACTTTATAAAAGTATTCTATTTTATATAAAAAGCTTTTCTGTTTTATTACATTAATAATACCAATAAAACAAAAATCGGTGACTTATCACATAAGCATCAATAATCAATCACAGGTGTCTGCTAGTGTGCAACTACGCCAGTATTCTTCGTATTTTTAACACCGGGTGTTTCAATAGTTAACGACAAAACTTCCGCCGTTATTTTCATAAAGTATTTTTGTCGTTTTCTCAATCCGACAATAATTCCGTTGTGGGGTCCACCAATGATTGTGCCGTTGTACGAATATTCCCTTTTAAAACGAATATTCTCCGACCAATCGAATATTATATAACAACTTGTGTACTTTGCAAAATATATAAATATTACCCACAACTATAAAATTATATCAAATTCATTCCATAATATTCAAAAATGATATTTATAGAAAATTCATCTTTATTTATAAAAGTTGGGGTCTTACACAAAGTATCCTTATACTCAAGAGAAATACTCACAATACTATAGAATAAGAATTTCTGATATTGTAATGGTTTGTTTAGTAAGGAATGGTAACCTCCCTTTCATAGTGCAACGGAGGGAGAAAAATTAAAAGCAGACTACCTAACTTTTTTTTCTTTCCCTGCCTAACCTTCTTTTTCTTTTTCAAAACCAAAATGATAACCTTCACTCCACTTTTATTCACATGCTGAAAATTATATATTATAATAATAATAATATTACCATTATAAAAAAATTTATTATTATATTATCACATTATTATAATGTAATATTATAATAATATATTTGAATGAATATTTTATCGGAGAAGATAATTGCTGCCAAACTTTCAACAAATATTTCATGCAAAATTCCTTCATTTATATCAAAATTGAACTAAT
The DNA here is from genome assembly GCA_020205615.1 of Panax quinquefolius. Taxonomy (NCBI): domain Eukaryota; kingdom Viridiplantae; phylum Streptophyta; class Magnoliopsida; order Apiales; family Araliaceae; genus Panax; species Panax quinquefolius. The sequence continues at coordinate 4,771,206 of CM035170.1, read as the reverse complement.
ATCCACCACATAATAATTATTTACAATTAATATTATAAGCTCACAATATTAACAACCAGATCATTCCCAAGAAAGATGGGACTTTCCGATAAGGATTTATCCTTATTGGCGCTCAATTATATAACCTAATCCCTTTCCTCGACATAATTTTTTAAACATTGCAAAAAATGCTAACTAATAATATGAATAATTGTGTCGTATCAATTATTGATTTAATAATATAAAATATTGTGCAGATAATACTGTGATAATAATTGAATCAATAATATGAGATACTATGCAATAATTACTGTGAAAATTATTGAATAAAACTGAGTGACTTGTTCTGTAAGAATCAATAATCATAGATATTGTGCAATACCGTGTGCTACTGTGCAACCACGTATATTACTGTATTTTTATCACCGAATATTTTAACAATTAATGGTAAAAGTTTAGTCGTTATTTTTATAAAAAGGTTATTTCTGTCGCTTTCTATATCCGACAGTTATTTCGTTATGTGGTCCATGTAAGACCCCAAATTATTAATAAATGAAATTTATTTTCCTCTATTTATTATTTTGAAATAGTAAGGGTTGATTTGATTAATGTGGATAGTTATGGGTAAAATACGCAAATATTTGAATAAGCAAGTGGTTATAAAATATTCATTATTATCAGGGGAATATTCATTTGGTCGTGGAATATTAAATCTTTTCGAGGAATATTAAATGCGACAGTAGCGATCTTTTATGGGCCCCATAACGAGAAAACGATTGGATGAAGAAAACGACAAATATAAGTTGTTTATAAATAACTTGCGTAGTTATTCTGAATTATCTTGTTGGAATACCCGGTGGTTAAAACACACTAATACACGTTGTTGAACGAGAGCTGCACGATTGCACCAATTATTGATTCTTACGTGAAAGGCACTACTCAATAATTATTACGATAATTCTTGTTAGGTATTTTATTTTATTGATTCGATAATTCTTTGCGTTGATATTTTATATTACTTTGTTGTTTCAATAAATTGTCATTACACAAGTATTTTCCATTATCTGAACAATAATTCATATTATCTGAATAATATTATTGGATAACAATATTGGCAATGTATAGAAAGTTACATCTAAGGAGAGGTTTGGTCACACTAATTGCGGCGAAGAAGGAGAAATTCTTATTGAAAGCCCTCTTTCTGAGAGCGATGCAGTTGCCCGATCTTGTGATTCTGTAATATTATTTGTGAATAATTAATTATTGATTTATATGATGAGGAAAATATTGATTTTATATGGATATAGATGGAGAAAATTTTTAATGTGACAATTGTTGAAAATTAATATTTTATCTTTTTCTGATAAAATAATTCATTTAAATATATTATTTTAATAATATATTAACTGTGATATTTTTATAATGAATGTGGGATATATGAGTATATGAGGAGGAAGAGTATTTTTGTGGCAATAAATGTTTAACACATATTTTGTGTGTTGGTGGACACAATTATTGATCGAAATTTGATTATAGCCTGTAAAATCGTCCGTTTATGGATTTCGGTCAATTTCTGTTTGGAATTTGGAAAAACTTTCTTCTGCAAAGTTGTAGAGAATTGAATTTCCTATAATTAGTTGCAAGATTCGAATTTTCTGATAAAAGGGCTATTTATTATGAATTATTGAAGTTCCGAAGCTCCGAAATAATTGATTTTTGGAAGTTTAAAATAATTTAAATAAGAAAAACGTTTTTTATTACTTTTTCTAGAAGGTTGGCATGTGGGAAATGTTAGGAGCTGATTTCCAAAGAGGCGTAGGAAAATTTATTATTAATAATATATTATATTAAATTTTCTGCTTTGGTGTTCTAGCGAATTTCCTATAAATAGGTGCTTAGGTTAGAATTGAAAATCACACCGGCTGAAGTTTTCTCTCTCTATATTATCGAGCGTATTCTTGTGAGTATTTTGAGTATATTTTGAGAATTGCTATACGGTGCAAGTTCAAGTCATAGCCTATATCCGGTGTTTCAACTAAATCTTGTCTTTCGAGGTAAGGGATGTTATTTTCTTCTCAAATGATATTATTTCTTCAATATCATTATCTTTGAAATATTGGTTGAAACTTTTTATCAAATTTGGAACTTTTTCATGTTGGGGTTACTTATTCATGAGTTACTATTCATGAGTTCTTATATTCACGAGTACTATTCACGAAGCGTGAAGATGTTTTTTTGTGAAATTTCTATCTTTTGGTGTCGAAGTTACTATTCACGTATACGACACTATTCACGTATACGGCACTATTCACGAATACGGCACTATTCACCGAAAAATAAAATTTCTTCTTTTTATCCAAAATATCTATTCTGGATACTAGTTTTGATTGTACCCATATTTTGATCATTCTTGAATTTTACTCCACTCTGATTACTTATGAAGTATTTTTGAACTTGGATTGTTTAAAATACGAATCCTTAATATTGTTCTTTTGTTTCACTTGGATTCGCTTCCTTTAAAATATTTTCATCATCCTCGGTCTAAATGATGATATTCTTGAATATCTTTGGCACATAGTGCAAAGATGAATGATTTCTTGATGAATATCTTTGGCCGTAGTGCAAAGATGAGCAGTGTTGAGATGAACATGACCTCTTGATTAATATCTTTGGCCCGTAGTACAAAGATGAGCAGTGTTTAGATGAATATGACCAATGATGAATATCTTTGGCACATAGTGCAAAGATGAATATTTGATTCGGATATATATATGATTGGTGTTACGGGGTTAAAATATCGACGATGAACTTTTAAATTCATATATAGAAGATAGTAGTTTGCATTCTCTACTTAACTCTTCTAATGAATTGTTGTTTCAAACTGCGATTGTTGATTTAAAAGCTGGTTGTCTATTGTATTCTATTAGATTTTTCCTGTTGAAGACTAACGATAATTTGTTGTATATTATCTTAGTCATAATATTCTTCTTGGGCTAGTTGAGCTCACCCTTTTCCTTTTTGTTCCATTTTTCTTCTCAGGAGGCGAGAATGTAGCGAGTACGAGTCGGGGTATGGAATGATGGTTATAGAGAGAGTTGTTTAGTAGTCCTCACCATTTTTGTAAAATAATGTATAAATAATTGTGATGAGGATTTATTTGGGTATGTATATTGTCTAGAAGACAATAGTTGTATTTAAACTCACAGTATATATGTTGTCGTATTTTGCACGACAAATGTATTAATAAAGTTGTAGTTATTTCTGTACCATGTATTTGGCGACTCAGAATGGGTTGGATGGAATGGACCTATTTTGGGGGTGTCACAGTTGGTATCAGAGCTTAGGGATATGATCTCTGGCGGAGATCAAGGAATAGAACTAGGAGGGGAGAGATGAGTAAATCCTTCGCTAGTGTGTCCTACCTAAGCTTATTTGTTAGTTGGTCAGTATATAGGGATATTATGTGATATATTGATTTCCTTAATTAACCCTTGTTTTATGATAGTATTTGAGAATGTCGACTGAGAATATTAAAAGTGGAGTAAATGAGACCGTGGAGATGCATGTACTTACCAACGAGGAGAACGTGCAACAGGCTGACAATGTACCTCCTGTGAACAACACCACTGAGCAGATGATGAACGAGGGGATGTTTAGAAGCTTTTTGCAGTTCATGCAAAATCGAATGAAGGAGACTTCGTGTTCAAAATACGAGAGAAATGATAGCGATTCACGGGTGGTCACAACCAAGCGATTCGAAAGAGTTGGGACCACGAGTTACGTGGAAAGCCGGATCCGATTAAAGGCGGAGGCGTGGGTTAAACAAATTACCAAGATATTCGATGTCTTGGGATGCACGGAGAAACGAAAAGTTCCATTCGCTACTTTTATATTAAATAACGAGGCGATTCTTGGTGGGAATCTATGAAGCATACCCATCCAACACTTTCGGCATGTCGTGGGAGACATTTGAAGCAGTTTCAATGACAAATACTTCCACAAAGTATTAAATCGTATGAAGGAAGTGGAGTTTATTAGACTGGGCGAGAATAACATGGCGGTGTCCTAATGCGAGGCGAAGTTCGCGGAGTTATCGAGTTTGCACCTCATTTGGTGGAGAATGAGGAACATATATGACGCGGATGTTTACGAGAGGTTTGAAACCCGGAAGCATACGTCGATATCTCATTTCTCATAAATTTTCTCTCTATTCAGATGTTGTCAGCGAGGGGCTCGGTTGTTAGAAGCGAGATAACGATACGTTCAACCGAGGGACCATAACCGAGATTATCTGAAGATAGCGATCATCGAATAACGATAACCGGCGGAGAAAGAAGAATACGGACAAAAGCGGTAACCACTCTGGGTGGTAATCGTGGCCGTGAAAATAGAAGAAGCGAGTCGGGAGGAGATTTTAAAAGAGGAGATTCAACAACGACCATGTGAAGGCGTCGGCACCGATAAGAATGGTTCCAAGGAGGAGAAAGACCACCGGTCGTATGTTACAAATCTGCGGGAAGAGGGACATATCATTAAACCGCCCCTAGCAGTTTAAGGTATGTTATAATTGTGGAAAAGAAGGACATATTGCTCGAGATTATATGGTATCGAAACCTAGTCCGGTGGGAATGATGGCTCAAAAGGATGTCCCGGAAAAGTCAAAGTCAACGGTTCTGGTAGGCGTTTGTCGTGGCCGGTCAAAATCTGAGGAACCCGAGCGAAGTTATACGGGTTAGTTAATTATAAATTCTTGCGAAGTTTATACCTTACTAGATACTGTTCTACCCATTCTTTTATCTCTCTTGCTTTGCGCTCAGCGTTTGAACTTGACTATGGAGAAATTAGACTTTGACCTATTTATGGAGACTCAGTTAGGAGAAACTTTCATTACATCCGTTGTTTAGAAATCTTGCTTGATTCGAGTTGGCACTATCACATTACACAGTAACCTTATTTCTATAGAGATATTTGCTTTTGATGTGATTTTAAGGTTAACTACTCATCATGTCAAAATTGATTACTTTACGTAAGGTTGTTAGTTTTCATATTCTTAAGCAACTTTTGTTATTGAATTCAAGCAATCAAACCATTGTAGTCAAACATTTTCATATCAAGCCATGAAGTCATTCGTTTATTACGGATGTCAAGTTCTTAGTCCATGTTATGGATTTGAATAAAGACACGTCGATTTGAATAATATTCTGTTGTTATTAATTTTTCTGACGTATTTCTGAAGAATTTCTTGGTTTACTCCCAAAGATCGATATTAAATTTTGTATCGACTTTGAACCCGATACAAAACTCATTTCTAAAATCTCATATCGAATGGCTCTATTGAACTTGAGGAGTTAAAAATTCAACTATAAATTTGGTACACGAGCCTTTATCTGGTGACTTCCTTTGTGGAATGCACCAAAGCCCAGATTTCTCGTAGGGGACACCATATTAGATGCGATAGTAAAGCGATAGGTGTCATTGTAACGTCAATCCAAGGTTGGGATATGAGTCACGATTGAGAACAACCTAATTCGGTAATCGAAATACGTAGCTTTTAGGCTTAGTTGGTTATTATCGGAGATTCGTTGAAGGATATTCTCGAATCGCTATTCCATTAACGCAAATGACTCGTAGAGATACAAAATTTGAATGGAGCAAGGAATGTGGGAAGAGCTTGAAGAACTCAAAAGGAGACTCATTTCAAAGACATGTTACGACCATGCCATCCTCGGGAAGCGAGCGTGGTAGGCGGCGTGTTGAGTAGAAGATCGTATACAAGTCTGAGTACGATATTGTCAAAGACTCATTTAAGTATAATTTACAAATAATAGAGATGGAGATGAAAACTCTAGGTACCCACGTGATGATATCTGAGTGTAATCGACTTTAATCGATAAAGTTAAAATTTATTCAAGCTACACACGGAGTGATGAATTTGAAGAAGGAGGTCTGAAGTTGTTATTTCAAAAGCGAGAATCGGTGAGGTGAGGAAAGCTCAAACCTTGATTTATTAATCCATTTGAAATTCTCGATCGAATAGGAACTGTGGCCTATAGACTTCGTTTTACCTCCAAGTATGGCGCGTGTTCATAACATTTTTCACGTGTCGATGTTACGTAAATATGTGGACGACGACCGAACCACGTCATTGAGTTAGAACCCGGACGAGATATAGTCAAGACTTAACGTCACGAGGAGGTACTGTCAAAATCTTGGATAGGAAAGAACATATCCTATGTCTTAGAGGGTTATACCATAAGTTAAAGTATTGTGGAGAAACCATGCTATTGAGGAAATGACACGGGAGTTGGAAACGGAAATGAAAGCAAGGTATTCTCATCTTTTCAAATACCGAGTCGTCGTCAATTTAGAGGACGAAATTTCATAAGGAGGGAGGTTGTAAGACCCCAAATTATTAATAAATGAAATTTATTTTCCTCTATTTATTATTTTAAAATAGTAAGGGTTGATTTGATTAATGTGGATAGTTATGGGTAAAATCATGAAATATTTGAATAAGCAAGTGGTTATAAAATATTCATTATTGTCGGGGAATATTCGTTTGGTCGTGGAATATTAAATCTTTGTCGGGAATATTAAATGCAATGACTGTGATCTTTTTATGGGCCCCATAACTTGAGCGATTGGATGAAGAAAATGACAAATATAAGTTGTTTATAAATAACAGGCGTAGTTATTCAAGAATTATCTTTGTTGGAATACCCGTGGTTAAAACACACTAATACGCGTTGTTGAGCGATGAAGACGCAGTATTGCACCAATTATTGATTCTTACGTGAAAGTCACTTTTCTCAATAATTATTACGATAATTCTTATTAAATATTTTATTTATTGATTCAATAATTCTTTGCATTGATATTTTATATTCTTGTTGTTTTAATAAATTGTCATTACACAAAGATTTTTCCATTATCGAGCAATAATTCATATTATCTGTGGCGCCCCAAAATAGGTATACATCACCCATTCGAGTTGTCAATACATGATGCGAAATAACTACAACTTTATTATTACAACAATAAAAGCTGTGAGTTTAAATACAAATATTATCCTCTAGACAATATCTATACTCAAATAAATCCTCATCACATTTATTGATACATTATTTTACAAAAATGGTGAGGACTACTAAACAACTCTCTCTAGAACTTTCATTCCATACCCCCTACTGCGTCTTTCGCTATATTCTCGCCTCACGAGAAGAAAAATGGAACAAAAAGGAAAAGGGTGAGCTCAACTAGCCCGATAAAGAATATTATGACTAAGATAATATACAACAAATTATCGTTAGTCTTGAACAGGAAAAATCTAATAGAATACAATAGACAACAAATTTTAAATCAATATTATGACGTTAATAATAATTCATTAGAAGAGTTAAGTAGAGAATGCAAACTACTATCTTACATGTATGAATTTAAAAGTTCATCGCTCATCTTTTATCCTGTAACATCAATCAATATATATCTGGATCATCTTTTTGCTTTCTGGGCCAAAGATATTCATCGATTAGTCATATTCATCTAAACACTGTTCATCTTTGCTCTACGGGCCAAAGATATTCTTTAGAAATCATTCATCTTTTTGCCTTCTAAGGGCCAAAGATATTCCATAATATCATCATTTGAGGCCGAAGATGATGAAAATATTTTAAAAAACGAATCCGATTAAACAAAATGACAAGGATTAAGGATTAAGGATTAGTACTTTGTTTTATCCACGTCCAAAAATACCTCAAAAATAATCACGGTGGTGTAAAATTCAAGAATGATCAAAACATGGATACAATCAAAGCTAGTATCCGAATAGATATTTTGAACGAAAAGAAAATTTTTTATTTTTCGATGAATAGTCTTCAAGTATTCGTGAATAATTATGCATTATACGTGAATAATTATCGTATATCGTGAATAGTAACTCAGACACCAAAAGTTCCAAATTTGATAAAAACTTGGATCAATATTTTAACATAATGATATTGAAGAAATAATATCATTCTGAAAAAAAATAATATCCCTTACCTCGAAAGATGATCTTACAGTTTGAAACACGGGATATAGGTTATGACTTGAACTTGCCGTATATAGCAATACTCAAAGTATACTCAAAATACTCACAAGAATAAACTCGATAATATAGAGAAAAACTTGAGTTTACGTGTGATTTTCAATTCTAACCTAAGCACCTATTTATAGAAAATTGCTTAGAACACCAAAGCGAAAAAATTTAATATAATAATATTATATATATTACAAATTCTCTCATACTTAGCATCTGAAATCAGCAATCTTAACACATGTTAAATGAGTCCCAACAATGTAAAAAACGTTTTTGTAATTAAAAATATTTTAAACTTCCAAAAATTAATTATTTCGGAACTTCAGAACTTCAATAATTCATAATAAATAGCCCTTTTATCAGAAAATTCGAATCTCGCGAGTTTTTATAGGAAATTCAATTCTCTACAACTTTGCAGAAGAAAGTTTTTCCAAATTCCAAACAGAAATTGACCGAAATCCACAAACGGACGATTTTACAATTTATAATCAAATTTCGATCGATAAATGGGGTCCACCGAGCATGTTTAACATGTTTTAAATATTTATTGCAACAAAAAGACTCTTCCTCCTCGTATACTCATATATCCCACATTTGTTGTAAAAATATCACCATTATTATATTATTAAAATATAATAATACATTTAAATGAATTATCTTATCGAGAAAAAGATAAAATTTCACTTTTCAACAATTGTCACATTAAAATTTTTCTCCATCTATATCCACATAAAATCAATATTTTCCTCATCATATGAATCAATAATTAATTATTCACAAATAATATTACAGAATCACAATATTGTGAACTGGGCGGTTCAGGAAGAGGGCTTTCCAATAAAATTTCTCTCTTCTTTGGCGCGATTAGGTGACCAAACCTCTCCTTAGGCAGAACTTTCTAGACATTGCCAATAATGTTATCTAATAATATTATTCGGATAATATGAATTATTGCATTGATAATGAAAATCTTTGTGTAATGACAATTATTGAAACAACAATGATATAAAATATCTACGCAAAATTATTAAATCGATAAAATCTTGAGCAATAATTACTCATAACCATTATTATTAAGTAGTGCCTTCTTACGTTAGAATCAATAATTGGTGCAATCTGGTATCTTCTTCTTGTGTTTTAACCACCAAGTATTTTAACAAGATTAATTGGTAACAACTACGCAGTTATTTTTAAACCACTTATATTTGTCGTTTTCTTCATCCATAAACTTTTCAGTTATGGGGCCCACAAAATCTTTAGGCGGTATTTAATATTCCACGATAGCAAGAATATTCCACGACCAAACGAATATTCCCCACAACAATGAATATTTTATAACCACTTGCTTATTTTGAAATATTTAAGTATTTTACCCATAACTATCCACATTAATCAAATCAACCCTTACTATTTCAAAATAATAAATAGAAAAAATTAAATTTCATTAATAATAAGTTGGGGTCTTACATTATCTGAATAATATTATTGGATAACATTATTGGCAATGTCTAGAAAGTTCTGTCTAAGGAGAGGTTTGGTCACCTAATTGCGCGAGAGTAAGGAGAAATTCTTATTGAAAGCCCCTCTTCCCAGGAACGGCACAGTTGCCAATCTTGTGATTACGTAATATTATTTGTGAATAATTAATTATTGATTTATATGATAAGGAAAATATTGATTTTATATGGATATAGATGGAGAAAATTTTTAATGTGACAATTGTTGAAAATTAATATTTTATCTTTTACGATAAAATAATTCATTTAAATATATTATTTTAATAATATATTAACGGTGATATTTTATAATGAATGTGGGATATATGAGTATATGAGGAGGAAGAGTATTTTGTGGCAATAAATGTTTAACACATATTTTGTGTGTTGGTGGACACAATTATTAATGAAAAATTTGATTATAAACTTTGTAAAATCGTCTGCTTATGGATTTGGTCAATTTACATTTGGAATTTGGAAAAACTTTCTTCTGCAAAGTTGTAGAGAATTGAATTTCCTATAATTAGTTGCAAGATTCGAATTTTCTGATAAAAGGGCTATTTATTATGAATTATTGAAGTTCCGAAGCTCCGAAATAATTGATTTTTGGAAGTTTAAAATAATTTAAATAAGAAAAACGTTTTTTTATTACTTTTTCTAGAAGGTTGGCATGTGGGAAATGTTAGGAGCTGATTTCCAAAGAGGCGTAGGAAAATTTATTATTAATAATATATTATATTAAATTTTACGCTTTGGTGTTCTAAGCAATTTCTATAAATAGGGTGCTTAGGTTAAATTGAAAATCACACAAATCAAGTTTTCTCTCTATATTATCGGCGTATTCTTGTGAGTATTTTGAGTATATTTTGAGAATTGCTATACGGTGAGTTCAAGTCATAGCCTATATCCTGTTTTTAACTAAGTCTTGTCTTTCGAGGTAAGGGATGTTATTTTCTTCTCAAATGATATTATTTGTTCAATATCATTATCTGAAATATTGGTTGAAACTTTTTATCAAATTTGGAACTTTTTCATGTTGGGGTTACTATTCATGAGTTACTATTCACGAGTACTATTCACGAAGTGTGAAGATGTTTTTTTGTGAAATTTCTATCTTTTGGTGTGAGTTACTATTCACGTATCGACCTTTATTCACGATATCTGACACTATTCACGAATACGGCACTATTCATAGAAAAATAAAATTTCTTCTTTTTATCCAAAATATCTATTCTGGATACTAGTTTTGATTGTATCCATATTTTGATCATTCTTGAATTTTACTCCACTCTGATTACTTATGAAGTATTTTTGAACTTGGATTGTTTAAAATACTGAATCCTTAATATTTGTTCTTTTGTTTCACCGGATTCGTTTCCTTTAAAATATTTTTCATCATCCTCGGTCCTAAATGATGATATTCTCAATATCTTTGCCCTCAGTAGTGCAAAGATGAATGATTTCTTGATGAATATCTTTGGCCCGTAGTGCGAAGATGAGCAGTGTGTGAGATGAACATGACCTCTTGATTAATATCTTTGGTCCGTAGTACAAAGATGAGCAGTGTTTAGATGAACATGACCAATGATGAATATCTTTGGCACGTAGTGCAAAGATGAATATTTGATTCGGATATATATTGATTGATGTTACGGGGATAAAATATCGACGATGAACTTTTAAATTCATATATAGAAGATAGTAGTTTGCATTCTCTACTTAACTCTTCTAATGAATTGTTGTTTCAGCAGCAGTTGTTGATTTAAAACTGGTTGTCTATTGTATTCTATTAGATTTTTCCCTGTTGAAGACTAACGATAATTTGTTGTATATTATCTTAGTCATAATATTCTTTACTGGGCTAGTTGAGCTCACCCTTTTCCTTTTTGCTCCATTTTTCTTATCAGGAGGCGAGAATGTAGCGAGTACGAGTCGGGGTATGGAATGATGGTTATAGAGAGAGTTGTTTAGTAGTCCTCACCATTTTTTGTAAAATAATGTATAAATAATTGTGATGAGGATTTATTTGGGTATGTATATTGTCTAAAAGACAATAGTTGTATTTAAACTCACAGTATATATGTTGTCGTATTTTGCACGACAAATGTATTAATAAAGTTGTAGTTATTTCTGTACCATGTATTTGGCGACTCAGAATGGGTTGGATGGAATGGACCTATTGTGGGGGTGTCACAGTCCACCAATGATTGCACCGTCATACGGATATTCCATGACAAAAAGAATATTTCCCGAATAAACGAATATTATATGACAACTTGCTTACTTTGCAAAATTTGCACATATCACCTATAACTAAAGCATTTTTATCAAATCAACACCTTATTATTCAAAATAATAATTGGAGAAATTAAATTTTTATTCATAAAAAGTTGGGGTTTTACACTAGGGGCCGAACTCTAGGCGGCGAATAAGCAAATTAAGGCAAAAAAATCAAGTTCTTGAAGGGTGGTCGCTGTTTTGACCATACTTTTTGATCCGTTTGGAATTACGGGGCTCATAATATATCAAATTGAAATTTACAATGAACTTTACGAAAATCATTGCTTTTAGCCATGATGGACATTGTTACAAGTCCAAAAAAGGCTCAAAACAATGTGCTTAGGCTGTCCGAAGTTTTTCAAAAAATTTTGGAAAAACTTTTTCTTGCATAATTGTTATTTCTAACTTCTACTGACTTTGTTTCCTTTTATTTTTAGGTGTTCTTAAGTTTAAGTCTCAGACTTTCTTCTTTATCATGGTAAGCAGTTAAGTTCGAATGTTTTCCTTTACCATCTTTCTTTGCTTTTTAGAATTCTTATGCCAAGTTTTCTTTGTTTTTAGGCCCTTTTCGTTGAACATTATGCAGACCGACCCTAAAACCACCAAGGAGACCACATTCATCAGTGAGTGGGGAAGAGCTCCCTTCTTTGGGCCTTTTGACATTTTCTAGGAGCAAACCAAGACTTGTGACCATACAACTTTTCCTCCGCCAGAGAAAAGAGGCTTGTTTCTATATGTTGCGGCTTGTGGAGGTTTGGATGACTTCCCCCATTCTGATCGCATTCACCACATATGAATAGAGAAACAAAAGTATCCTTTCAGCCCCATCCGCTTCTTGTCCGATTCATCCATTCGTATTCAGGGATGACAACATTGGACCGGCGAGATCCTTGGAAATTCCAATTATGCGGATATACTAAAAAGTGCGAACATTTTACGTTATATTCTTCTATGTAGGGATCTACGTATCCAGGACGACCATGATGCCCTTACCATATTGATTTCACGCTGGTGCTCCTTTACATGAACATTCATTACTGCCTAGGGGGAATTCACCCCTAATCTAGAGGATGTTTATGCCATCAAACAGTAAGTTTCTCTTATATTACTTTCATTTATCGTCATTTATTTTAGATTATATACTTATTCTGAACTATATCTAGTAGCCTTCTTACTGCTGTTTCGACTTCTTGTGGTCCATCCAACATGTCCCCTAGGGAGACCGAGTTTTTTTACATACTTAATAGAAGCCTTTAGGCGAGCTTCCAATTATACCTCACGATATAAAGGTGATACACTCTTTCCCAACTTTGAGACTTCCAGCTGACAAAAAACCTCTTGGCTATCTTGGGTATGCTACTTTTTTCGGGATTATAAGCCTAACCACTGGGATAATTCCATTCACAAAAAATTTATCCTCGCTTTTTATAAAGAGCCTTGCCCTTTTCCTCTGGCAGTTATCTAGCTAATGTTTACCAGAGTTGACTTTTTTACCAGAGCTGACTTTTTTACTAAATAGTGCAATTAAAGCGTGGCGAGAGGGGGGTTCATTTAGGGCTTATAAAGGGACGTATTATCATTATGTAAGGGGATTCCGCCCCTTGGGGGATCAATTAGCTATCGCTACTTTCTTTCTTCAATTTGAATAAGTAGATTAGAGTAGATTAAAGTAGTGATTTCTAGAGTTGATTAGATTGAAGATTTGAAGCAATTGGAAAACATTAGAGATTCAATATTGGAGCAGGAGAATAGATTTGCACTTCAATTATCTACTCTTAACCTCTCTTTGATTCCTATTTGTAATTTTATGATGTTTATTCAATATGTGGATGATAGATTTGTTTCAACTATGATTTAAACTCTATTATGAGATTGCAATGGATTCTATGGATTTGTTTATTCTGATATATTTCATTGTTAACCTTATTGATTGCTATGGGATTGTCTATTAAGATTCATGCTTATTGTGAGACCCCAGATTTTATGAATAAATATTTATTTTTCTCGAAATAATTTTTTTTATATTATGGTGTGGATTTGATATAATGTTATAGTTGTGGATAATATTTACAAATTTTGCAAAGTAAGCAAGTGGTTATATAATATTCGATTGGTCGGGGAATATTCGTTTTAAACAGGGATCATTTGTTTGACGACACAATCATTGGTGGACCCCAAAACGGAAGTATTGTCGTAGTTAGAAAATGACAAAATTATCTTTCTATAAAAATAACGGCGAAAGTGTTACCGTTAAAACTGTTGAACTACTCGGTAGTAAAAAATGCGATGTCTGGCGTGGTTGCGTAGTAGCACACGGTATTGATTATTGATGCTTACGTGATAAGTCACCGGTTATACTCAATTATTGCTTTCTGATAATTCTTTGCATCGTTATCTCTCATATTATTAATTCAATTATTATTCTGATATCATCGCATAATATGATATATTATTAAATCAATAATTGAGACGACAAAGTTTTATTATTTACAATATTGACAATGTCTAGAAGTTCTGTCAAGGAGAGGTTTGGTCACCTAATTGCGCGCCAATAATGAGAAATTCTTATCGAAAACCCCATTTTTCCTGGGAACGACCTGGTTGTTAAATATTGTGAATTATAATATTAATGATGAATAAGTTCGTGTTGATTAAAGATGAATTTTATAGTTCCATTGTGTTGGAATTAATTGTGTTAGTGGAAATTGACATTTGTTTTGATAATAATTGATGTCTGGAGGTTATATTGTTCAATCGGGTATTCGGGGCACTTTTCGTGTCGGAGTACTATTCACGAGTTACTTTCACGAGTTACTATTCACGGGGTACTATTCACCCGTAAGATATATTTCTTTTCTGTCCAAATCATTTTTGGGTACAATATTATTCCATGAGGAGATGTGCTAATTTTTCAGACCGTTGGTTGAAGATATAATATTAAATCAATATGGACCGTTGGTGGAAAGTTATAATAGTGAATCAATATGGATCGCTGGTTTAAAGTTTTAATAGTAAATCAGTATGGACCGTTGCTTTAAGTTTTAATAGTAAACCAATATTTATCGTCCATTTAAAAGTAAATCAATCTGGACCGTTCATGAATTAGTTACTATTCAGTCCATTCTCCTATAAATAGAAGCTCATTCCTTCATTATTTCTTACGAATTCACTGAAACTCTAGAGAGAAAGAAGAAAAGTATTTTGCTACTTCACTACTCCAGTATTCAGTTTTTCTAAGGTAGAAGATATTATTTGTTGTACTCGTAAGGGGTATTCTTTCTTTCTTATTCATGAAGAGAACTTCTGTTATTCCATTCTTTATTATTCTGTTGGAATAACCTGTATACGTGGGATACCCTATACTTGGTGAAATTCTTCTCATTATTTCATTCTTTATTATTATGTTGAATAACTTTGTTTATCTGCAATCACCGCATACATGGTGAAATTCTTCATTATTCCATTCTTTATTATTACTGTTGGAATAACTCACATGCATGCGGTCTATCGCATCGCTTTGGTGAATTATGTTGTTATTCTATTCTTATTATTACATTGGAATAACTTTTGTTTTAGGTGAAGTACTGCATACATGGTGAAATTCTTCTAATATTCCGTTCTTTATTATTTTGTGAATATCACATGCAATCGCGTTTACACCGGACTGGTTCTATTATTTATTATTACATTAGAATATCCATACATGCATTTATCTTTAATTCTGGTTCCATTATTTATTATTACATTGGGAATAACTTTTGCATGCGATCGATCTATCGCACGCATGGTGAATCCTACATTATTCCATTCTTTATTATTACATTGGAATAACTTTTGTCATGTGGATTACCACATGCATGGTGAATGATCCTTCGTATTCATTCCTTATTAAATTGTGGAAATGATGCATTTTGCATTGGATTACCGCATGGCAGGCGAAAATCCATTTGCAGTTTTATATATTCTATTATACTCAGTTGGTTAAAGCTTTGACTTCTATACTCCATGAAATTAGTGGAATATCCTTGATATTTGCGCTTCATCCAGTATCTTTTTTCTGAGCATTCTTGAATTTTACTGCACAAAACAGTATTATGTTGACAATTTAGACGTTATTGAGTTCAGGATAAATTAACTTATAAATCTTTAAAATTTATTCTTGAACTTATTTTATTGAATTGTCATTATCCTCATGCTTATATTATGTTGAAAGTCATCTTTGTCTTACATGCATAGATGGACTTGGTATGATTATGACCAGAGATTATTCGGTATAATTATGACCGTAATGTGATGAATGATGTGGTGAAAGTCCTCAGTGGCCTGTAGTGCATTGATGGACAGTTGTTGGTATGATTATGACCAGGAATTATTCGGTATAGTCATGACCATTGATGATTACATGAATATCATTGGTCGTGGAGCAGGGATGATTCGATTTTATTTATTAAGCTGAGTCTCAGCGATAAAGTTGATGAAAAACTTTTTAAATCATAGAAGATAATAGATTTTATACCTTACTTGACTCTTCTAATGGATTGCTTATTCCGCTGCAGTTAAACTTGATGTCTATTGTATTTTATCAGTTTAACATTGTTGAAGGCCAATGATAATTTGTTCTGCATTATCTTAGTCATAATATTTCTTACTGGCTAGTTGAGCTCACCCTTTCTTTCACTGTTCTCTTCAGGAAATGAGAACGTAGCTGGGACTAGTTGAGAAATAGAGTGATGGTCCTAGATGGTGCATTAGTAGTCCTCACTATTCTATGAAATAGTGTGATAATAAATGTAATGAGGACTCCATTGAGTGTGGATATTGTCTAGATGAAAATATTTGTATTAAAACTCACAGCCTATGTTTTGTCGTAATTTACACTACTGTTTTATAATTAAGTTGTATTTGTATTTAGTACCTTGTATCTGGCGACCCAAGATGGGTGATGCATATCTGTTTTGGGGGCGTCATACTTATTTGCTTAGTTGATTGGCCATCAATTACTGTGATAACCCATATGAACTTGAAAGATAGATTATGGGTTTAGATTTGATCTTGATAGCTTATGTTTGTATGTTCTACATGGTGATGAAATGTATGATTCGTGCTTAGGATAGACATATACCGAGGCATAGCTCGTAGTCATTTGAGAATTTGGGTTTAAACCCTAATTATTTGTAAATCACATAGACATATAATGGTTTAGGTAATATGGGTGTTCATGTGTATTCTATCAACTGTGGATTACATGTGATATGTGTATGGTACATTGAGAGATGACTATACTTTATTTTCGTGTTCTCGACTAACAATCCGGTATAATTAGTTTGGCTTAACATGAAATGTGTGGATTTGAATGAGTCAATAGATGAAATTGTGATCTCAGGTCTTCATTATCTAGTCTCACTATAGGAATAGTTAGGTTTATTTAATTTCATAGTTTAAATATAAAATATAATATCATTCGTTCAAATAAGACCGAAATGGTTATGGGCTAGTACTTGGTGAACTTTATTAGTTAATTCTCCGTGGGAACGATACTTTACTTACTCTTTATTACTTGTTGACCGTGTATACTTGCACGCATATATTGATCGTTAAAACGACCAACAAGTTTTTGGCGCCGTTGCCAGGGAATTAGCTTAATAAATTTTTGCCAACATTAATTTCAATCAAATTGGTCTTAATTTAAACATTTTTTTATTTTAATTATCTTCCTATATTTCTCTCTTTTCAGGTACCATGGATGACTTTACTTATCAATGGCCTTATGCGAATATGACTCAACCAAGGGACATAAGTACTGAGGGACTCAATGGATTTTCTACATTGTCAGCACAAATTGCAACACTTTCGGAGAGGTTGGATGTTCTTGCAGCCCAACATACTCGAGAGATAGCAGTTACATGTGAATATTGTCTTTGGCGAGCATCCGAAGTTATCGGTCTGACATCGTGGTTGGACAAAATGCAGTTTGGGGGTGATTGCCTCAACAACTATGTTTATCCCAATTATCATCAAGGTTGGGGTTATCACTCAGATTTTGAATGGAGTTATAACTATCGAGACCCATACTGTGTCCCAAGTCCAACACATCCATCGGATTTCTCATATCCACATCCATTGAGACAAGAAGAAAATTCAGAGTTAAAGGAATTCATATCTAAGAGCATAGCAGACTAGGAAGAGATGATAATGAGTCAGGAGTTATCAACCCAGAATCTTAATCGACAGATGGAGCAACTCATTAACTCTTCAATGAATGATCCTCAATACAAGAATTTTGAAACTGAATAGGATAATTCAAGACTGGAGGATTTGTGGTTCAAGTTTGTAGTATCAACTGAGGAGAAGATGATTGAGCAAGAGAGGTCAATTTGAAATCTTTAGAATTAGATGGATCAAATGTTCGAAGCCTTGAATAATCGCCCTCCAAACAATTGGTGCTATGACATGGACGATGAAACTGATGGAGAGATAAAAGTGTACATGCCACTGAATGAACTGAAAGGAGTGGACATTGAGGAGAAAACTGGGGGTATGGAAAATGAAGAATATGAGCTGACTTGTATAATACCCCAAGTGCCTTTTTAGTTAGAGTTAAAAAATTTAGTGAATTTTGCACACCCATGTCACCTTGGTAGTCACATCCAAAGCAAGAATTTCTGCGATTGTGAGGCCTCTTACAAACCATGGTGGGCTGAGAAAGAGATAATAGAAGAAGAAAATCCCGTTGTATCTTTTATGCCTCAATGCAAAAATCTATTCACAGAATCTGACGGAGAAGCACTTTAGCGATGCAATGGAACTGGGGACATCATGTACAGGAAATATGCTAGGTGGCTTCAATCCGAAGACTTTCATGATGGGGAACCTACCAAAGCATATAGCGGTTCTAATGGATGGAGGGTTCCTAGCTTTTCTTAGAGGAATTGGATAGCAGTGTCAAGAACAGAGTCCAGCTAACGAACTATAAACTGAGCGCTAGATGGGAGGCACCCCATCCAATCTTTCCCCCTCCCTGTTTAATTCTTATTTACATTTCCATTTACTTATTCTCCTATGTTTAATTTTTCATGCTTTCCATATTTAGTAGATGTTTGATATATAGTTATAAGTCTTAATAATAGTTTGATTGTGTCTCCTCTCAAGTTCAATCCAATTGTTATAAGCATTCAGGGTCAAACAGAAGTCAAAAAACTGAAGCTGCCAAGGTACAAGGTAGCCCGTCCGCGCCCAACTACAAGCCAAACATAGCGCGGTCGCGCCATATCTCCGTCATAGAAAATAAACACTGCTAAATTTTTATATTTTCTGACTCAAGCATTCGGACAGTTAGAAGCCCATACTCAATTTCCAACTATAGAATATCTCAAACTTATCCATCGCCTGATATACCATCGGATCTTGAGGAGGCGAACGAAGATGACATTGCCATTTAGGGGAGTATTCTTTCACTTTTAATTACAATGGGCACATTGTTCGTTTTAAGTTTGGGGGTATTGGGTTTAGTCAGTAGTTTAGAGCATGTAGTGTAATTGCATCATATAGAGTAATTTCATGTTACATATAGTTAATTGCATGTTAGTAGTTATTAGTTTAATTTGTAGTAAATTTTTATGTTTTTGTTTGCTTAATATCTGTTTAGTTGCATAACATTGCATAATCCCAGGTTTTTAGTTAGTTGAATTCTAATTTGGCCAATGATGACATAGAACTTTGATAGATTTTTGAATTTAGTGGATGACATGAGTTTAGTTATAATGTTATACATGATTTAATTCATGCTTGTTGTTTAGATGCTATCGGTTAGCACATAGGTGTTCATATCTGCTTGTTGGTTTAAGATTAACTTGTTTGCCTGCTGAGATGAAAACAATATTTTTAAAGATAGGATTGTGTAGGAAGTGAGCATTGACTATGAAAACACTGAAATTCAAACTATGGGAACGCATGGGTATACTTGCTATATTAAAAAAATAGAAAAAAAATGAAAAAATATTGTGGCTAGTCTTGTTTCGGGGCCTTTGTTACTTGAGTAAGTACGCCCGAGGGGATTGTCTCTACACCTAGCGCCCTAAGGTCTTAATGGTCTGGGAGTCATTGGTTGAAAGCTCGCTAAGGGGTAACACTGTTAGCCTAATGGAATGAGACATTGCACAGTCTTGAGAAATAAAAAAAATTCAATAAACACTGAGAAAAAGTGCGAAAATCGCCCTATTGAGTAAAAATAAAGCAGAATAAACCCTTTGTTAAACCTTAGCTTGTACTGATGTGTTGGAGTAGTTGTTGTTTCATTTATATGCACAATTCTTGATTTGAACCTCAGTTTTCTTTTTTAAGCAGTATAACATGTGAAATCTTGACCTTTGTCAAGCTTATCTGTGAACACAACACACACACACAATATCTTAACAACAGGTTAGGATTATCTGATTGTATGTCATTATGCATGTAGCTTAGTTTGATGCTTTGTTCTTGGATCTTGATACTTCTCTAAGGCATATCTTATTAGAATTCTTAGCATGGCTGGATATCTTGGGATTCATTTGCATAGTAGTGTAGCTTGCATAGCATGTAAATTGCATTATATTGTGTTGCTTGGGGACAAGCAACGGTTTAAGTTTTGGGGTATTTGATAAGTAGGTTTTATACCTACTTATCCGATATCAGTTACTTGAATTAGTTGTTTAAACTCATGTTTCTTAGTTACTTTTCATGCATTTCGTGTTCATTTTGTAGATCATATGCTTGGGAACGATGTGAGCGACTATTGGTATGAAAACGTAAGGAAAAGCAACCCGGACATCATTTGGGCTATCATGTTCATTTCATGTTCTTGGCTTGAAACTTGGATTATGATGTAGAGCTTCTTCTTAGCTTTCCAGAACATCTTGAATCATTCCAATCGGAGTTAGGATCCAAGAGTTATGACCTTTGTACCAACGAACGTTGAACGTCACTATTTTGGATGACCATTTGCATATGTCCCCTACAACCCAATTTTCAGCTTTCATCCGTCAATTATTTCTCAATTATCAAAGAATGAAAGTTGTAGAGCTCGTCGAGAGCTTCGATTTGATAAGTGGCAGGCCCCATAACTCCTCACGGATCAAATGTTATGGATGTTTTACCAGAGGACACTGCAGCAGAAAATCATTAGTGCGGGCGCGCGGATTCCTAGTGTAATTTGAGCGCGGCTGCGCGATTCCCTGGTGCGAAAAAATGTTATCTACTACTTGGCGCTGTAGCGCCTAACTCCAGCCATTTCGGTATGGTAGGGCCACTTCTAATGTTGACCAGAGCTGACTTTTTCACTAAACAGTGCAATTGAAGCGTAACTGAGGGGGGGGTTCATTTAGTGCTTATAAAGGGACGTACTATCATTATGTCAGGGGATTCCATCCCTTGGGAGATCAATTAGCTATCGCTACTTTCTTTCATCAATTTGAATAAGTAGATTAGAGTAGTGATTTCTAGAGTTGATTAGATTGAAGACTTGAAGCAATTGGAAAGCATTAGAGATTCAATATTGGAGCAGGAGAACAGAATTGCACTTCAATTCTCTACTCTTAACCTCTCTTTGATTCCTATTTGTAATTTTATGATGTTTATTCAATATGTGGATGATAGATTTGATTCAACTATGATTTAAACTCTATTCTGAGATTGCAATGGATTCTATGGATTTGTTTATTCTGATATATTTCATTGTTAACCTTATTGATTGCTATGGGATTGTCTATTAAGATTCATGCTTATTTGCTTAGTTGATTGGCGATCAATTACTGTGATAACCCATATGAAAGACAGATTATGGGTTTAGATTTGATCTTGATAGCTTATGTTTGTATGTTCTACATGGTGATGGAATGTATGATTAAATGCTTAGGATAGATATATCTTAGAGGCATAGCTCGTAGTCATTTGAGAATTTGGGTTTAAACCCTAATTATTTGTAAATCACATAGACATATAGTGGTTTAGGTAATATGGGTGTTCATGTCTATCAACTGTGGATTACATGTGATATGTGTATGGAACATTAAGAGATGACTATACTTTACTTTCTTGTTCTCGACTAACAATCCGGTACAATTAGTTTGGCTTAACATGAAATGTGTGGATTTGAATGAGTCAATAGATGAAATTGTGATCTCAGGTCTTCATTATCTAGTCTCACTCTAGGAATAGTTAGGTTTATTTAATTTCATAGTTTAAATATAAAATATAATATCATTCGTTTAAATAAAATTTAAATGGTTATGGGCGATCTTGGTGAACTTTATTAGTTAATTCTCTGTGGGAACGATACTTTACTTACTCTTTATTACTTGTTGACCGTGTATACTTGCACGCATATATTGATCGGTAAAACGACCAACAGTCATCCATTCGCTTGTCAAGAGATAGTCCTGAGGATTTAAACCACCATTTTCTGTGGACCACCATCTTAGGTGGATTTTTGATATTCTTACATCTGCAGTTCAGAGATCTTTCAATGGTAAAGCTAGTATTTGGTTGTCCATCATCTTGTATTGATGAAGTTTGTGTAACAAAACTTCTTATAGTTTCGACATGAGCATCAACTATTAATTATTGATGCTTGTTTGTTGTATGATACTAAAGCATGTTGTCTTGAATAGGCTATTGTGGCCTTTGATTGTATTTCTTGAAATCTAGTATATATAAGCCTCCATCATTTTTTGCCTTCATGTGGCTTTAGCATATCATCAACCATATTTGTTATAAATGTATTCTTGTCTGCATTATTATAGTAAGATAGCTATGGAGGAAGAGTAAGCAGGGGCATATAGAGTCATGTTTATGCAGCTTAACTCCATTTTATTGATAGGTGAATTCATCTTTGTATCTCCACCTTCTAGTGATCAAGCTCCAAGGTGTATTCTTTGACATTTAAGTTTTTAAGCCGTATTATATATCTAAGGCAGGCTTCTAATGTCTCTTGGACCGATGTCACCTATGCCTTTGTCACGTTGTCGCGATCTTTGGCTTCTCGTGTAGTTTTCTCTGTCATGAAAGACTTGAGGGAGATCATCCCTAAGTCCTTATGTATTTCTCACATCTTTTCTTAATTTTAGTTATCTCGTTCATCGTCATGATAACCAAAGTTAAATCACTTTGGAATTTTTAAAAGAGTGTGCCTCCTAGGAGCCGAACCCTAGTAGGGGAAACCTTGAGTTCTTCTTCTATTTCTCATTTCTTCCATTCTTGTCCTTGTTTTGTTTAGTAGTTAATTTTGTGTTAAGAAAGGAACTTCATTGGCATCAGTTTTAAGAGTTGAACCCTTAGGTTATTTTCAAAAATTGAGTTCAAGCATCTTTCAGGCTCTTCTGTAGAGTTGCTTCTTGGTCGCTTTCAAAGATTGAGTTTAAATTGTTAACCCTTCCATCCGAATCATCCTACCAAGGGGAGACTATTTGAAAAAGGGTGTATTAAACTCGTCTGCCAACTCCGAAGAATGCTTTGTCGAGAATATATATATTTTTCATGGATTGTCCTATAACAGAACCAAATTTGTTAATCATATAGGCATTTATATATTAACACATGTGTACACATGTACAAATAAAAATATGTAAGGAATCATATAATGTACTTCTCTTAATTTGAAAAGTTGGAATTATGGAGTCTTTATGCCCTCAGTTTTCTTTACTTTGAGAAATCGAAAGTAGAAAAAACTTCTTGGAATAGTTCCTCAATTTTTTTTCTTATTTGCTTTAATCAGTGGACTTTTCTTTTCTTATTTTAAAAGTTCTCATTTTTAATAACTTTTGTTGGTAAGACCTCTTTAGCACTAGTAGTATTCACCGATGAAGTCTTTGTTAGCCTTCTGTTGTTGTCGGTGAAACTCTGTTTGTAGTTCTCCCACTTCGAGTTGTGGGCATACCCTTCAAGAATTCTACACCTCCCCAGCAGAGTGACGAAAGAAATGTGGGTAAGGAAATCATACCTTGTTAGGGTTAGGGTTTCGTATTGGCTGAGGAGAAGAGAAATCCATGAATAGTACGGAATCGATTGATTGATTGAAGAGGGAAGAAGAACAGGTGAGCAATTACTCCAATGACCCGTGACAGAACTCTTAGGATCTGAGAACCTTATTAGGGTAACAAGGATCTAGAGAGCCTTCTTGAGTGCTTCAAGTTGAAAGAGAATCTCCAAGTCTTCAATTTCTCCTAAATTAAAAGTCCCTCCTTCATAGAATGGAAGGAGTATTTATGAAGTTTCTTGGAAAGTGGTCACGTGTCAGGCACATGACCTCGGAGAAATTTCAGAAATACCCTTAGTCACCAGAGTAATGCCCAAATCGTCATGTCATTCTAGCCACCAATCCAATCCCTCAATCAATTCCCAAAATGAGTTGTCTCCATAAGCGCGCCTTCTGCCTTGGGACTCATGGGGCTCCTTGTAAGACCCCAAATTTTATGAATAAAGATTTAATTTTTCTCGAAATATATTTTTGAATATTATTGTGTGTATTTGATATAATATTATAGTTGTGGGTAATATTTATAAATTTTGCAAAGTAAGCAAGTTGTCATAAAATATTCCATTGGTCGGGGAATATTCATACGAAGACACAATCATTGGTGGACCCCACAATGGAATTACTGTCAGAGTTAGAAAATGACAGAAATATCTTTTTATAAAAATAACGGCAAAAGTTTTACCGTTAACTGTTGAAATACCCGTTGATAAAAGTATAGTAATACGCGTGGTTGCATAGTAGCACACGGTATTGTACAATATCTTTGATTATTGATGCTTACGTGAGAAGTCACTCAGTTTATTTCAATTATTGCCACAGTAATTACTGCATTACTCACGTTATTGATTCAATTATTGTCATAATATTTTATATTATTAAATCAATAATTGAGACGAAAAAGTTATTCATATTATTATTTGCATTATTGATAATGTCTAGAAAGTTCTGTCGAGGAAATGAGTTTGGTCATCTAATTGCGCGCCAATAGGGAGAAATTCTTATCAGAAAGCCTCCTCTTTCCTGGGAATGATCTGGTTAATATTGTGAGTTATAATATTAATGATGAGTGTTATTAAAAATATGTTTTGAGAAGCCAAGTGAATTGAGATAAATAAAGGGGTGTTTTATGAAGAATTTGTTATAAATTTGGCTTATTACATGGACCCCCACTTACCCATTTTTCAAAATAGTCGGGAGAAAGTTATCTCAGTTTTGTTTTATATATATATATATATATATATTATAAGTCTTTTTTATTAGATTATAAATAGAATATATTATGTTTTATTTAAAGTTTTCGTTTTATTAGAATATTTTATTGCATAGTGCAACATAGTAAAATCAATTTTTTTTCAGAAGTTCTGCGCCGATCGTCTGTGAATCTTTCCTACTATTCACCCGTGAAAAAAAATTCTAAATAGTATCATTCCATTCTCCTATAAATAGGATGCTTAGTTTAGAATTGAAAATCACATCAGAATCAGAGAATTCCTTTTCTATAATTTTGAGCGTATTTTTTTAGAGTTAAAGGAAGCTTTGAGTGTAAAAAACAGTACAAGTTTTCTTCAAGAATATATCCGTTATACCAGTCGGAATTGCTCTTCTTTTGAGGTAAGGGGTATTATTTATTTCATATTCGCTTACGATATTATTTTTCGTATTCGTAAGGAATTTTATTTTCGTTTAATATTCGTAAGGAATATTATTTTCATTCAATATTCATAAGGAATATTATCTTCGTTCAATATTCGTAAGGAATATTATTTTCGTTCAACAATTGTAAGGGATATTATTTTTGTTCAATATTCGTAAGAAATAATATTTTCTTCCATACTCTGTAGTATGTAAGTAATATTATTTCGTTTTATATTCCTAATTCTACACTCATTTTGATAAGTATTGCTTCTATACTCCTTGAAATTAGTAGAATATCCTTGAAATTTGCGTACTATTCACGGGATACTATTCACTCGGGTAATATTCATCCGGGGTACTATTCACGAAGAAAAATTAATTCTTTTCTGTCCAAATTATTTTTAGTACGTGGATATTATTCTTGAATTTTACTCCACAAAGCAGTTATCATGTTGACAATTTGGATATTTTTAAACTCTGGATAAATTTAAAGTCTTTAATATTTATTCTTGATTTCGTTTGATTGATGCTTATATCATTGTCATCATCCTCATGCTTATATCGTGATAAAAGTCATCTTTAGCCCGTAGTGCTTAGATAGACTGTTGATTGGTATGATTATAACCAGGAATTATTCGGTATAATCATGACCTGTAATATTACAAATGATGTGGTAAAAGTCCTCATTGGCCCGTAGTGCATTGATGAACAGTTGTTGGTATGATCATGACCATGCGTTCTCTCCGGCCAAAGGTGCAAAGATAAATTATTGTTTGGCATGATCATGACCATTGACGATAATAACGAATATCCTTGGCCTGTAGTGCATGGATGATTCGTGGATCTGATAATAATGAATATTCTTGGCCCGTAGTGCATGGATAATTCAGTTAGGTGAATTATTTATTGAGCTGAGTCTCAGCGATAAAATTGATGATAAACTTTTAAATCATAGAAGATAGTAGATAACATGCTCTACTTGACTCTTCTAATGGATTGTTATTTCCGATGCGGTTGTTGATCTAAAACTTGTTGTCTATTGTATTCTATCAGTTGTTATACTGTTGAAGGCTAATGATAATTTATTCTGCATTATCTTAGTCATAATATTCTTTACTGGACTAGTTGAGCTCATCCTTTGCTTTCATTGTTCTCTTTAGGAAATGAGAATATAGCTGAGACTAGTCAGAGAATGGAGTGACGGTCTAGATGGTTGCTTTAGTAGTCCTTACTATTCTGTGAAATAGTGTGATAATAATTATAATGAGGACTTCATTTGAGTTTGGATATTATCTAGGAGACAATAATTGTATTAAAACTCACAGCTTATGTTTTATCGTATTCTGCACGACACTTAACAGTTGTATAAAAAGTTTGTATTTGGATTATGTACCATGTATTTGACGACTCAGAATGGGTAATGTATACCTATTTTGGGGACGTCACACTCCTCCCCGATCTCATGCTTCAAAACTCTTGTTGCTCAAATCACGCTTTCTTGCTCTTCCTTCTTTATTTGAGAATCTCGTAGCCGAAAATCCTCGGAAAAACTCTACGCATGACATGGGAGGTTGCGTCCTAGGGGGTCGAACCTTAGTTTTTTTTTTCCTTTTTGTTCATTTAATGCCCGCTCATTAATTGCGATCTTGTTCATTTACTTTCGTTTTTTCATTTAATTCATTTAGGTCATATGTGAATCTTAACTTGTGCATTTAATTCAATTAGGTCATGTAAACCGTAATTTACATTTGGGCACACAAAATTCCATATTTTTGAATTTTGTATTACGTATATTTTGATTTCCTTGTACCAACACTGATCAAAACACATGATTTTAGGGCTCAAAACATAACCCGGATTTCAACTTTCACTTATGAATATATATTAGCTCTTGTGATAAAAATAAAATATTAAAAATATATATAAATTCTTGTGGAATGAAATGGAATATTGGTGGTGTTATGTCATGATGTAATGAATCAAAAATTAAAGGTGGCCCATGGACACGTCCAAATGATGACAATGTCTTTCCCATAATGATGAATTTCCACCGTTTCTTCCACTGTGTGGGATCCATTCCATTCATCAATCATTGACATCCCGGCCCCTAACTAGCCTCCACATTCTTTTAATCTTTGACCGACAAAATTCCCTCAAGACCACCATCAATTTCTGACTGTTATCCCTATTTTTAACTGTCCAGGTAACAACTTCCTGCCTCTACAAACCCATACAATATTCTTCAAACTTTAGAATCTCAATTATAACTCATAGTACTACTCATTCTGTCCTACTTTCAAACCTAAGACTACATATATTCATGTCAT
Organism: Panax quinquefolius; assembly: GCA_020205615.1. Taxonomy (NCBI): domain Eukaryota; kingdom Viridiplantae; phylum Streptophyta; class Magnoliopsida; order Apiales; family Araliaceae; genus Panax; species Panax quinquefolius. Next base: position 4,743,405 of record CM035170.1, on the reverse strand, counting down.
AATTCTAAGACTATATTTCATCCTAATGTTTGGGAAGCCTGTGGAAGGAGTAGGAGTAGGAGAGAAACTAGAAAAAACTTGCATTTTAATTTTTTGTAACGTCAGTTGAAACTGATTAGAATTCTGACTATCACCTTGCTAAGGAGTAGACTCGAACCATTTGAATTCTGGCAGCATCTTAGTGAAGTGTAGACTCGAACTTGTCACAGTAAATTAGGGAAAGGCTTAACTTTGATCTACACTTACTATGAATATCATGTGTGAGCTTGTCATATATATGTATCCCATATCGAAAGTATGAGTATGAGATATCGATGCATGTGAGGTTGTCTAAGCTTGAACCTCCTCCCTTGGATAGCTAGCTTTTCAGATGAAAATAGAGGTTTGAGTCTATATTAAAACAACACCATATATAGAGGTTTATGTCATACTATTAACTATGATAAAAGAAAATTTTTAATTTTTTTTTTGATATGGTTTAAAATTCATGCTGAGCATATCATATTCTAAATTTAGACGTTATATTAAAATTGAGATGGAAGAAATACCACTTTGTAGGTTCAAGGTAACTATTCTTTTGCTGTTTAATTGATAAATAATGTAAAATTCAAGCTCACCTAGCTAATAAATAACAGCTGCCTCTTTGATTTAATCATCACCACCCAAATGATATCTTTTATTTGATGTTCAATCGTATCCTGAACAAAATAAAGAAGATTACTTTAAAAAGCAAAAAAAAATCTTTATATTTCACCTTACAAAAGAGAAAAGACCGCGATCATGATTTCAGATAGTCCTTGTTCTCTCTCTTCAATTTCTCTTAATTATCTCTATTCCATATGATTAAAACAAAGGATTCTTGGTCTATTCATAGATATAGAAAATGTTATCGGTAGCGTAGCAAACTCTACAAATCTCGTGATATATAAAAGAACTTGATAAAGAGCTAGCTAGTCCACGAGATTTTAATATTGAGAATTAATTATTTACAAGTTCTTTTTAGTTCGATTTCACCTGTGTGAATTTATTTATATCTTATGTGAGGTTTATTTCCTTTTTTATGTGAATGTTGAATGATTTTGTAATTTTTCACTGTTAGCGTAGTTTATTGATATTTTATAATTATTTACTTGATTATGAGGAAAAAAAATTGACATTGACAAGATAGTTGTGACATTAATTCTTCTTTAATTTTACTTTTTTGGAACAAAAAATAACATTCTCAAAGTAAAAGATGCATTTTGGGCTTGTAGAAGTAATCATAAAACAATAAAATTTAACCTGAATATCATATTCTCATTTTTAAATGAAGAGAGAAACAACCTTAAGACAGACAGTATGCATTCAGGATCTTCTGGAGCATGGACTAGCAACAGAACCATCTTCTATTTCTTCCATAATTGTAGGGACAAAAACTAGAACAATAATTAAGGTGGAAATTATGGACCCCTATGGAACTAGGCAAATTAAAGATTTCTAAACAACAAACTAATCTTCTCGTGATTGAAGGGTACGGTTGGTCATATATATATATATATATATATATATATATATATATATATAGTCTAACTAAAAAATGATAAAATTCTCAAAAAATACAGAAAAATAAATCAAATATTTAATAGTATTTTTTTTAGATAATTTACAATATTTAACCGTGTAAACTAAAATTAATTGAATTTTTGTCAATTTTTTGTTTAAAAATGTCTGGAGAAAAATAATTTGATAAGCCAGAATATAAAAAGAGAGGGATAATCACGTGAATGGGTAAAATATTAAAATTAAACTAGAGAGAGGCCTCAAGTTTTGGAAGCCCCATAGTCATCATGTCATACTAGTTTGTTTTTTCAAATTAGTTGTTGGTGTCGAGATGTCACAAATTAATTTCATTATGTTGCCCAAAGCCAACATTTTGGTTCAAAGTTGCAGGCTTCTTTGAGACAGAGATTCATCATCTTCTAGAGGAGCAACTTTGAAAGTATCTCATAAGAAAGAAAAATGTATAGGTTTTCTGCTTCAAATTTACGGTGTTATGTAATTCGGTTGTGGCACTGTCCATATCTTTTGAATTTGTTTCGGATTTTAATATAATTTCTTTTTGTCGATAAAAAAAATAAAATAATAAATAATCATGTCAACTGTAAATGCCCAAAAGGGTGAAAAGAAAGTAAATGCCCAACGTAATGTTAAAAATCATGCCGGTGGCTGTGGACGTCGAGCCATATGTCAAACATTAACACAAGGAAACATAATCCATTCTTGGCTTTGTGCGTAAAAGAAAGATTTGCGTAATGGCAAAATCTCTGTTATGACTAGTTTATATTTTGAATTCCACAATATGCAATAAGCATTTGCCACTTTATTTATGTCATATCATATCTGAAGAAATTACATAAATTAATTATAAGAGCAATCATATACTTTTATCACTTGATGAACATGCATAACTTCTCGACAAAATTTGATGGTTGAAATTGTTATGAAATTTTAAAAGTATATTTGCATTTTTTTTTCATTCTAACCATGTTGTTACAAATTAAATAGCCTATAACTAAATGTAGGTGGCTTTTGTAAGTGATGTTATAATGAATAATTTATAAAAGTTAAAAGAAAGTGAGGTGAGAAATTATGAAGAAAAAACAGATCCTGTGTGTGTGTGTGTGAGAGAGAGAGAGAGAGAGAGAGAGAGAGAGAGAGAGAGAGAGAGAGGAGTATCCCATATATCTTCAAGACTTTGAGTCTTCATTTAAGAAATTTATTTCATGTAAATCATCAAAAGTAGATTAAACATGTTTCACTAGCCCCAACAATATGCATCATGGTATGCATTAATAAACTAATCATTTTATGAATTATAGGAATTCATGTTGAGTTTGGATTGAAGTAATTAAATAAAATAATTTTAAAATATTTTAATTGTATGTTTGGTTGTTGTTGGTGGTGGATGTTGCCATATAATTAATTGCAAAATTGTCACATATATATTCATTCTATTGGAATGAATTTTATTCCACCTTCTCCACATAGAATAAAAGAAACAAAGAAATGACATGAATTTTCATTCTATTGGAATGTGATTTATCCTCCAAAATGATCATCAAATACACTTGTTTTCTTTTTATTTACAAAAATAATAATATTAAAAGAGAGTGATTCCACTTGCTTTCTTTTTATTTACAAAAATGTCACCCGCGGCCCTACTTATTTTTTTAAAAATCTCCAAAACGACATAGTTTTAATAAAGGTATGATATTTAAGAAAAAAATATGTTATTTAAGAGATATGATTTAGATTCGTCCTCGTATACAGATAAAATCTAAAGAGAGGTATGCTATTTAAGAGATATGTTTTTGATCCGTTATGTGTGTGTATATGATAATTAAAAAATATATTTGATATTGTTAACGCCAGGATCTTCTGCCACGTCCCAATCACGTAAGACGCCCTGCTCCTGCACAGTAAACACGACAAACACCACAAGCTTGACGGCGGTTCCGTCGGGGGATAGCTCAGGCGTGAGAGTCAGTATACGTGCTCACAAGGTTAAACAATGGAGGAATATAATGTCTAGTGTCTTGAGAGAGAAATAATAATTCTCTGTGTATATGTGATTATGAATGAAGAAGTGTATGAGAGCGTACCTCTTTGTGAAGACTTCCTTGCTAAGTTATACTCTCTTTGCTCGGATTACTGGTACCACTACTACTACCGACACACCCCTTTGATCTCGATGGGTTCTCCTTGCGCATGTAGTTTATCCACTTGCTTTTGGTCATCATTATTACTGGCCACTAGGTTATGATCCCATCCACATTAATGCATGGCGGGTTCTCTAGTCAACCGTCATGCTTTTTCATCATTACAAATCAAAGATGTAGATATTTAAATATGTGATGGGTCGACCCACCGATTGGGTCCGATATCTTTGAAGGACTTAATAAAGATAATAAAGTGACTAGATCCAATAATGTCAACACCCAATAATGAAGACCCAATGGACTAATCAATATGTAGGCCCAATCCATTCGGTCCAATAGAGAAATATCACGACCCAACATTGCTTCTAGTTTTTATTAAACAGGAGGTTTAATAGAAACTATAAATGGCATCGGTTCAGACAAAAGGAACTAATATAAGACCAATGAAGGCACAAAATACGACCATCAAGCCCATATGGTGAATATCAAATGGCAACATCAATTAAGATTGGAAGTCCATTTAAAGAGCCCGCTTCAAATTGAAACATACAACAACAAATATTTCACCGCCTCTCGAACAACCCAAACCTTCGCCATAAAAACCATTCTCTTACAATCTAGGCCCTGGTGTCGTGGCGACATCGATGATCATCGGTTGGCAATAATTCCATCATGGAACCGATGGGTGAAGGAGTGATATACCGGACTAAAGGAAGTTGAGATTTGACCATCAATCTGAATCGATCGATTAATATTGGTCATCTGCAGTAAACATCGTCTTCGTGTGTTTCCGCCCCAAATACAAAGAAGCCAAAAGGATACCAAAGATAATGTCAAGAGAATAATCAAGATAATACTCAAGAGAATCTTTGAAGGAATACCAAAGATAATACCAAGAGAATGTCAAGGGAAAAAACCATTCAAGTCTATGTTTGACAAAAGGAAAGAAGCGAACCTTGACATTGTTCTTCTCAACAATGAATGCCTTCGGAAGGATATCGACAAGGTCAAAGAAGAACCGAAAACTACCAAGGCCACTCATCGGGTCATCAACGATATAAATACCGATCTGTCAAGCTAAAGGATCAAAGCATCCGGTACATCGTCGGAAGCTCAAGAAGAGCTCAAAGAGCTTGGGCCCTTAGAGATTTGGGTCCGCCATCGATAAAGAAGACTTTAAATAAGGAGATCAGGCGAAATCTTTGAAAATCCGCCGAAATTTGAACAATAAGATTGTCCATATGTATGCCAAAGGATATGAAATCTGCCAAGTAAAGGCAAGAAAAAGCTCGGCCAAGGTAGATCCATCTCTTCTGACTCTTTAGATGGTGACGATGACAAGGAAGAAGCTCAAGATGACCTCTCCTTATCTTTAGGCGATGAACTTTCAGTAAAAATTCTAACTTGTTGTGAATAGTTAATATTTAAAATATCAACTTCATGCCTTATTACTTACGAATGAACATTTCTTGTCAATAATTCAAAGATCAATTAATCAGTATGAACTTAACTTAGGACATGAACTAGATAAGGCGATAATGCTTAATTTATGAAATGAAGTGAACTGAATTTAATGGATAAAATTTAAAGAACAGTATTGAATGAACTGAACTCAAAACTTGAACAAAATAAAGTAATGTATACTTATCGTTTCCGAAGTGTGAGATCGGTCATGTGTGAGGTGAATTTGGATGATCCTCCTTGCACCATCGAAATCTTGCTTACCACTCGGGGTAAAACAAGTATATAAGGACCAAGATATAAGGATCAAGATATAAGGATCAATAGTGACCATTGACTTACCACCCTGATAAGATCAATATAGGATCATAAGGACCTTGGGCTACCATCGAATGGCCAGCGAGTCCTACCATACCTCCTTACACCATAGTGACCTTAGGACAAATAGGACCAGGATCACTAGTGACCATTGACTTACCACCCTGATAAGATCAATATAGGATCATAAGGACCTTGGGCTACCATCGAATGGCCAACAAGTCCTACCATACCTCCTTACACCATAGTGACCTTAGGACAAATAGGACCAGGATCAATAGTGCAAAAGTGAATGTGGATGAGCCACCAAAATGCATGCATGTTTGACTCCCGGTTCTTTCATGAATATCCTCACGAAGTGCTTTATAGGCCAACAACTTGAATTCAAATAATCGCCACAGATGTCTTTGTGAATTTCTCAAAGAACATACTACCTTGGATGGAACCAAATGTTTGAGTAATGATGACGAAAAAGGTCCTTCGATAAAGATTCTCATCAATGAGAACAAAGTTGACACTCTTGTAATTGGTTTTCTTTGCCAAGACTTGATCCAGAAGGAAAGACGCCATCTCGCCATCAAAGTTATAAGCATCTATAGTGGCCAACTTCGATAATGCATCAACAGAATTGGAATTGTTATTGTGATCGACCCTTGATAGCTTTCTTTGATCGATGTCCAAAATAGAATATCCATCTGCATGCAATGTCCACGAGCTCTGCTTCTGCCGAAGAACTGCAACGGCTTTGTCAGATTCCTCGGCTTCTCTTTAACTATTATCAGCTTCATAAAAGAATTGTCCGACCATAATGTCAACCGACTTTGGAAATATTTACCGGGTGTTCAATTTCCAAGAGTGCGGCTTATTGATCTGCTTTGGTGACGTGTCCTTCATCAAGCGAGAACACTCAAGGCGAGTACCTTTTTTGCATTCTCGGGTGAATATATTCTTGAATTGTTCCTCATCCGCTTGTGCCATAGTCCCGAGAACCCCTAGGATGAGGTATCCTCTTGGATGCTTAGGAATATGGGTGCATTTTGTGTCTTTGAATCTGAACTCATGTGACGCTTAGACGGGCATCTCCAGAAGAAAAGTATCTACAGGCGGTGTGCCCCAGTGGACTCTCTGGAGTGTGATTTCTGGATATACTTTGTGAAACTCTCCGTCACGGTGATGACGATACTCGAGGCGCGGTATGCCTTATTTGTGATTCTCCGAGGTGCATGCTCCCGGATCGATCTCTTCGTCTGCTGCGACCATAATCCCGAAACCGATAGTGGGATACCCTCTTCGGTCAATCGGAAAATGGTCATTGGGACTTCATCTACTCGCTTGACCATCATCCCAAGACCAATAGGGCGAGATACCCTCTTGATCCAAACAGAAATGGTTGTTGGGTCTTCATCTACTCGCTTTGACCATCATCTTTATCACCTGACCACTTGGTCTTAGAATTATGGGCGGGTGCCTTTTACTTGCCTTCCGGTCATGATCCTGCTTCTTTATCGCCAGAACAAAGACCAACCATCTTCGGGCTTTACCGTGGGATCTCGAACGAGAACCCCCGATTGGTGCCATAACTTCCGATGTAGAACAACCGGAAATATTGTGATTGATAGCTCAAGAACACTAGAAAAGTCCTCCTTCCAAATACCATGTTAACGCCAGGGATCTTACGCCACGTCCCAATCACGTAAGACGCCTGCTCCTCGCAGACAAGAAAACACGACAAACACCACAAGCTTGACGGCGGTTCCGTCGGGGATAGCTTCGAGCGTGAGAGTCGATACGTCGTGCTCACAAGGTTAAACAATGGAGGAATATAATGTCTACAGTGTCTTGAGAGAGAAATAATAATTCTCGTGTATATGTGATTATGAATGAAGAAGTGTATGAGGCGTGCACTTTTTGTCAAGACTTCCTTGCTAAGTTATACTCTCTTTGCACGGATTACCGTACCACCCACTACTACTACACGACACACCCCTTTGATCGATGGGTTCTGCCCGATCGCATGTAGTTTATCCACCTTTTGGTCATCATGTTACTACACGTACGTAGGTTATGATCCCATCCACATTAATGCGCTATGAGTTCTCTAGTCAACCGTCATGCTTTTTTTCATCATTACAAATCAAAGATGTAGATATTTAAATATATGATGGGTCGATTTAATTTGATTGAGTCCGATACTGTAGAAGGACTTAATAAAGATAATAAAGTGACTAGATCTAATAATGTCAACACCCAATAATGAAGACCCGATGGACTAACCTAATATGTAGTACGTCCATTCTATCCCAATAGGAGAAATATCACGACCTAACAGATATTTATGAACAAATTTTTCTAATTATCAAGTGAGTGGTTGTTCCTCCACTTAACTAGCAAAGATAAGAAAATCTATTGTACCCAAGAAAGATATAACACATGTACGTACGTTCTCTAGAATAATTAATGGAGAAGAAAGGGACATCCATTTTGTGTGTTGTTTGGTTAATTTGTAATGAGGGAAAGGAAATAAATTCATTGTTTAAGACTTAACAACTCTTTAAATAAAGTAGCATAATAATGCAAATGCCATTATATAGTAAATGTAAAAGAAGGATATATTAATGTCAATAAATAACTACATTTTTCAAAGACCACAACTACTACTTATACTTGTTTAATTCCTTCCTCTTTTTTGGTTCAAATATTGTATGAGAAAAGAGTTTTGTGCATGGGGCATCCTTGTTACTTTTCCTCTACTCCTCTCTACCAAACAAAGAAAACGTACACCTATTAAGTAGTGAGATTTGATCTCTATGGATAGCAGATAGCTTTAATATTTCAAGAATGTGTTGCTCTAATTTTTAAAAATATTAGAAACATGTAGAACTACAACCACGCATATGAAAATGACAAGGTCATTGAACATCATACTTCGGCCGTGTATGCCTGCATCTCAGATGTTAGAGTGTACGTGTAACTTGTCCCGTAACCAATATTTTGAAATTTGAATTACACGCTCTCTTTAATTTAATCTAATATATTAATAATTTTATTAATAATGATCAAAATATGTTAATGGATAGTTGATGATATTAAGATCAATCTTACAAAAAATTAGAATCATAAAAAATATTTTCACGGTTAAAAGTTTAAAAGAATTTTCAACAATTAAGATTTAATTTGATGAAAAATCTACATGTTCATTAAATGGTGAAATAGTATCAGATTAATTACTTTTATTTTTGGAACAATTATGCTATTCAATATAATAAGATGTTGATTTCAATTATACTATCAACAACAACTATAAGAATATGATATATTGGAAGTAATTGTAGGGAATGTATAATGGAAGGTATCTAAGTCCAATATTTTGAGAAAGTATGTTTGTATATAATGGTCAAAGCCAACTCTTTTTATTGCCAATTAATTCTAATGCCTAACAACATTTACAACAGTTTTCTTATCTATATCCTTACTCTGCGCTGCTATTGAGTCATTCTGTAAAATAGGGATTCAATTTTTTCACTATGTTCCCAATAGCTAGGTTCCTTATATTGATTCCTTAAATAATGAAATTTAAAAGTTAAAAGTTAAAATTTGAAAGTTCCAATAGTCAAAACATCAAATTAATAATAATCTTATAATTTATAAGAGAGAGAAAGAGCATAATTTATCAATTGTATTCTAATATAAAATAATTTTTACTTTATTTTAAATTATAAATAATTTATGAAGTGAGTATTGAATGGATTGTAGCTGCAAATGTATATAAGATCAATATTGACTTTTAAAAAGTTCATTTGTGATATTTTAATTTTAAAATTAATATGATTCATTTAAATTTTATAATTAATAATACTTTTATAATATTTATAATTATATTGACATAAATTAAATAAATTTATATCAATTTTAAATTTGAATACGTTTGAAATTAATTTTTAAAAAATAAGTCAATATTAATTTTATAATTTAAAAATGAAGTAATAAAAAAATGTCAAAATGTGTATGATTGATGAGTTATCCACTTAAATAAGGGTGTAAAATGTCATTTTGCATATATAGAAAACAATTTTTTGACTCCCTTACACTGGGGACTAAAATCCTATATAGGAATGATTAAAATAGATAGTCAAATAAGGATAAGAAAACTGTTGGATAATGATTTGTTGATGTATTCTTCAAAATTGGAGATAGAGAGTTGATTGGGAAAACTGTTGTGAATGCTCTTAGTGAGCTTGATATCTTTGTACATGCTACATTCGAGCCTTCTAATAAAAGGCAAACTTGTTACACCAAGTTTCACCCTCCTAAGAATTCAACCCCTAAACTAATTGAGCTTACACATCCGTTACATCAAATACCTAATTCACACAACGCCCCCAATTTCAATTTTTGATTAACAATGGTCGGAACACCCGACCCGAATGACAACTTAGTAGGACCCTAATGGGTTTATACGCTTTGACCATAGTCAATTACAATTGACTTGTTAAAAATAATAATTTAATACCGTATATTACTAAAAATATGGTATATATATTATCTAACCTTTACTTTCCCTTTTTATTTTTAACCTTTGTTCGATCAAATTGAGTGAGTGAAGAAACCGATCAAAAGTAAAATTGATTCTCCTCTTCTTCTATCATGTAGACATTGAGATTAGAAGTGTTTGATGAGTTTGGATGTGATGACCCGAGAAATCGGATAGTCTTGTAATTAGGCTTTAGAATTATTATTGAATAAAATGAATTTTATTTGATAATATTCCTTTTTATGTGTTTAAAGGTTATATTATGACCTAGATTGTGTTTACGTGTTAGAGTATACAAAGTAAGCTTTTGTATAAGAAAATAAAAAAAATTGAAATAAAGACGTAAAACACTATTCACGCTAAAAATACTTTTACGTTTTTTCAATTTTTTGAATAACATCATAGCGTTTATATGATATCACGAGACGTAATATCTAATAAATTTTGAAAATGAAAAATGCCGTTTTTTGGTTAGTCGAACGAATTTTGAAAGTTAACGAAAAATAATACGAAAATTATACTGGAGGAATAGGAAAGTCAAAGTTAACGATTATAGCTAACTAATAGTTGGAGTAACCAAACTAAGTAAACAAAACCTAGTTAAGCTAACTAGTTAGTAACTCAATCCATGTGAAACCAAATGGACCAATCAAAAGAGAGAGTGCTCAAGAAGCTTTTCATCTCATCTCCCACCATTTAACCATGGTTGGTTGAGGGTTGAGTTAAACAAATGAAAATACTACCCTAGGTCTTGCCTTTGCTATAAATAGAGGCCATTCCTTCTTCATGTCTTACTAATTCATTAATATAATGAAAACTATTGATAATTTGAGCGAGGAAGTGAGAGAGCTTGGAATTTGGGGAAGGAGCAAGGAAAGAAAAGCTAGAAAGTAGCTTTAGTAAAGAAGAAGTGGCAAGCTATCATCTCTAGCAAGCCATCTTAAGTAAAGAAGAAGAGAACCAAGAAAGTAAAAATAAGAACCTTAGTTTTGTAACTAATTTAAAGCTTTATATGGATTAATGTATTTCTTTGTTGTTAGTGGTTTAATTGGGGATCATGATGGATCCGAAGTAATAAGGACTAATATGATAGTGATTATACATTTAATCCCATGTCATAATGCAAGAAAATGAAGTAAAATGGATTTAAGATCAAAACATAAATGATGGACGAAGAACATAGTTCGTAGCTATTTTTTGGACTAGCATAAGTTTTCTGTGTAGGTCATTGTTAAGTTCCGGGAAGAGGGTTTTTTGTTCATATGAGTTACGAAGATAACCTAAGTGGAACAAAGTAAAAATATGCTATAATGAAGTTATTTCGAAAATATTAGTATAAGATGTTAAAAGTTGAAAACCCTGGCTTGGTACGACTTTCGGGCCAATTTTCCAACCAATTAAAGAACCTTAAAAAATTATTTCATCCAGAGGGATGTGTAAAGGATGTTACAAGGAAGAAAATAACTCAAGAACGGACTCATTCTGATATCGGATGACAAAGTTATGGAGCGATGAAGTAGGTGCTGCAAAATTGTAAAAGCTTAGTTTGAGTAGTAAGGGCCAAGAGTCTTGGCACTGAGCTACTGACCTTGGGCGCCTAGGCGCTGGCCCAAAGCCATTTTTGGTCGCCTAGGCGTTGGTCAAGGGGTTGTGCAAGACAGCTTCGACGTGCTTTAGTAATTTGGGCATATCTCATTCGTATGAACTCCAATTAAGATGATTTGGAAAGCTAAGAAGTAGACCTACAACTTTCATTTGTTAAGAATTGAGAGATAAGGTTGGGATCAAGGGTGAATTAGCATCTTTGGTGTTGTTGTGTAATCGGGGGCAATGCCCAGTAATTTCTTCGGAATTAATGTCATGACGCCAAGCCATGTTGTTCAAGTATTTTTAAGTTCTAATCATTGAACTTTGGAAATATGATCTAAGGTATTGTAAACCAATCTATGGTAGATAAGTTGGGTGTGTCAATCGTACGCAAGGGCGTGTCGCTTGGGCGTTCGCATAGGCGAGTTAGGCGTACTACGTCTAAACGTCGAAATGTCATGTCAAGTGTTAATGAACTTAAAAAGTGTTTCGATTCAAATGAAACATAAATTATAATATATGTAATGGGGTTAATGTAAACCAATAAGGAGGGTTGTTGTGATAGTCGTGACGTTCCCGAACGCCGCAACGCCGAGAGACGTTTTTGAAGTTTGGTTACGTAAATTAAATTATAAACCGTGAACAATATAAAATGAGAATTATGATAATATAAATTAATAAATGAAGTCTATATATGACTAATTGGTATGTTATCTTTATGTGGTATATAGGGAATTCGGATAGCGATATATAACGTAAATTATAAGCGGTGTTTAAGGCAAGTTTCTTAACCTGTACATGATATTATTCTATACAAGTTTTCTGTATGATGTATCAATTTTGTTGTATTCAATTATTGTATGATTCTTTTACTTGTTATTTTTCTGTGCAAGACATGTGTTTAAATGGTGGAATTTTATTTGTTATATGAAATTTATTGCATGATTTTAAGGAAAAATGATTTATTTCCATTTAATTCGGTATAACTCGAATTGTTAAGTTATTCTAGTCGGGATATTTATTTTTGAAGTATGAATTGTAATAATTCTATGAATGGTGATAAATTTCTGTGCCAATCAAATAATTGGACATATGTTGGTGTTATCTTTCACTTTGTGCAAGAATTATGTGTTATATGAGCAGATATTGCTATGTTTCATAAGTATGTTATGATGTGCAATGATATGGTTGTTAATGGTTATACGCAAGATCGTATTTAGCCAATATCCGCACTTACGTGTGAACCTAAGAAGAAAAGTTCTAAAAATAGAATTGTTCAAGATTGTAAGTTTTGTATATGTGCGATAACATGCTTTTTAACCATTAGCTTGTAGTAACTGAGTTAAACGAATCCTTTGTATGGGAAGATGTTTAAGATGAGTAAGGAAACCGATCTGGCTCACTGTCGAGACAGTGTAGATGAGACGAGAAACTAGTTCGTTAGTTTTAGCTGGGGAGCCACTCAGTTTAATATATTGATAACTGTTGATGAGAACTTGTGTTGTACTATTCTAATATATATATATATATATATATATATATGTTGAGAAGGTGATTATTTTCACATATGTATACCTGAAAGATAGATTGAGTCCTAAAAAGGGTTGTAGGTAGAGCTTGTCCAAACCAAAGTGATTTGAGGTGAATTTCTAGAGAAAGACTGAGGTTGAACAACCCTATGATATAGGGGATCATGATCGAAGATGTCTATCCATAGTGCGACTTAAACGTTTAAAACATAGAGAGTTTTATCATTTAGAAGATATTGAGTAGGTTTTCGGACTATAAGATATTCAATTGGAAACCATGATATGGATGGTTTAATGATCCGAACGATGTGCAGAAAGATTGTCAGTCTTACTGACTATTTAACAAGTATGGAAATAACTTGACAGTCAAATGATAATCTAGAAGGGGGGTTGAATAGATTATTACAGTTTAAAGGCCTTTCGAATTTTTATATAATTAATTTGCAGTTTTAGAAATTATTATACAATATAATAAAAATTCAATTACACAATGCACAGAGATTTTTCTGGTTCACAACATACATCCTGGGTATGTTGATACATCTAGTCTCAAGTTCCTCTCCAGAACTTGAGATCATATATTATTCCTAGTAATAAATACTCCTTCAACAGGCGGAGAAGATTTTACAAAGTTTTATAGACAAACTTATAACTATTCTAAACTAATTATCTTGGACAGTAAGCTCCCAACTCCCTTTTCAAGCTTAGTTGAACCTTTCTTTTGAGTTCAGTTCTATTCTATGATCTGGTCTTGAAACGGCAGCCTCTTTCTCACCTCACAAGTACACTAGTAACCCAACTCTCAACTGACCTCTCTAAGACTCTGGTCTTAGTCAAAGAGTCATTACCTGCAGTCAAAATAAAGTGAATTAGCCTGACCGTAAGTCTTACTTGCGGCCAAAATATAATGAATTGGCACCTTTAATAGTCATAGTTGTGATGCCCCCAAAATAGGTCCACACAACCCATTTTGGGTTGTCAATTTACATACTACAGAATTCAAATACATATTTTCCTATTTACAACTATTAATCTGTCGTACAAAATACGATAACACATATATTGTGAGTTTCAATACAAATATTGTATCATATCTAGCATGAAAATATCCACACTCAACTTAAATTCTCAATACATATATTGCCATACAATTTTATAATGTATTGAGATACTTATACAATTTCTGACCATCACTCCATTTCTCGGCTAGTCTTAGCTACACTCTCATTTCCTGAGAAGAACAATGGAACAAAAGAAAAATGGTGAGCTCAAATAGCCTAGTAAAGAATATCATGACTAAGATAATGAAGAATAGATTATCTTTAGCCTTTAACAGTGATAAAGCAGAGATTTAAAGATAATATAAGTTTTCAACGATAACTGCAGCGGAACAAATAATCCATTAGAAGAGTCAAGTAGACCATAATATCTATTATCTTTAAAATTCATCATCAATATTTTATCTCTGCAACAAAAATCAACAGTTCATGTTCCTAATCACAGAAATCAACAGTTCATCTTTGCACTACGGGCCAAAGAGAACTCTCACCACAAGCCTTTATCTGTAACATCAAATGTTATGATTATACCAATTCATAGTCCCTGGTCATAATCATGCAAATCAACGGTTACTCTTTGCACTCCGGCCAAAGAGAACTTTTTACCATAATTTAAGTCTGAGGATTATGACAATGATATAAAAGATGAATGTAAATAATAAGAACAATAAGATCAAGAATAAACATTAGAGGTTTAAATTTTAATTTATCTAAAGTCCAAGAAAGTCCAAATTGACAACGTGATATCCAGAAATTCTTTTAGAGTTCAAAAATAGAATAAATAAGGTTTACAATTCAATTATAACATGTAAAACACAATAGGAAGATTCGGGTGAAAAGATATTAGATGAAGCGAAAACTATTAAGAATATTATAATCATCACAAGAATTTTCACCGTTATTAAAGCAATAAAAACGAATAATAACCTCTTACCATAATATGGAGTATGAAAGAAAATGATAACTTTATACGAGTATGAAGGAATATGACATCGCATGTGAATATAAAATAAAATAATATTTCTTACCTTAATAAGATATTGCAATAGTGTAGTAACAGAACTTTGTGTTATTTGTGTGTGTTATCTTCTCGAATATTCCTCTTCTTAATTCTCTCTTATTCTCTCTCTATAGCTTTCTCTTATTAGTTGTAAGTAAAATATGAAGAATATTTACTTCTATTTATAAGCGAACTTTAGCTTGGCCCTGACAATGTGAAGAGACAAATAGCTTGACTCTAGGTAACATGAAGAGGCAAGTGGATTGTCTCTTGGCAATACGAAGAGGCAAGTGGCTTGACTCTTAGCAATGTGAAGAGGCGACTGAATTGACTCTTTGCAATGTGAAGAGATAATTGGCTTGACTTTTGGCAATGTGAAGAGACAACTAGCTTGACTCTTAGTAATGTCAAGACAAAATTGGCTCGACTCTTAGTAATGTGAAGAGACAACTGGCTTGACTCTTGGTAATGTGAAGAGACAGCTGGCCTGACTCTTGATAATGTGAAAAGACAACTGTCTTGACTCTTGGTAATGCGAAGAGGCAACTACTATTGGTGAAAGTGACTCTTGGTAATGTGAAGAGGCAAGTGGCTATTTGTGAAAGGGTAAGTGACTCTTGGCAATGTAAAGAGGTAAATACTATTTGTGAAAGTAACTCTTGGCAATGTGAAGAACCAAGTGGCTCTTGGATGACCTGTGCATCCCACGAAAAGGGTCCCACATCAGAAATTAAATAAAATTATGGGTTCCATGGACAAATCAAACTTATAAAATGCCACATATCACCCTTATTTCCTTTGAGTGTCGATAAATTCTAACTAATGGTTATATTACCCATTACATAAGTAGTCAACACTTTATTTTTTTAATCCTTTAAAAATATTCACTATTGATATTATAGACTCACAATATTGACAACCAAATCGTTCCTAGAAAAGAGGGGGCATTTCGTATATGTAATTATGTAAATAAGCACACCTAGAGGGGGGGGTGAATAGGTGTAGCTACTGAAAACTGATTTATAATTGTCAATTTTTAAATATCCCAGCTACAACTTATAATTGGGCGGGTTAACAATGTCTGTTTTAGTATATGTTCTTCGTCTGTTATAATCGAACAACTAATCCTTGTCTGTTTTATTATATGTTCTTCGTCTGTTATAATTAGACAGTTAATCCCTGTCTGTTTTAGTATATCTTTTAGTACGAATTAAAACTGAATATGCAGAATACTAAAGCATATAAAAGAAAAGAACAAAATAGTAAATCACGCCAATTTTTTTACGTTCAGTCCTTATCCTCTAATCTAGTGGCCTAATCCACATCCAATTCCAACTAGTATCGGAGACACTTTTTTATTAAAACTTAATATTCAAAAGATTTCAGAAAACTCCATGTACAACGAAGATCGATTCTGACTTGGACATTTCTTCCCCCTTGCACGTCTGCAACTCTTCTCACCTCTGAGACCTTGATGCTTCCGTTATACAGAATAAATATTACAAAGACCCCCAAGCCAACCTAGACGTGTACCCTATTACAAAAGATATTATAAGATTACAAAGACTTTCCAATTAATAAGAATTTAAGAGGTTACAAACAAGACTGGAATTAGACTTGAAGAAAGCTTTTTCAGAATGTATTCAGCAGTGAGTTTTTAGCTTCCAGTGTCGTGTCTCTGCTTTTTCCGTGCAGACTGCGTATATATATAATAGACAACCAACGACTATTTCCAAATTGTTAACAATAAAATCTCAACGTAATTTCAACCATCTATTATATGGATATAATATATATACTAAATCAACATAATAGATATATGAATATGAAATACGCTGATTTGATGGAGTCAAAGAGATATTCCAAGTCCAGCTGATAGAGTCCTTAATAACAATTTTCCTTAAAAGTTTGCTCTATTAATTTGACCCAGATTCCTTAACTAATCAATCTTCTTAAAACACTCCAATTTGAATTTGTATTAATTTATTAGCCAAACAGATTTAGATATAGCATTAAAACAAATATTAAAAGATATTTCCTAGCTATATCAGTTACCATAAAATACTACAACACATGGCAAATTAAACCAACCTAAATTAGCACATATTTGAATAATATGTAACACTCCAACCTACAGTAAAACTCCTTTGGGCTATAAAGAGGTAATGCACTCTTCCAAGTTATCTTAACTGAATCAAATGAAATGGGCCACCATATAAAGCAACAAATTATAACCTATTATGAAACCAACCCATAATATAATCCATGCAATCCATTATATAACCTTCATGCATAACCATATTAAAATATTATATACTAAACTAATCATAAATTATTTTCAATAACCCATTCCATAATCAGTTTAGCTTATTTAATAAATCATATATTTATGCATATTGTCATCATTAAAATTATAAAATATAAAAACTAACAGTATACACGGCACGCAATTAAATAACTCATTTCCTTGACAGAACTTCTAAACATTGCCAATAATGCTAACTGGTTTAATAATATCATATCAAATAATACAAGTTATTTTTTTTGTGTTAATTATTGAATCAATAATGTGGAATATTGTGCAGTTGTTACTGTGATAATTATTGAATCAATAATATAAAATACTATGCAATTGTCACTGTGACAATTATTAAACCAATAATATGAAATACTATGCAGTAACTACTGTGGTAATTTTTCAATTGATAATATGAAACACTGTGTGACTACTACTATAGCAATTATTTAATTAATAATCAAAATTATTGTGCAATACAGTGTGCTACTGTGGAGTATTGCATGCTAGTGTGGAATAACGCGTATTACTGTACTTTTATCACCGGATATTTCAATAGTTAACGGTAAAAGTTATGCCATCAATTTTTCAAAAGCTTATTTTTGTCTCTTTTTATATCCGACAATTATTCTGTTTTGGGACCCACCAATGATTAGTTATTTCGGCCTCGTCGTACGAATATTTCCTGAAAAAAAGAATATTACTCGACAAAACGTGTAAGACCCCAACTTATTATAAATAAAATTAAATTTCTCTATTTATTATTTTGAAATAGTAAGGGTTGAATTGATTAATGTGGTTAGTTATGGGTAAAATACGCAAATATTTCAAATAAGCAAGTGGTTATAAAATATTCATTTTTATCGGAGATTATTCGTTTGGTCGTGGAATATTCTTCCTGTCGGGGAATATTCATACGACGGCGCAGTCTTTTGTGGGCCCCATAACGGAAAGCTATTGGATGAAGAAAACGATAAGTATAAGTTATTTATAAATAATGGTGTAGTTATTCATAATATCTTTTTGGAATACCTTATGGATAAAACACAAGAATATCTGGCGTTGTTGCACAAGAAGACTTCTGATATTGCACCAATTATTGATTCTTACGTAAGAAGGCACTACTCAATAATTGTTACAGTAATTACTGTTCAATATTTTATTTTATTGATTCAATAATTGTTACGTTGATATTTTATATTACTATTATTTCAATAATTGTCACTACACAGTATTTTCCATTATCGAAGCAATAATTCATATTATCTGAATAATATTATTAGATAACATTATTGGCAATGTCTAGAAAGTTCTGTCTAATGAGAGGTTTGGTCACCTAATTATTGTATTTAGTAAGGAGAGATCCTTATTGCAAAGACCCTCTTTCACAGAACTAGTCGGTTGACAAGATCTTGTGATTCTCGTAATATTATTTATGAATTATTAATTATTAATTTATATGATAAGAAAAATATTCATTTTATGTGGATTTAGATGGAGAAAATTTTTTAAAGTGACAATTGTTGAAAATTGATATTTTGTCTTTTCTGATAAAATAATATTTAATTATATTATTATAATATAATAATGGTGATATTTTTACAATGAATGTGTGATATATGAGTATATGAGGAGGAAGAGTATTTTTGTTACTAAAAATATTTAAAACATGTTAAACTTGTTTGTGGACCCCATTTCTTGACTGAAATTTGATTATAGCCTGTAAAATCGCCCGTTTGTGGATTTCGGTCAATTTTTAATTGGAATTTGGAAATACTTAAACTTACAAAGTTGTAGAGAGTGAAATTTCTATGGAAAGGACATGTGGTTCGAATTTTTCTGACAAAAGGGCTATTTATTATGAATTATTGAAGTTCCGAAATAATTGATTTTTGGAAGTTTTAATTATTTATTTTATGAAAAACGTTTTTTCTTACTTTTTCTAGAAGGTGGGCATGTGGGAAATGCTAAGAGCTGATTTTCAAGGAGGCGTATGAAATTTTATTATTAATAATATATTTTATTAAATTTTCTGCTTTGGTGTTCTAAGTATTTTCCTATAAATAGGGTGCTTAGGTTAGAATTGAAAATCACATCAGAAACACAAGTTTTCTCTCTCTTTCTCTCTCTATATTATCGATAGTATTCTTGTGAGTATTTTAAGACTTTGAGTGTGAAAGTAGTATGCACACAAGCCAATCATGTTTGATGATAAAGCATATACTTTGTAACAATCTTATTCATTTATTAATAAAAAGTATTAATTTATTAAAGGCTTTTAATTATCTACATGATGCTGTTTTATAATATGTGATAAACCCATAGTTTTAAGCAATGCTTTTAGAATAATGATGATGATCATTCTAATGAGATATAAATTCTTAGAAAGCTTAAAACTAAAATAGTTCCCAATCATTGGATTACTAAATTGGGGATTAGTGAATCCGGATAAATTGGTACATACGTTGCTTGCTCATTGGATGAGGATGATTGATCTCATGATCATTTGTGTGGAGACACTAAAGCAAGTATGTAGGTGCTTATTAGAGAATAAGTTCACTGAACGTGGCTCGCTAAGGAATACCTAATGGAGTTTTACTTGCCTGTCAATAGAAATTTCTGTAGTGATAGTAGTACAAGTAATCCTTGGACTTGAGATCATCATAGTGTCTTGTATATGATGAGTTATACTTTGACTTATTCCTTAAGACCCTTAGGGTATATCAAAGGGTATGCTTGGGTATAACAAGTTGTACATGGAGATAATATATGATCAATAAAGAATCTTCCACTTCTAATAAAAGAAGAGAAATGTCCTATGTGATTCGATAAATGACAACCCAGTAGTCCTTGGCCAAGGCAGAATGAAATTAGAAAGGAGTTTCTAATTTATATTATTTGGAGTTGTGCATTTAAGGATCGAAATACATATAATTAAATAAAATAAGACTTGACAAAGAATTCCATGCCTTATATTTAATTGGGACATCAGATGGTGGAAGGATTGAATTGTCTTTAAGAACTATTTACTCAAAGGTTCTTTTATGATTAATGTTAAAATCTATATTATCCGGAAAGTCGTTGATCGCTAGGGAGGCTTATCCCTATCAGAGAATAAATATTATTTATTTAAATAAATTAATTGTTTAATTTATTTATTTAAATAAGATTAGAATTGTTCTAATTGATTTATTCACAACCTATTTAATATGGAGAACCTAAAGGGTCACACCATAAAAGGAAGAATAATTATTTAAGAAGTTAATGGCATAATCGTAATAATATGTTAAGTATATTTAATTTAATCTATGGTGATAGAATAAATTAAATAGCTTAATATTTATTATTTAATATTTTAGAAATATTAAATATAAATTAATAAGAGGAGTCTTATTAATATTATTACAATTATTATTATTATTTTAATTTCTAAAAGAGTTTAGGAATTAATTTAATATAAGTACTCTCATTTATTCTTAATAAGATTAGGAGGGAAAATTAATTAAAGGAGTTTAATTAATTATCCCTAATAAGATTAGGGAGCCCATTTAATTAAAAGGGTTTAATTAAATAATACTTTATTTTAAATAGGGTTACTTGATATCTTTATAAGAGGAGTCTTATATCAGATATCAATACTACGACATAATTCCAATTTGTTGGAGAGTACGCCCCCTTTTTCTATACAGATATGAAAAACTAGGGTTTGAGCCAATACACCATCTTCTTGAATCTTTATTTTTCCTTGGTGGATCACCTTTAGAGGCCAAACATTTAGGTGGCTAATGTTGATCAAAAGAAGGAACCAAACCCGGTGGATTCAAGTTGAACGCGAAGGGATTGGAGGTGAACTTGTACCTGAGGAAGCTCGGATCTTCAAGGGTATGATTCTGGTCCTTCATCTTTTCGTTTAATTAATAATTGTGCATAAAGGGTGATCCGGGTATATGGTTTGTAAAATTTTTAAACTCTGATTTTACACGTTTCCGCACTTTTTATGTAATTTAATTGCGTTCTTGAATATTACAAACCTAACAGAGTGTTGCTATACGGTGCAAGTTCCGTTCAGCTCTATATCTAGTATTCCAGTCAGAAGTATTGTCTTTTCGAGGTAAGGGATATTATTTTTTTAAAAAATGATATTATTTCTTTCAATATCATTATGCCGAAATATTGGTAAGATTTTTCTTGTGAAATTCTTGTCTTTTAGTGTCGGGGTTACTATTTACGTATACGGCACTATTCACGAATACGACATTATTCACAGAAAAATTAAATTTTTGTTTTTCCTCCAAAATACTATTATGGATACTAGCTTTGATTGTATCCATGTTTTGATCATTCTTGAATTTTACTCCACTATGATTATTTATGAGGTATTTTTGGACATGGGTAAACTGAAATACGAATCCTTAATATTTGTTATTTTGTTTCACTGGATTTGTTTCCTTTAAAATATTTTTCATCATCCTCAGTCCTAAATGATGATATTACTGAATATCTTTGGCCTGTAGTGCAAAGATGAATGATTTCTGATGAATACCATTGGCCCGTAGTGCAAAGATGAACAGGTGTTTAGATGAACATGACCAACTGATGAATATCTTTGGCCTGTAGTGCAAAGATGTATATTTGATTCCAGATATATATTGATTGATGTTACAGGGATAAAATATCGATGATGAACTTTTAAATTCATATATAGAAGATAGTAAATTTCATTCTCTACTTAACTCTTCTAATGAATTATTATTTCCGCTCCGAATATTGATTTAAAACTAGTTGTCTATTGTATTCTATTAGATTTTTCCCTTTTGAGGACTAACGATAATTTGTTCTATGTTATCTTAGTCATAATGTTCTTTACTGGGCTAATTGAGCTCACCCTTTTTCTTTTTGTTCCATTTTTCTTCTCAAGAGGCGAGAATGCAGCGAGTACTAATCGGTGTGTGGAATGATGGTTCTAGAAGTTATTTTAGTAGTCCTCACTATTTTGTAAAATAGTGAATCAATAATTATAATGAGGACTTATTTGAGTGTGGATATTGACTAGATGACAATAATTATATTTAAACTCACAGTTTAAGTGTTGTCGTATTTTGCACGATAGTTGTATTAATAAAGTTGTAGTTATTTCTGTACCATGTATTTGGCGACTCAGAATGGGTGTCGTATACCTATTTTGGGGGCATCACAAAACGAATATTTTCCGACAAACTGTTTACTTCGTATAATTTGCACATATCACCCATAACTATAACATTTATTAAATTAACACCCTACTTAAATTAAATCTTATTCATAAAAATTTAGGGTCTTACAATAGTACCAATCTAGATAACAACTGTGAGGCCCCAGATTTATGAATAAAGATTTAAATTTCTCGAAATATTTTTTTTAATATTATGCTGTGGATTTGATATAATGTTATAGTTGTGGATAATATTTATAAATTTTTCAAAGTATGCAAGTTGTTATATAATATTCGATTGGTTGAAGAATATCCTTTTTAAGAGGGAATATTCGTACGACAGCACAATCATTGGTGGATCCCACAACGAAAGTATTGTCGTAGTTAGAAAACGACAGAATTATCATTTTATAAAATAACGGCGAAAGTGTTACCGTTAAAACTGTTGAAATACTGGGTAGTAAAAGTACAGTAATACGCGTGGTTGCATAATAGCACACAGTATTGATTATTGATGCTTACGTGATAAGTCACTCAGTTATATTCAATTATTGCAACAGTAATTATTGCATCATATCTCTCATATTATTGATTCAATTATTATCACAGTATCATCTGTATAATATGTTATATTATTAAATCAATAATTGAGACGGCAAAGTTATTCATATTATTATTTGTAATATTGACAATGTCTAGAAGTTCATCGCAAGGAGATGTTTGGTCACCTAATCATGCGCCAATAAGGAGAAATCCTTATCTGAAAGCCCTCTTCCTCGAACGACACGGTTGTTAAATATTGTGAGTTATAATATTAATGATGAATAAGTTTGTGTTGATTAAAGATGAATTTGATAGTTCCATTGTGTTGGGATTATTAGTCTTAGTGGAAATCGACATCTATTCCGATGATAATTGATGTTTGAGGGTTATATTGACAAATCGGGTAATTTATCAGATAAATGAGCAATTAATTGCTACTAATTCACATGCATATATAACTATTTGTTCACATGTGTGTACTATTGAATCACATTCATGTACTACTAGGGGAGTTGGTGCAAGATTGATAATACTTGCATGACTAAGTTAAAAATGGAGGTATAGATGGAGGTACTATACTGTAATTCGTATTTTTCACATGATTATACTATTGATTCATATGATTCAACTATTGATTCATATTATTTAGTATTAGGGGATGTGGTGCAAGTTTGATAATACTTGCAGGACTAAATTAAAAAGGAAAGAAAAGAGGAAGGTATTTATACTATAATATTTCGAGCCCCAAAACGTGCAATTATTGAAACTATATTTTCCTATAAATAGAAGCTCATTCTTCCTTTATTTCTCACCAATTCACTAAAGCTATAGAGCATTTATTATAGAGAGAAATTATAGAGAGAAAGAAGAAGAGAAGTCTGCTACCTCACTATTCCAATATCCAGTTTTCTTCTAAGGTAAGGGATATTATTATTATAGTAAGTGGTATTATTTCTTTTGTATTCATGAAGAGAGCTATTGTTATTCCGTTCTTTATTATCCTATTGGAATAAACTGTCTATGTGGATTACCACATGCATGGTGAATGATCCTTTGTATTCATTCCTTATTAAATTATAGAAATGATCTGTTTACGTGGATTATGATAAAAGTCATAATAAAAGCATTGGACTGATGAAAATCATGGGTATATGTGGTATTAGTAAGTGTTATGATGAGTTATGTTGGTTATTATGTGAAAACATGAAAGTTTCTTAGAAATCACAAAGGGTTGGAAATCAGATTTAGGTGAAAATGAAACATGAAATTCAATTGACCATATCTCCTATTATATTTTGAATTTTTGAGTATGGTCATGTTCTAGAGTTAGATCTATGAGTTTTCTAACTTATCCAAGTGGAATCACTGGAAAAGATGTTGTAGATTTTCGTGTGGACTGATTTTAGCAAAGGAGTCAAAAACTGCAAAGTACTAAATAGCTACTGCCCAGAAATTTAAAAGGACATTTTCGGTCACTTAATTTATGAGAAAATTTCTGACCTTTTAGGACATGGAAATATATGGTATAAAGTTATGACTATTTCAATATTTAGGTTTTTTTCGAAAATGAGCTCATTTTGACTTAAAATGAGCAAGTTATGACTATTTCAATATTTAGGTTTTTTTCGACGAAAAATGCTATAACCGGAGTTCTATAACTCCAATAACCATGAAATTTAAACTGGAAGCTCATGTTAACATGTGTAAGATCCTACCAAATTTGGGAATTTCTAGAGTTAAACTTGAGGTAGCTAATTTCTTAAGGAATTAATTAGAAATTGATTTTTGAAAAATAGTAAATAAATTTTAAAAATTTCGAGAAAAATATATGTTCAATATGGGACTATATTCTGCTAACTCCCAGAAAAGAAATATTTCTGGGACTGATTTAGTATTTTTCATAAAAATAATCTAGTTGTGAGTAAATGAGTTAAATATGTTATGTAAAGTAACAAAATTGAAAAATATGATTTTATGGCTTGGGAATCCTATATAGGGTATATGCAGATTTTTGATAAGGGATTTGATCATTGGTGATAAATCTTATGAATATGGCATTTTTGAATGATTAAATGCATTATTTGGTAAAATGTAAATAATTGAAATAAATTATTTATAAGTTTAAGAAGTGATTAAAATATTGTTATAATGTTAATAATATTAGATTATGAGTTTATTAAGTGATTGATAATATTTGGATAAATTTAAAGTCTTTAATATTTATCCTTGTTTTCGTTTGATTAATGCTTATATCATTTTCATCATTCTCATGCTTATATTGTGATGAAAGTCATCTTTGGCTTACGTGCATAGATGGACTTGGTATGATTATGACCAGGGATTATTCGATGTAATCAGAACCGTAATGTGACGAATGTTATGGTAAAAATTCTCGATTAGCTGCAGCGGTATCGATGGACAATTTTGGTATGATTATGACCGTGGATTATTCGGTATAGTCGTTACCATCGACGATTTAATGAATATCCTTGGCTCAGTAGTGCGAGGATGATTCGATGATGTGGTTTATTTATTGTCGAGTCTCAAAGAATAAAAATTGATGAAAACATTTTAAATCCTAGAATTTAGTAGATATCATGCTCTACTTAACTCTTCTAATGGATTGCTTATTTCGCTGCAGTTAAACTTGATGTCTATTGTATTTTATCAGTTTAACATTGTTGAAGACTAATGATAATTTATTATGTATTATCTTAGTCATAATATTTCTTACTGGGCTAGTTAAGCTCACCCTTTCTTTCATTGTTCTCTTCAGAAAATGAGAATATAGTTGGGACGAGTCGGGAAATAGAGTGACAGTCCAGATGATAGCATTAGTAGTCCTCACTATTCTGTTAAATAGTGTCATAATAAATGTAATGAGGACTGAATTTGAGTTTGTATACTGTCTATGAGGACTCCATTGAGAGTGGATATTGTCTAGAAGGCAATATTCTTGATTAAACTCTCAGTTTATGTTTTGTCGATTTTACACAACAACATTAAGTTGTATTTGATTTATGTACTATGTATTGATGACTCAAGATGGGTGATGTATACCGCTTTGGGGGCATCATAGGTTGGTATCAAAGCTTAGGATACGATCCCTAGCTCGTATGTGAGACAAGAACTAGGAGGGAGAGATTTGGGAATTCTTCACTAGTATGACCTACCTAAGTTTATTTGGTATTTAATTGGCTGGTCGTAGTATAGGGATAATATGTGACATGTTAATTAACCCTTGTTTTGTGGCAGTGTTTGAAAATGACATCTGAAAATGCTGAGATAAGCAATGAAGCACATGAGATCGTTGAGTTAGCTCAACCAAAAGGTAACGACCAACAACACGATAATAATTATACTGGTGGCAACGGCCATCGGAACAATGATAACCATCGTGGGGGAAATTATCATGCCAAGAATGGTAACCACTTCGGTGGTAATCATGGCCAAGATAATAGAAGTGGAAATTTCAAGAAGAGAATGTCATTTAGCTCGATTTTGTCGTATAGTGAAGTAGTAAAAAAATGTCAAAATGTATATGATTGATGAGTTATCCACTTAAATGAGGGTGTAAAATGTCATTTTGCATATATAGGGAACAATTTTTGAACTCCCTTACACTGGGGACTAAAATCCTATATAGGGATTAAAAAAATTAGTCAAATAAGGATAAGGAAACTCTTGGATAATGATTTGTTGATGTATTCTTCAAAATTGAAGATAGAGAGTTGATTGGGGAAACTGTTGTGAATGCTCTTAGTGAGCTTGATATCTTTGTACATGCTACATTCTAGCCTTCTAATAAAAGGCAAACTACACTTCTGTTACACCAAGTTTCACTCTCCTAAGAATTCAACCCCTAAACTAATTGAGCTTACACATCTGTTACATCAAATACCTAATTCACACAACGTCCCCCCCCCCCCCCCATTTCAATTTTTGATTAACAATGGCCGGAATACCTGACCCGAATGACAACTTGGTAGGACCCTAATGGGTTTATACGCTTTGACCATAGTCAATTACAGTTGACTTGTTAAAAATAATAATTTAATACCGTATATTACTAAAAATATGGTATATATATTATCTAACCTTTACTTTCCCTTTTTATTTTTAACCTTTGTCCGATCAAATTGAGTGAGTGAAGAAACCGATCAAAAGTAAAATTGATTCTCCTCTTCTTCTATCATGTAGACATTGAGATTAGAAGTGTTTGATGAGTTTGGATGTGATGACCCGAGAAATCGGATAGTCTTGAAATTAGGCTTTAGAATTATTATTGAATAAAATAAATTTTATTTGATAATATTCCTTTTTATGTGTTTAAAGGTTATATTATGACCTAGATTGTGTTTACGTGTTAGAGTATACAAAGTAAGCTTTCGTATAAGAAAATAAAAAAAAAATCGAAATAAAGACGTAAAACACTATTCATGCTAAAAATACTTTTACGTTTTTTCAATTTTTCGAATAACATCGTAGCATTTATATGATATCACGAGACGTAATATCTAATAAATTTTGAAAATGAAAAATGCGGTTTTTTGGTTAGTCGAACGAATTTTGAAAGTTAACGAAAAATAATACGAAAATTATACTGGAGGAATAGGAAAGTCAAAGTTAACGATTATAGCTAACTAATAGTTGGAGTAACCAAACTAAGTAAACAAAACCTAGTTAAGCTAACTAGTTAGTAACTCAATCCATGTGAAACCAAATGGACCAATCAAAAGAGAGAGTGCTCAAGAAGCTTTTCATCTCATCTCCCACCATTTAACCATGGTTGGTTGAGGGTTGAGTTAAACAAATGAAAATACTACCCTAGGTCTTGCCTTTGCTATAAATAGAGGCCATTCCTTCTTCATGTCTTACTAATTCACTAATATAATGAAAACTGTTGATAATTTGAGCGAGGAAGTGAGAGAGCTTGGAATTTGGGGAAGGAGCAAGGAAAGAAAAGCTAGAAAGTAGCTTTAGTAAAGAAGGAGTGGCAAGCTATCATCTCTAGCAAGCCATCTTAAGTAAAGAAGAAGAGAACCAAGAAAGTAAAAATAAGAACCTTAGTTTTGTAACTAATTTAAAGCTTTATATGGATTAATGTATTTCTTTGTTGTTAGTGGTTTAATTGGGGATCATGATGGATCCGAAGTAATAAGGACTAATATGATAGTGATTATACGTTTAATCCCATGTCATAATGCAAGAAAATGAAGTAAAATGGATTTAAGACCAAAACATAAATGATGGACGAAGAACATAGTTCGTAGCTATTTTTTGGACTAGCATAAGTTTTCTGTGTAGGTCATTGTTAAGTTTCGGGAAAAGGGTTTTGTGTTCATATGAGTTACAAAGATAACCCAAGTGGAACAAAGTAAAAATATGCTATAATGAAGTTATTTCGAAAATATTAGTATAAGATGTTAAAAGTTGAAAACCCTGGCTTGGTACGACTTTCGGGCCAATTAAAGAACCTTAAAAAATTATTTCATCCAGAGGGATGCGTAAAGGATGTTACAAGGAAGAAAATAACTCAAGAATGGACTCATTCTGATATCAGATGACAGAGTTATGGAGCGATGAAGTAGGTGCTGCAAAATTGCAAAAGCTAAGTTTGAGTAGTAAGGGCCAAGAGTCTTGGCACTGAGCTACTGACCTTGGGCGCCTAGGCGCTGGCCCAAAGCCATTTTTGGTCGCCTAGGCATTGGTCAAGGGGTTGTGCAAGACAACTTCGACGTGCTTTAGTAATTTGGGCATATCTCATTCGTATGAACTCCAATTAAGATGATTTGGATAGCTAAGAAGTAGACCTACAACTTTCATTTGTTAAGAATTGAGAGATAAGGTTGGGATCAAGGGTGAATTAGCATCTTTGGTGTTGTTGTGTAATCGGGGGCAATGCCCAGTAATTTCTTCGGAATTAATGTCGTGACGCCAAGCTATGTTGTTCAAGTATTTTTAAGTTCTAATCATTAAACTTTGGAAATATGATCTAAGGTATTGTAAACCAATGTATGGTAGATAAGTTGGGTGTGTCAATCGTACGCAAGGGCGTGTCGCTTGGGCGTTCGCATAGGCGAGTTAGGCGTGCTACGTCTAAACGTCAAAATGTCATGTCAAGTGTTAATGAACTTAAAAAGTGTTTCGATTCAAATGAAACATAAATTATAATATATGTAATGGGGTTAATGTAAACCAATAAGGAGGGTTGTTGTGATAGTCGTGACGTTCCCGAACGCCGCAACGACGAGAGACGTTTTTGAAGTTTGGTTACGTAAATTAAATTATAAACCGTGAACAATATAAAATAAGAATTATGATAATATAAATTAATAAATGAAGTCTATATATGACTAATTGGTATGTTATCTTTATGTGGTATATAGGGAATTCGGATAGCGATATAGCGTAAATTGTAAGCAGTGTTTAAGGCAAGTTTCTTAACCTGTACATGATATTATTCTATACAAGTTTTCTGTATGATGTATCAATTTTGTTGTATTCAATTATTGTATGATTCTTTTACTTGTTATTTTTCTGTGCAAGACATGTGTTTAAATGGTGGAATTTTATTTGTTATATTAAATTTATTGCATGATTTTAAGGAAAAATGATTTATTGCCATTTAATTCGGTATAACTCGAATTGTTAAGTTATTCTAGTCGGGATATTTATTTTTGAAGTATGAATTGTAATAATTCTATGAATGGTGATAAATTTCTGTGCCAATCAAATAATTGGACATATGTTGGTGTTATCTTTATTGTAATAATTCTATGAATGGTGATAAATTTCTGTGTCAATCAAATAATTGGACATATGTTGGTGTTATCTTTCACTTTGTGCAAGAATTATGTGTTATATGAGCAGATATTGCTATGTTTCATAAGTATGTTATTATGTGCAATGATATGGTTGTTAATGGTTATACTCAAGATCGTATTTAGCCAATATCCGCACTTACGTGTGAACCTAAGAAGAAAAGTTCTAAAAATGGAATTGTTCAAGATTGTAAGTTTTGTATATGTGCGATAACATGCTTTTTAACCGTTAGCTTGTAGTAACTGAGTTAAACGAATCCTTTATATGGGAAGATGTTTAAGATGAGTAAGGAAACCGATCTGGCTCACTGTCGAGACAGTGTAGATGAGACGAGAAACTAGTTCGTTAGTTTTAGATGAGGAGCCACTCAGTTTAATATATTGATAACTGTTGATGAGAACTTGTGTTGTACTATTCTAATATATATATATATATATATATATATGTTGAGAAGGTGATTATTTTCACATATGTATACCTGAAAGATAGATTGAGTCCTAAAAAGGGTTGTAGGTAGAGCTTGTCCAAACCAAAGTGATTTGAGGTGAATTTCTAGAGAAAGACTGAGGTTGAACAACCCTATGATATAGGGGATCATGATCGAAGATGTCTATCCATAGTGCGACTTAAACATTTAAAACATAGAGAGTTTTATCATTTAGAAGATATTGAGTAGGTTTTCAGACTATAAGATATTCAATTGGAAACCATGATATGGATGGTTTAATGGTCCGAACGATGTGCAGAAAGATTGTCGGTCTTACTGACTATTTAACAAGTATGGAAATAACTTGACAGTCAAATGATAATCTAGAAGGGGGGGTTGAATAGATTATTACAGTTTAAAGGACTTTCGAATTTTTATATAATTAATTTGCAGTTTTAGAAATTATTATACAATATAATAAAAATTCAATTACATAATGCACATAGATTTTTCTGGTTCACAACATACATCCTGGGTATGTTGATACATCTAGTCTCAAGTTCCTCTCCAGAACTTGAGATCATATATTACTCCTAGTAATAAATACTCCTTCAACAGGCGGATAAGATTTTATAAAGTTTTATAGACAAACTTATAACTATTCTAAACTAATTATCTTGGACAGTAAGCTCCCAACTCCCTTTTCAAGCATAGTTGTACCTTTCTTTTGAGTTCAGTTCTATTCTATGATCTGGTCTTGAAACGGCAGCCTCTTTCTCACCTCACAAGTACACTAGAGACCCAACTCCCAACTGACGTCTCTAAGACTCTGGTCTTAGTCAAAGAGTCATTACCTGCACTCAAAATAAAGTGAATTAGCCTGATCGTAAGTCTTACTTGCGGCCAAAATATAATGAATTGGCACCTTTAATAGTCATAGTTGTGATGCCCCCAAAATAGGTCCATACAACCCATTTTGGGTTGTCAATTTACATACTACAGGATTCAAATACATATTTTCCTATTTACAACTATTAATCTGTCGTACAAAATACGATAACACACATATTGTGAGTTTCAATACAAATATTGTGTCATATCTAGTATGAAAATATCCACACTCAACTTAAATTCTCAATACATATATTGCCATACAATTTTATAATGTATTGAGATACTTATACAGTTTCGGACCATCACTCCATTTCTCGGCTAGTCTTAGCTACACTCTCATTTCCTAAGAAGAACAATGGAACAAAAGAAAAAAGTTGATCTCAAATAGCCTAGTAAAGAATATCATGACTAAGATAATGAAGAATAGATTATCTTTAGCCTTTAACAGTGATAAATCAGAGATTTAAAGATAATATAAGTTTTCAACGATAACTGCAGCGGAAAAAATAATCCATTAGAAGAGTCAAGTAGACCATAATATCTACTATCTTTAAAATTCATCATCAATATTTTATCTCTGCAACCAAAATCATTAGTTCAAGTTCCTAATCACAGAAATCAACAGTTCATCTTTGCACTATGGGGCAAAGAGAACTCTCACCACAAGCCTTTATCTGTAACATCAAATGCTATGATTATACCAATTCATAGTTCTTGGTCATAATCATGCAAATTAACGGTTACTCTTTGCACTCCGGCCAAAGAGAACTTTTTACCACAATTTAAGTTTGAGGATTATGACAATGATATAAAAGATGAATGGAAATAATAAGAACAATAAGATCAAGAATAAACATTAGAGGTTTAAATTTTAATTTATCCAAAGTCCAAGAAAGTCCAAATTGACAATGTGATATCTTGAAATTCTAGTAGAGTTCAAAAATAGAATAAATAAGGTTTACAATTCAATTATAACGTGTAAAACGCAATAGGAAGATTCAGGTGAAAAGATATTAGATGAAGCAAAAACTATTAAGAATATTATAATCATCACAAGAATTTTCACCGTTAATAAAGCAATAAAAACGAATAATAACCTCTTACCATAATATGGAGTATGAAAGAAAATGATAACTCTATACGAGTATGAAGGAATATTACATCACATGCGAGTATAAAATAAAATAATATTTCTTACCTTAATAAGATATTGCAATAATGTAGTAACAGAACTTTATGTTATTTGTGTGTGCTTGCTTCTCGAATATTCCTCTTCTAAATTCTCTCTTATTCTCTCTCTATAGCTTTCTCTTATTAGTTGTAAGTAAAATATGAAGAATATTTTCTTCTATTTATAGACGAACATTAGATTGGCCTTGACAATGTGAAGAGACAAATAGCTTGACTCTAGATAACGTGAAGAGGCAAGTGGATTGTGTAAGACCCCAACTTATTATAAATGAAATTGAATTTCTCTATTTATTATTTTGAAATAGTAAGGGTTGAATCGATTAATGTGGTTAGTTATGGGTAAAATGCGCAAATATTTCAAATAAGCAAGTGGTTATAAAATATTCATTTTTATCGGAGAATATTCGTTTGGTCGTGGAATATTCTTCCTGTCGAGGAATATTCGTACGAAGGCGCAGTCTTTTGTGGGCCCCATAACGGAAAGCGATTGGATGAAGAAAACGACAAGTATAAGTTGTTTACAAATAACAGCTTAGTTGTTACCTTTAATACTATTGGAATACCCAGTGGTTAAAACACAGTAATACGCGTTGTTGCACAGTAGCACACGGTATTGCACCAATTATTGATTCTTACATAAGAAGGCACTAATCAATAATTGTTACAGTAATTACTGTTCAATAATTTATTTTATTGATTCAATAATTTCTTCGTTGATATTTTATATTACTGTTGTTTCAATAGTTGTCATTACATAGTATTTTCCATTATCGAAGTAATAATTCATATTATCTGAATAATATTATTAGATAACATTATTGGCAATGTCTAAAAATTTCTGTCTAAGGAGAGGTTTGGTCAACTAATTGCGCGCCAGTAAGGAGAGATCCTTATTGGAAAACACCCTCTTTCCTGGGAAAGGCCTGGTTGCCAGTACTGTGATTCTGTAAAATTATTTGTGAATAATTAATTATTGATTTATATGATAAGGAAAATATTCATTTTATATGGATATAGATGGAGAAAATTTTTTAAAGTGACAATTATTGAAAATTGATATTTTATCTTTTTTGATAAAATAATATTTTATTATATTATTATAATATAATAATGGTGATATTTTTACAATGAATGTGTGATATATGAGTATATGAGGAGGAAGAGTATTTTTGTTACTAAAAATATTTAAAACATGTTAAACATATTTGTGGACCCCATTTCTTGACCGAAATTTGATTATAAATTTTAAAATTGCCTGTCAGGATTTCAATAATTTCTTGCTTGGAATTTAGAAAAACTTAAACTTAAAAAGTTGTAGAGAATGAAATTTCCTATAGAAAGGACATGAGGTTCGAATTTTTCTGACAAAAGGGCTATTTATTATGAATTATTGAAGTTTCGAAGTTCCGAAATAATTAATTTTTGGAAGTTTTAATTATTTATTTTATGAAAAACATTTTTCTTACTTTTTCTAGAAGGTAGGCATGTGGGAAATGCTAAGAGCTGATTTTCAAGGAGGCGTATGAAATTTTATTATTAATAATATATTTTATTAAATTTTCTGCTTTAGTGTTCTAAGCATTTTCCTATAAATAGGGTGCTAAGGTTAAAATTGAAAATCACACCAGAAACACAAGTTTTATCTCTCTTTCTCTCTCTATATTATCGAGTGTATTCTTGTGAGTATTTTAAGAATTTGAGTATTGCTATACGGTGCAAGTTCCCTTCAGCTCTATATCCAGTATTCCAGTCAGAAGTACTATCTTTTCGATGTAAGGGATATTATTTTTTTTTAAAATGATATTATTTCTTTCAATATCATTATGCCGGAATATTGGTAAGATTTTTCTTGTAAAATTCTTGTCTTTTAGTGTCGGGGTTACTATTCACATATACGACACTATTCACGTATATGGCACTATTCACGAACACGACACTATTCACAGAAAAATTAAATTTTTGTTTTTCCTCCAAAATATCTATTATGGATACTAGTTTTGATTGTATCCATGTTTTGATCATTCTTGAATTTTACTCTACTATGATTATTTATGAGGTATTTTTGGACATGGGTAAACCAAAATACGAATCCTTAATATTTGTTATTTTGTTTCACTGGATTCGTTTCCTTTAAAATATTTTTCATCATCATCAGTCTTAAATGATGAGATTACGGAATATCTTTGGCCTATAGTGCAAAGATGAATGATTTCTGATGAATATCTTTGGCCCGTAGTGCAAAGATGAACAGGTGTTTAGATGAACATGACCAACTAATGAATATCTTTGGCTTGTAGTGCAAAGATGAATATTTGATTCTAGATATATATTAATTGATGTTACAGGGATAAAATATCGACGACGAATATTGATTTAAAACTAGTTGTCTATTGTATTCTATTAGATTTTTCCCTTTTGAGGACTAACGATAATTTGTTCTATGTTATCTTAGTCATAATGTTCTTTACTGGGCTAGTTGAGCTCACCCTTTTTTTTTTGTTCCATTTTTCTTCTCAGGAGGCGAGAATGTAGTGAGTACTAGTCGGGGTGTGGAATGATGGTTCTAGAAGTTGTTTTAGTAGTCCTCACTATTTTGTAAAATAGTGAATCAATAATTGTAATGAGGACTTATTTGAGTGTGGATATTGTTTAGATGACAATAATTGTATTTAAACTCACAGTTTAAGTGTTGTCGTATTTTGCATGACAGTTGTATTAATAAAGTTGTAGTTGTTTCTGTACCATGTATTTGGTAACTCCGAATGGGTGTCGTATACCTATTTTGGGGGTGTCACAGTGGGTATCAGAGCTTAGGGATATGGTCTCTGGCAGAGATCGGGGAGTAGAACTAGGAGGGGAGAGACGAGTAAATCCTTCGCTAGTGTGTCCTACCTAAGCTTATTTGTTGGTAGGTCATAATATGGTTAATATGTGATATGTTAATTTGTTTAATTAACCATTATTTTATGGCAGTATTTAAGAATGGCAGCTGAGAATATTAACAGTGGAGTGAATGAGACCGTGGAGACACCTTTAATCACCACCCAGGGGAACGTGCAACAGGAAGGCAATATTTCTCCTGTAAATAACACCACTGAGCAGACGATGAACGACAGAATGTTTAGAAGCTTTTTGCAATTCATGTAAAACCAGACGACGGAGACTCGTGTTCAAAATACAGGAGGAAATGATAGCAATTCACGATTTGTCACAGCCAAGCAGTTCAAAGAGTTGGGACCACCAAAATTTATTGGAAAGCCGGATCCGATCAAGGCAGAGACGTGGGTTAAACAAATTATCAAGATATTCGAAGTCTTGGGATGCACGGAGGAACAGAAGGTTCCATTCGCCACCTTTATGTTCCGTGGCGAGGCAGACTACTGGTGGGAATCTGTGAAGCGTACTCAGCCTGCCGCACTTAGCATGTCTTGGGAAACATTTCAGAAACTTTTCAACGACAAGTACTTTCCTGAAAGTATTCACCATATGAAGGAGGTAGAGTTTATCAGATTAGAACAAAACAACATGATGGTGTCCCAATACGAGGCGAAGTTCGCATAGTTATCCAGGTTTGCCCCTCATTTGATAGAGAATGAGGAACGAATGACGAGGATGTTTCTGAGAGGTTTAAAACCCGAGATTCGACAATATCTTATCTCTCATAAATTTTCTTTATATTCAGATGTTGTAAAATGTGGCTCAATTATTAGAGCGAGATAACGAGTACGCTTAACCGAGGGACCACAACTGTGGTCGCATTCTATGGCGCAATCATCTGAGCAATGAAAATCGGTGGGGAGGAAATATATTCTACAAAAGCGGTAACCACTCCGGTGGTAATCGTGGCCGTGAAAATAGAAGAAGCGAGCCTGGGGAGATTTTAAAAGAGGAGATTCAACAATGACAATGTGAAGACGCCAAAGACCAACAAAGAATCGGGTTCTAAGGGAGGAGAACGAACACCTGGTCGATGCTATAAATGTGGAAAAGAGGGACATATCATTAAACCGTCCACAACATTCAAGGTATGCTATAATTGTGGAAAGGAAGGACATATCGCTTCGAGATTGTACGCAGAAGAATGCGAAACCAAGTCCAAGTGGGGATGGTGACTCAAAAGGTCATTCCCGTAAAAGTTAAAAAGTCAACGGTTCCTCGGAAGAAGCGTTTGTCGTGACTGGTCAAAATGCGAGTAACCAAAACGAGGTGATCACTAGTAAGCTAATCATAAATTTTTGCGAAGTTTATACCTTATTAGATACCGGTTCTACCCATTCTTTTATCTCTCATGCTTGTGCTCAACGTTTAAACTTGACTCGAGAAAATAGACCTCGACTTATCTCGTGGAGAGTCCATTAGAGAAACTTTCATCAGATCCACTGCTTTATAAATCTTGTTTGATCCAAGTTGGTACCATCACATTACCCGTTGATCTTATTTCTTTGAAAATACTTGCATTTGATGTGATTTTAGGGATTGATTGGTTAACCACTCATCATGCTAAAATTGATTGTTTTCGTAAGGTTGTTAGTTTTCATATTCCTAACTAACCTGTTATGCGAATTCAAGCAACCAAACCTCTAAAGTCAATCACTGTCATATCAAGCCATAAAACTATTCGTTTATTGAAAAACGGATGTCAAGCTTTTATAGCCCATGTCACGGACTTGAACAAAAACACGTCAGATGTGAATAATATTTCTATTGTTAGTGAATTTCCTAACATATTTCCTAAAGAACTTCCCGGTCTACCCCCAGAACGTGAAGTTAAATTCTTTATTGACCTTGAACCTGGTACAAAGACCATTTCTAAAACCCCATATCGAATGGCTCCTATTGAACTTCAGGAGTTAAAGGTCTAACTACATGAGTTGTTGGACATCAGTTTCATTCGTCCTAGTACATCTCTTTGGGGTGCTCCTGTTTTATTTGTAAAGAAGAAAGACGAGAGTATGCGATTTTGTATTGACTATCAAGAATTGAACCATGTCACCATCAAGAATAGGTATCCGATACCTCGTATTGATGACTTATTTGACCAGTTGCAAGGAGCAAAATTGTTCTCAAAGATCGATCTTCGTTCTGGATATCATCAGCTGAAGATTAGAACTGAGGATATTCTAGACTGCCTTCAGAACTCGGTACGGACATTATGAATTCTTATTCATGTCTTTTGGATTGACTAATGCTCCTGCGGCTTTCATGGATATGATGAACCGACTATTCAAGGATTATTTGGATCAGTTTG
Source organism: Panax quinquefolius (assembly GCA_020205615.1). Taxonomy (NCBI): domain Eukaryota; kingdom Viridiplantae; phylum Streptophyta; class Magnoliopsida; order Apiales; family Araliaceae; genus Panax; species Panax quinquefolius. The sequence goes on along the minus strand of CM035170.1, from coordinate 4,705,608 downwards.
TTGTCGTCTTTATTAATGACATCCTCATATATTCCAAAAGTCGTGAAGATCATGAGCACCATTTGAAGTTGGTACTACAAAGGCTTCGTGATAACAAGCTATATGCCAAGCTGAAGAAATGAGAGTTCTTGATTGAGGAAGTAGCATTCCTTGGGCACGTGGTGTCAAAATATGGAGTATCTATTGACCCAGCGAAGATTGAAGCAATACAAAGTTGGGAGTAACCGAAATCGGTGACCGAAGTACGTAGCTTTTTGGGCTTAGCTGGTTATTATCGGAGATTTGTGGAAGGATTTTCTCGAATCGCTACTCAGTTAACTCAGCTGACTCATAAAGATACAAAATTCGTATGGAGCGAGGAATGCGAGAAGAGTTTCCAAGATCTTAAGAGGAGACTCATTTCGGCACCTGTTCTGACAATACTGTAAGACCCCAACTTTTTGAATAAAGATTAAATTTTCTCGAAATATATTTTTGAATATTATGGTGTGGATTTGATATAATGTTATAGTTGTGGGTAATATTTACAAATTTTGCAAAGTATGGAAGTTGTTATATAATATTCGATTGGTCGGGAAATATTCATTTTAACCGGGAATATTCGTACAACGGCGCAATCATTGGTGGAAACCCCACAACGAAATTATTGTCGGATTGAGAAAACGACAAAAATACTTTATGAAAATAATGGCGGAAGTTTTACCTTTAACTGTTGAACTACCCGGTAGTAAAAATACAGAAATACGCGTGGTTGCATAGTAGCACACGGTATTGATTATTGATGCTTACGTGAGAAGTCCCTCAGTTATACTCAATTATTGCTACAGTAATTGCTGCATCATATCTCTCATATTATTGATTCGATTATTGTCAAAGTATCATCTGCATAATATGTTATTTTATTAAATTAATAATTGAGACGACAAAGTTATTCATATTATTAAATTGCAATATTTACAATGTCTAGAAGTTCTATCAAGGAAAAGTTGGAGGTATTGTACTGAAATTTTTCGAGCTCCAAAATGTGCAATTATCGAAACTATATTTTTCTATAAATAGAAGCTCATTCTTCCTTCATTTCTCACCAATTCATAAAAGCTTTAGAGAGATTATTATAGAGAGAAATTATAGAGAGAAAGAAGAAGAGAAGTCTGCTACCTCACTATTCCAGTATCCAGTTTTTCCAAGGTAAGGAGTATTATTTCTTTCTTATCTATGAAGAGAACTTCTGTTATTCCATTCTTTATTATTCTGGAATAACTCAGATATACGCTGCCTACCCTATACTTGGTGAAATTCTTCTATTGTTCCATTCTTTATCATTCTTTGCTGAATATCCTGTTTAGACGTTCTACGCCTGGACCTAGTTCCGCCTTTTATTATTCTCGCTGGAATATCATGTATCAAAGCGTTTACGCGGACCGATTCCGCCTTTATTATTCTCGCTGGAATATCTTGTTCAGGTGTTCTACGCCGGACCGATTCCGCCTTTTATTATTCTGCTCAATATCCTGTTTATGCGCTTTTACGGGACTTGATTCCGCCTTTTTATTATTCTCGCTGGAATATCCTGCTTTGTGCATTTTACGCCGAATCGATTCCGTTATTTATTATTCTGTTGGAATAACTCGCATGTGCGGCCTATCGCATGCCTGTTGATTTCTTTTGTTATTCCATTCCTTATTATACTCAAATGGTTAAAGTTTTGACTTCTATACTCCATGACAATAGTGGAATATCCTTGATATTTGCGCTTCATCCAAAGATCTTTTCATGAAAATATTCTTCTCGAGCATTCTTGAATTTTACTCTACAAAGCAAAGATCATGTTGACAATTTGATGTTATTAGTTCTGGATAAAATAATTCTTGAACTTATTTTATTGAATTCTTATATCATTGTCATCATCCTCATGTTTATATTTTATTGAAAGTCATCTCGTGGCCTATAGTGCATAGATGGACTTGGTATGATTATGACCGTGGATTATTCTTGTAATCATGGTCGTAATGTTACAAATGATGTGGTAAAAGTCATCATTGGCCCGTAGTGCATCGATGGACGCTTGTTGGCATGATCATGACCATTATTGAATACACAAATATTCTTGGCCCGTAGTGCATGGATAATTGTGGTCGTGATACTAAAGAATATCCTCGCCATAGTGCAGGGGTGATTCGATGATGTGGATTATTTATTAAGTCGAGTCTCAAATGATAAAAGTGATGAAAAACCTTTTAAATCATAAAAGATAGTAGATTTTATTCTCTACTTGACTCTTTTAATGGATTGCTTGTTCCGCTGCAGTTAAACTTGATGGTTGTTATATTGTATCAGTTTAACACTGTTGAAGGCTAACGATAATATATTCTGCATTATCTTAGTCATAATATTTCCTACCGGGCTAGTTGAGCTCACCCTTTTACTTTTATTGTTCTCTTCAGGAAATGAGAACGTAGCAAGGACTAGTCGGGAAACGGAGTGACGGACCAGATGATAGCATTAGTAGTCCTCACTATTCAGTGAAATAATGGAAAATAAATGTAATAATATTGAATTTGAGTTTGAATATTGTCTAGACGATAATATTTGTATTAAAACTCACAGCTTATGTTTTGTCGTACTTTACACGACAGTTGTATAATTAAGTTGTATTTGTATTCTGTACCATGTATTTGATGACTTAGAATAGGTGATGTATACCTATTTTGGGGGCGTCACAGTTGGTATCAAAGCTTAGGGATATAATCCCTGGCTAAGATGTGAGATTAGAACTAGGAGGGGAGAGACGGGGAATTCCTTCGCTACTATGACGTACCTAAGTTTATTTGGTATTTAATTGGTCAGTCAGAGTGTAGGGATAATATGTTTCATGTCAATTAACCCTTGTTTTGTGGTAGTATTTGAAAATGGCATCCGAGAATGTTGAGAACATCAATAGAGCACAGGAGACCGTTGAGTCTCCACAGATCAATAACCAGGACAATGTGTATCAGGAAGGCGACAATCCTCATGCAAACAGCAACACTGACCAAATGATGAACGATGGAATGTTCCGAGGCTTCATGCAATTCAATTAACATCAGGCGAAAACGGCTCTTGTCCAAAATGCAGGTGGAAACACTGGCAACTCTCAGACGGTTACCGCCAAACAGTTCAAGGAGCTGGGACCACCGGAGTTTATTGGAAAGCCAAAACAACTTAAGGCGGAAGCATGGATAAAGCAGATAACCAAGATATTTGATATTTAAGGCAGACATCGTGGAATCAGAAACGCACTCACTGGCCTTTCAAGATGTTTTGGGAGAAGTTCCAAGAGCTGTTCAACGAGAAGTACTTTCCCGAAAGTATTCGTCACATGACGGAGGTGGAGTTTATCAAGTTGGAACAAAACAATATGATCGTGTCGCAATACGAGGCTAAATTTGCGGAGTTATCCCAGTTTGCATCCCATTTGGTTGAAATGAGGAGCGAATGACCCGAATGTTTTTAAGAGGTTTGAAACCGGAGATACGACAATATCTTATTTCTCATAAACTGTGTTTGTATTCAGATGTTGTAAATAGGGCTCGCTTATTGGAGCGCGATAACGAGTCAACGCAACCAAGAGAAAAGCAAATAAAAGCAGAATGAAAATACCAAAGGTAATACCATCAAAGCTATGACAACAAATGTGGAGGAATCAACATGCCGTAAATGGTAACCACTTTGTGGTAATCATAACCAAGACAATAAAATGGACATTTCAAGAAAAGGAGATTCAACAATGATGGAAAGACGTCAAGACCAAAGACCCGTTGTTAAGGAAGGAGAACGACCACCTCATCATGTGCTTCAAATGCGAGGGAGGGACACAACAATTCAAATCGCGCGATGTCGTCCAAAGCATGTTATAATTGTGGAAGAGAAGGTCACTTAGCTCGATTTTTTCATTCACCAAGACAAATTCAAATAGGTTGAGGCACCAAAGGTCATCCCGAAAAAGTCAAAGCCAGAGTGCAGGGAAGCGTTGTTGTAACCTCCCGTAAAGCAAGGAACCCGAACGAGGTTATCACGGGTAAGCTTATCATAAACTCTAGTGAAGTCTATACCTTATTTGATAATCGGTTCTACCCATTCTTTTATTTCTCCTACTACGCCAACGCTTAAATTTGACTCGGAAAAATTAGACTTTAACTTATCTGTTGAAACTCCATTAGAGAAACCTTCATTACATCCAATCGCTTATAAGTCTTGTTTGATTCAAATCGGTAATCGCATCGCTTACTCGTCGATCTTATCTTCTTAAAAATACTTGCATTTGACGTGATTCTAGGGATTAATTGGTTAACTACTCATCATGCTAAAATTGATTGTTTTCGTAAGGTTGTTAGCTTTCATATTCCTAATAAACCTATTATGCAAATTCAAGCAACCAAACCATTAAAATCAATCACAGTCATCTCAAGCCATAAAGCTATTCGTTTATTGAAAAATGGATGTCAAGCTTTCTTTAGCTCATGTCACGGATTTAAATAAAAATACATCAGATTTGAAAGATATTTCTATTGTTAATAAATTTCCCGACATATTCCCTGAAGAACTTTCTGGCCTACCCCCAGAGCGTGAAGTTGAATTTTGTATCGACCTTGAACCCGATACAAAACCCTTTCCAAAGCCCCATATCGAATGGCTCCTATTGAACTTCTGGAGTTAAAGACCCAATTGCAGGAATTGTTAGACATTGGTTTCATTCTTCCTAGTACGTCTCCTTGGGGTGCTCCTGTTCTATTCGTGAAGAAGAAAGATGGGAGTATGCGACTTTGTATTGATTATCAGGAGTTGAATCATGTCACCGTCAAAAATAGGTACTCATTGCCACGTATTGATGACCTGTTTGATTAGTTACAAGGAGCACAATTTTTTTCAAAGATCGATCTTCGTTCTGGATATCATCAGCTAAAGGTTAAAACTGAGGATATTCCAAAGACCGCCTTCGTAACTCTGGATGCGGGCATTATGAATTCTTAGTCATGTCTTTTGGATTAACTAATGCTCCTACGCCTTCATGGATATGATGAACCGAGTATTCAAGGAATATTTGGATCATTTTGTGGTCGCTCTTTATTGATGACATCCTCATATATTCCAAAAGCCGTGAAGATCATGAAAGCAACACTTGAGGTCGATACTCCAAAAGCTTCGTGAAAACAAGCTATATGCTAAGTTGAAGAAATGCGAGTTCGGCTCGAGGAAGTTGCATTCCTTGGGCACGTGATATCAAGTCATGGAATATCCGCTGACCCAAAGAAAGATTGAAGATATTCAAAGTTTGGGAGCAACCTAAATCGAAGAATCAAAATACGTAGCTTTCTCGCTTAGCCGGTTATTATCGGAGATTCGTAGAAGGTTTTCTCGAATTGCTACTCCATTAACTCAGCTAACTCGAAAAGATAAAAAATTCGGTTGGAGCGTGGAATGTGAGAAGAGTTTTCAAGAACTCAAAAGGAGACTCATTTCAAAGACCAGCCTCGATAATACCATCTCGACTTTGAGAGATTTGTCATCTACAGTGATGCTTCGGACAAAGGGTTAGGATGTGTTCTCATGCAACATGGGAAAGTCATAGCCTATGCCTCAAGACAACTCAAAGAATATGAGAGGAATTATCCTACTCATGATCTAGAGTTGGCAGCTGTTGTCTTCGCACTTAAAATTTGGAGGCATTACTTGTATGGAGAGAAAGTGGAGATCTTTACGGATCATAAAAGCCTCAAATATTTCTTCACTCAAAAGGAACTCAACATGAGACAACGACGTTGGTTGGAACTGTTGAAAGATTATGATCATACCATCCAATACCATCCTAGAAATGCGAACGTGGTAGCTGACACATTGAGTAGAAGATCATATGCGGGTACGAGTACAATATTCACAACACAAAGGCCCATTTTGTGTGACTTGCAAAGGATAGAGATAGAGTTAAAGACAGTAAGGACCCATGTGATGATGGTGAATATACGAGTAGAACCGACTTTAATTGATAAAGTTAAAGTTTCTAAAGTTACAGATCCGGAGCTGATGCGTATAAGGAAGAAAGTGCAAGAAGGTGCTATGCCGGAAGGAAGAATTGATGAAGAAGGAATACTTCGAGTCAACTCCAGACTTTGTGTTCCTAACGACCCTGATTTAAAGTATAAAATCATGATGGAGGCGCACAACACACCGTTTGCAATCCATCCTGGGAGTACCAAAATGTATCATGATCTTCGTCATACATTTTGGTTGAGCAATATGAAGAGAGAGATAGCGCTATTTATCTCAAGGTGTCTAATTTGTCAACGAGTTAAAGCGGAGCATCAAGTACCAAAAGGTCCATTGCAACCACTTAAAATTCCAGAATGGAAGTGGGAGCACATTACCATGGATTTCGTTACCGGTCTTCCCAAAATTTCTCAAGGCATATATGCGATTTGGGTCATTGTTCATAGATTGACCAAGTCTGCTCATTTCTTACCAATACGAGAAACTTATACACTTGAATGTCTTGCTCGTATGTACATAAACGAGGTTGTAAGATTGCATGGTATGCCAGTATCCATAGTTTCTGATCGAGACCCAAGATTCACTTCAAGATTTTGGGTTAGTTTGCAAAAAGATATGGGCACAGATTTACGATTTAGCTTCTAAGATATCATCCTCGCATTTGACGGCGGGCAATGGAGAGGACGATCCAAACTCTTGAAGATCTATTAAGACTCTGTCCTTGACTTCAAGGGAAGTTAGGACAAGTTCTTACCATTGGTGGAGTTTTCCTACAACAACATTTATCAAGCAAATATTGGCATGGCTCCATTCGAGGCGTTGTATGGAAGAAAGTGTCGTTCTCTAGTATGCTGGGATGAGGTGGGTGAAGCAACGTTGTTGGGACTAGAGTTGGTACGTATGACTACGAAAAAGATTCAAATGATCTGACAACGTATAAAAACCTCACAAGATCGACAAAAGAGTTATGGCCGATCTTCATCGAAAGGGACGAGAATTCGATATTAGAGATCATGTGTTGTTACGTGTTGCTCCATGGAAAGGAGTTACAAGATTTGGAAAGAGAGGAAAGCTCAATCCTCGATTCATTGGCCCATTTTTAATCCTCGATCGAGTAGGAATCGTGGCTATATGACTTGCGTTACATCGCCAAGTATGTCTCGTGTTCATAACGCTTTTTACATATCCATGTTACGTAAATATGTGAAAGACCCGAACCACATTATTGAAAGTTAGAACCGCATTTGAGATAGAGGAAGATTTAATGTATGAAGAGTTACCTATTAAAATATTGGATAAAAAGGATCATATTCTACGCTCCAAGGTTATACCTCAAGTCAAAGTTTTATGGATAAACCACGATGTGGAAGAAATGACCTGGGAGTTAGAATCGAGATGAAATCAAGATATCCTTACCTCTTCGATATATACCAGTATTTAACCCTAATTTCGATGACGAAATTTCATAAGAAGGGAGGTTGTAAGACCCCAACTTTTTGAATAAAGATTAAATTTTCTCGAAATATATTTTTGAATATTATGGTGTGGATTTGATATAATGTTATAGTTGTGGGTTATATTTACAAATTTTTCAAAGTACGCAAGTTGTTATATAATATTCGATTGGTCGGGGAATATTTGTTTTAACAGGGAATATTCGTACAATGGCACAATCATTGGTGGGCCCCCACAATGTAATTATTGTTTGATTGAGAAAATGACAAAAAATACTTTTATAAAAATAACAAATGAAAGTTTTACCGTTAATCGTTGAACTACCCTAGTAAAATATATAATGTACGCTGTGGTTGCATAAGTAGCACACCAGATTCATTATTGATGCTTACGTGAGAAGTCACTCATTTATACTCAATTATTACTACAAAGAATTGCGCATCATATCTCTCATATTATTGATTCGATTATTTATCATAAGATCATTTGTATAATATGTTATTTTATTAAATCAATAATTGAGACGACAAAGTTATTCATATTATTAAATTGCAATATTTACAATGTCTAAAAGTTCTCACAAGGAGAGGTTTGGTCACCTAATCATGCGCTACCATAGGGATAAATCCTTATTGGAAAGCCCCCTCTTTCTTGGGAACGACCTAGTTGATAAATATTGTGAGTTATAATATTAATGATGAATGTTATTAAAATTGAAGTTATGTTCGAGTTGAATTTGGAGACGCGGACGTGATATTTGAGTCCTAACGATGAAATTAGTAAAATAGTCTATAAACACAAAATTTTCCGAAATTTACTATTTGGTCAAAAATCAATAGTTGACTTTTTTTGGAAAAGTCAAACTTCAAATTTCAAAATTTATATTTTTGATAAAATGGTTTCATTGTGTTGGAATTATTTGTGTTAGTGAAAATCGATAATTATTTCGATAATAATTGATGTCCTGGAGGTTATATCGACCAATCCAGTATTTAACCTGATAAATGAGCAATTGATTGCTATTATTTCACATGATTATAACTATTTGTTCACATGTATATACTATTGTTTCACATTCTTGTTACTATTAGGGGAGTTGGTGCAAGATTGATAATACTTGCATGACTAAGTTAAAAATAGAGGTATAGATGGATGTACTATACTGTAATTCAGATTTTTCGCATGTCTGAACTATTGATTCACATAATTTACTATTTAATCACATTATTTACTATTAAGGGAGGTGGTGCAAGTTTGATAATACTTCCATGACTAAATTAAAAATTAAGGAAAAGTTGGAGGTATTGTCTTTGAAATTTTTCGAGCCCCAAAACGCAACGCAATTATCGAAACTATATTTTTTATAAATAAGCTCATTTTTCCTTCATTTCTCACCAATTCACAAAAGCTTTAGAGCGATTATTATAGAGAGAAATTATAGAGAGAAAGAAGAAGAGAAGTCTGCTACCTCACTATTCCAATATTCAGTTTTTTCAATTAAAAATTACACCAGAAACACAAGTTTTCTCTCTCTTTCTCTCTCTATATTATCGAGCATATTCTTGTGAGTATTTTAAGACTTTGAGTGTTGTTATATGGTGCAAGTTCCCTTCAGCTCTATATCTAGTATTCCAGTCAGAAGTACTGTCTTTTCGAGGTAAGGGATATTTTTTTTAAAAAAAATGATATTATTTCTTTCAATATCATTATGCCAGAATATTGGTAAGATTTTTCTTGTGAAATTCTTGTCTTTTAGTGTCGGAATTACTATTCACCTATACGATACTATTCACGTATACGGCACTATTCACAAATACGACACTATTCACAGAAAAATTAAATTTTTGTTTTTCCTCCAAAATATCTATTATGGATACTAGCTTTGATTGTATCTATGTTTTGATCATTCTTGAATTTTACTCCACTATGATAATTTATGAGGTATTTTTGGACATGGGTAAACCGAAATGCGAATCCTTAATATTTGTTATTTTGTTTCATTGGATTAGTTTCTTTTAAAATATTTTTCATCATCCTCAGTCCTAAATGATGATATTACTGAATATCTTTGGCCTGTAGTGCAAAGATGAATGATTTCTGATGAATATCTTTGGCCCGTAGTGCAAAGATGAACAGTGTTTAGATGAACACGACTAATCGATGAATATCTTTGGCCTCAGAGTGCAAAGATGAATATTTGATTCCGTATACATGTTGATTGATGTTACAGGGATAAAATATCGATGATGAACTTTTAAATTAATATATAGAAGATAGTAGATTTCATTCTCTACCTAATTCTTCTAATGAATTATTATTTCCGCTGCGAATATTGATTTAAAACTAGTTGTCTATTGTATTCTATTAGATTTTTCTCTGTTGAGGACTAACGATAATTTGTTCTATGTTATCTTAGTCATAATGTTCTTTACTGGGCTAGTTGAGCTCACCCTTTTTTTTTTGTTCCATTTTTCTTCTCAGGAGGCGAGAATGTAGTGAGTACTAGTCGGGGTGTGGAATGATGGTTCTAGAAGTTTTTTTAGTAGTCCTCACTATTTTGTAAAATAGTGAATCAATAATTGTAATGAGGACTTATTTGAGTGTGAATATTGTCTAGATGACAATAATTGTATTTAAACTCACAGTTTAAGTGTTGTAGTATTTTGCACGACAGTTGTATTAATAAAGTTGTAGTTGTTTCTGTACCATGTATTTGGCAACTCAGAATGGGTGTCGTATACCTATTTTGGGGGCGTCACAGATTGTCTCTTGGCAATACGAAGAGGCAAGTGGCTTGACTCATAGCAATGTGAAGAGGCAACTGAATTGACTCTTTGCAATGTGAAGAGATAATTGGCTTGACTTTTGGCAATGTAAAGAGACAACTAGCTTGACTCTAAGTAATGTCAAGACAAAATTGGCTCGACTCTTAGTAATGTGAAGAGACAACTGGCTTGACTCTTGGTAATGTGAAGAGACAACTGGTCTGACTCTTGATAATGTGAAAAGACAACTGTCTTGACTCTTGGTAATGCGAAGAGGCAACTACTATTGGTGAAAGTGACTCTTGGTAATGTGAAGAGGCAAGTGGCTATTTGTGAAAGGGTAAGTGACTCTTGGCAATGTAAAGAGGTAAATACTGTTTGGGAAAGTAACTCTTGGCAATGTGGCAATGTGAAGAAGCAAGTGGCTCTTGGATGACCTGTGCATCCCACGGAAAGGGTCCCATATAAGAAATTAAATAAAATTGTGGGTTCCACGGACAAATCAAACTTATAAAATGCCACACATCACCCTTATTTCTTTTAAGTGTCGATAAATTCTAACTAATGGTTATATTACCCATTACATAATTTGTTAACACTTTATTTTTTTAATCCTTTAAAAATATTCACTATTGATATTATAGACTCACAATATTGACAACCAAATTGTTCCTAGGAAAGAGGGGGCATTCCATATATGTAATTATGTAAATAAGCACACCTAGAGGGGGGGTGAATAGGTGTAACTACTCAAAAGTGATTTACAATTGTCAATTTTTAAATATCTCAGCTACAGCTTATAATTGGACGGGTTAACCCTGTCTGTTTTAGTATATGTTCTTCGTCTGTTATAATCGAACAACTAATCCTTGTCTGTTTTATTATATGTTCTTCGTCTGTTATAATTAGACAGTTAATCCCTTTCTGTTTTAGTATATCTTCAAGTACGAATTAAAACTGAATATGCAGAATACTAAAGCATATAAAAGAAAAGAACAGAATAGTAAATCACGCCAATTTTTTTACGTTCAGTCCCTATCCTTTAATCTAGTGGCCTAATCCACATCCAATACCAACTAGTATCGGAGACATTTTTTTATTAAAACTTAATTTTCAAAAGATTTTAGAAAACTCCATGTACAACGAAGATCGATTCTGACTTGGACATTTCTTCCCCCTTGCACCTCTGCAACTCTTCTCACCTCTGAGACCTTGATGCTTCCGTTATACAATTTAAATATTACAAAGACCCCCAAGCCAACCTAGACGTGTACCCTATTACAAAAGATATTATAAGATTACAAAGACTTTCCAATTAACAAGAATTGAAGAGGTTACAAACAAGACTGGAATTAGATTTGAAGAAAGCTTTTTCAGAATGTATTCAAGAAGCGAGTTTTAGCTTCGATTAATCGTGTCTCTTTTTTTTTTGCAGTGATCACAGATATATATATAATATACAACCAACAACTATTTCCAAATTGTTAGCTATAAAATCTCAACGTAATTTCAACCATCTGTTATATTTAACGGATATAATATATATACTAAAACAACATAATAGATATATGAATATGAAATACGCTGATTTGATGGAGTCAAAGAGATATTCCAAGTCCAGCTAATAGAGTCCTGAATAACAAGTTTCCTTAAAAGTTTGCTCTATTAATTTGACCCAGATTCCTTAACTAATAAATCTTCTTAAAACACTCCAATTTGAATTTGAATTAATTTATTAGCCAAACAGATTTAGATATAGCATTAAAACAAATATTAAAAGATATTTCCTAGCTATATCAGTTACCATAAAATACTACAACACATGGCAAATTAAACCAACCTGAATTAGCACATATTAGAATAATATGTAACACTCCAGCATACAGTAAAACTCCTTTGGGCTAGAAAGAGGTAATGCACTCTTCCAGGTTATCTTAACTGAATCAAATGAAATGGGCCACCATACAAAGCAACAAATTATAACCCATTATGAAACCAACCCATAATATAATCCATGCAATACATTATATAACCTTCATGCATAACCATATTAAAATATTATATACTAAACTAATCATAAATTATTTTCAATAACCCATTCCATAATCAATTTAGCTTATTTAATAAATCATATATTTATGCATATTGTCATCATTAAAATAATAAAATATAAAAACTAACAGTATACACGACACGCAATTAAATAACTCATTTCCTTGACAGAACTTCTAAACATTGCCAATAATGCTAACTGGTTTAATAATATCATATCAAATAATACAAGTTATTTTTTTTGTGTTAATTATCAATCAATAATGTGGAATATTATGCAATTTATTCTTTGTGACAATTATTGAATCAATAATATAAAATACTATGCAATTGTCACTGTAACAATTATTAAACCAATAATATGAAATACTATGCAGTAACTACTGTGGTAATTTTTCAATTGATAATATGAAACACTGTGTGACTACTACTGTAGCAATTATTGAATTAATAATCAAAATTACTGTGCAATACAGTGTACTACTATGGAGTACTGCATGCTAGTGTGGAATAACGTGTATTACTGTACTTTTATCACCGGATATTTCAACAGTTAACGGTAAAAGTTATGCCATCAATTTTTCAAAAGCTTATTTTTGTCTCTTTTTATATCCGACAATTATTCTGTTATGAGACCCACCAATGATTAGTTATTTCGGCCTGGTCGTACGAATATTTCCCGAAAAAAAAAATATTACTCGACAAAACGAATATTTCCCGACAAACTGTTTACTTCGTATAATTTGCACATATCACCCATAACTATAACATTTATTAAATTAACACCCTACTTAAATTAAATCTTATTCATAAAAATTTAGGGTCTTACAATAGTACCAATCTAGATAACAACTGTGAGACCCCAGATTTTATGAATAAAGATTCAAATTTCTCGAAATATTTTTTTAATATTATGTTGTGGATTTGATATAATGTTATAGTTGTGGATAATATTTATAAATTTTTCAAAGTATGCAAGTTGTTATATAATATTCGATTGGTCGGGAAATATTCGCTTTTAAGAGGAATATTCGATGACTGACAAGACAATCATTAGTGGACCCCACAACGGAAGTATTGTCATAGTTAGAAAATGATGTAATTATAATTTTATAAAATAACGACGAAAAGTGTTACCGTTAAAACCGTTGAACTACTCATTAGTAAAAGTACAAGAATGCGCAGCGTGGTCGCATAATATAGCACACGGTATTGATTATTGATGCTTACGTGATAAGTCACTCCGCTTATATTCAATTATTGCTATGTGAATTGTTGCATCATATCTCTCATATTATTGATTCAATTATTGTCACAAAGATCATCCGTATAATATGTTATATTATTAAATCAATAATTGAGACAATAAAACGATTCTTAATATTAATTGCAATATCGACAATGTCTAAGTTCACATCGAGGAGAGGTTTGGTCACCTAATTGCGCGCCAATAAGGAGAATTCCTTATCGGAAAGCCCCCTCTTTCCTGAGAATGACCTGGTTGTTAAATATTGTGAGTTATAATATTAATGATGAATAAGTTTATATTGATTAAAGATGAATTTGATAGTTTCATTGTGTTGGGATTATTAGTCTTAGTGGAAATCGACATCTATTCCGATGATAATTGATGTTTGAGGGTTATATTGATAAATCGGGTAATTTATCGGATAAATGAGCAATTAATTACTACTAATTCACATGCTTATATAACTATTTGTTCACATGTGTGTACTATTAAATCACATTCATGTACTATTAGGGGAGTTGGTGCAAGATTGATAATACTTGCATGACTAAGTTAAAAATGGAGGTATAGATGGAGGTACTATACTGTAATTATTTTTCACATGAATATACTATTGATTCACATGATTGAACTATTGATTCACATGATTTACTATTAGGGGATGTGGTGCAAGTTTGATAATACTTGCAGGACTAAATTAAAAAGGAAAGAAAAGAGGAAGGTATTTATACTGTAATATTTCGAGCCCCAAAATGTGCAATTATTGAAACTATATTTTTCTATAAATAGAAGCTCATTCTTCCTTCATTTCTCACCAATTCACTAAAGCTATAGAGCATTTATTATAGAGAGAAATTATAGAGAGAAAGAAGAAGAGAAGTCTGCTACCTCAATATTCCAGTATCCAGTTTTCTTCTAAGGTAAGGGATATTATTATTATAGTAAGGGGTATTATTTCTTTCGTATTCATGAAGAGAGCTATTTTTATTCCATTCTTTATTATTCTGTTGGAATAAACTGTCTATGTGGATTACCACATGCATGGTGAATGATCTTTTGTATTCATTCCTTATTAAATTATGAAAATGATCTGTTTACGTGGATTATGATGAAAGTCATAATAAAAGCATTGGACTGATGAAAATCATGAGTTATGTTTTTTATTATGTGAAAACATGAAAGTTTCTTAGAAATCACAAAGGGTTGAAAATCAGATTTTAGTGACAATGGAACATGAAATTCAATTGACCATATCTCCTATTATATTTCGAATTTTTGAGTGTGGTCAAGTTCTAGAGTTAGATCTATGAGTTTTCTAACTTATCCAAGTGGAATCACTGGAAAAGATGTTGTAGATTTTCGTGTGGACTGATTTTAGCAAAGGAGTCAAAAACTGCAAAGTACTAAAAAAGCTACTGCCCAGAAATTTAAAAGGGTATTTTCGGCCACTTAATTTGTGATAAAATTTTTGACCTTTTAGGACATGGAAATATATGGTATAAAGTACCTCCTGTCCAAAAATGAGCTCATTCCGACTTAAAATGAGCAAGTTATGACTATTTCAATATTTAGATTTTTCCGACGAAAAGCGCTATAACCGGAGTTCTATAACTTCGATGACCATAAAATTTAAACTGGAAGCTCATGTTAACATGTGTAAGATCCTGCCAAATTTGGGAATTTCTGGAGTTAAACTTGAGGTAGCTAATTTCTTAAGGAATTAATTAGAAATTGATTTTTGAAAAATAGTAAATAAATTTTAAAAATTTCGAGAAAAATATATGTTCAATATAGGACTATATTCTGCTAAATCCCTGAAAAGAAATATTTTTGGGACTGATTTGGTATTTTTCATGAAAATAATCTAGTTGTGAGTAAATGAGTTAAGTATGTTATGTGAAGTAAGAAAATTGGAAAATAGGATTTTATGGCTTGAGAATCCTATATAGGGTATATGCAGATTTTTGATAAGGAATTTGATCATTAGTGATGAAATCTTATGAGTATGGCATTTTTGAATGATTAAATGCATTAATTGATAAAGTGTAAACAATTGAAATAAATTGTTTATAAGTTTAAGAAGTGATTAAAATATTGTTATAATATTAATAATATTAGATTATGAGTTTATTAATTTATTGATAATATTTGGATAAATTTAAAGTCTTTAATATTTATCCTTGTTTTCGTTTAATTAATGCTTATATCATTGTCATCATTCTCATGCTTATATTGTGATGAAAGTCATCTTTGGCTTACGTGCATAGATGGACTTGGTGTGATTATGACAAGAGATTATTCGGTGTAATCAATACCGTAATGTGACAAATGATGTGGTAAAAATCCTTAGTGGCATGTAGTGCATTGATGGATAATTTTTGGTATGATTATGACCAGGGATTATTCGGTATAGTCATGACCATTGATGATTTAATGAATATCCTTGGCCCAATAGTGTAGGGATGATTCGATGATGTGGTTTATTTATTAAGTTGAGTCTCAGCGATAAAAATTGATGAAAACATTTTAAATCCTAGAAGTTAGTAAATATCATGCTCTACTTGACTTTTCTAATGGATTTCTTATTCCGCTGCAGTTAAAC
Source organism: Panax quinquefolius (assembly GCA_020205615.1). NCBI lineage: Eukaryota > Viridiplantae > Streptophyta > Magnoliopsida > Apiales > Araliaceae > Panax > Panax quinquefolius. The sequence goes on along the minus strand of CM035170.1, from coordinate 4,689,461 downwards.
TTAATGTCTATTATATTTTATCAGTTTAACATTATTGAAGACTAATGATAATTTATTATGTATTATCTTAGTCATAATATTTCTTACTGAGCTAGTTGAGCTCACCTTTTCTTTCAGTGTTCTCTTCAGGAAATGAGAATATAGCTAGGACGAGTCGGGAAGCGGAGTGACAATCCAGATGATAGCATTAGTAGTCCTCACTATTATGTTAAATAGTGTCATAATAAATGTAATGAGGACTGAATTTGAGTTTGTATACTGTCTATGAGGACTCCATTGAGAAGGGATATTGTCTAGAAGGCAATATTCTTGATTAAACTCTTAGTTTATGTTTTGTCGTATTTTACACGATAATTGTATAATTAAGTTATATTTGATTTATGTACCATGTATTTGGCGACTCAAGATGGGTGATGTATACCTGTTTTGGGGGCGTCACAACAACCATTTCTAAATAACATCACCAGTCTCATAATAAAATTTACATTTCGTGCATTCTTATCTATTATTACATTTTTTCATTACATAATTCAATTAAGTGTGATTATAATGAACCGTGTCAGCACCAAAAGGGCAATGCATATTTTAAGTCTTCTTTTTATCTTATTAACTTCCTTTTTTATTTCTATGCATGTTGCTAGCAACCCACCTTTAATTGGGAGATTAATCCAACGAAAAAATCCAAAACCATTATGCAAAAGGGAAAAAACATGAAGTTTTAAATGAAAAATTACAAGCCCTACTAGGTAACAAAAGTTTTAGGTTAAGGAATGAAGAAATTACACCAATAGATTGGCAATCAAAGAACCTTCTATCACGATTAAGGTCGGAATTGACAATCCTAAGTGCAACAGGAAAACCACATTGACAAAGCACAACTGATATCGGTTAGTTTCTCATCTTCTCTTCTTCTCTCCTACTCTAATTCTATTCTTCTCTTCCTCTCTTGCTCTAGTTCTCTTCTCTCTTTTCTTCTATATTCTTCTATTTATTAACTGTATGGAGGGAAAAAGGACACAAGAATCACTACAAGAAAAAGGTCTATTAGTGACCAAAAGAATCTGTGATCGCCGTATTTGGTCACTAATAATAGCCTTAGTGACCACTATTAGTGACGGGTATCCAAATTAGTCGATATTTCCTAGTAGCGACCACAGTGCGGTCTCTAAATGGTCGCTAATTTGAATTTGCCACCTTTAATTTTGGCACGTGTGTAGGCGGGGAAAATCAATGCAAATCTACGACCACACGCGATCGCAGATCTGTTTGACTTCCAAAGTAGTATGACCATTTAGTCGATTAAAATAAGCGACCGTATGCGGTCGCCAAAAGCGGTCTCTGATCCTTTTAAAATCAACCTGCCCCTGGATCGTCTGCAGATCAACGAAAACATAAAGAAAAAGGGGAGGAAGAGAGAAAAGGAGAAGAAGGAGACACCACCTGCCGTCCACCGTCTACCGCCTGCTATCTCACCTAGGTATTCAATCTTTCTCTTTCTCTTTCATCTATATATAGTTTTCAATTTGGGTTTGATTTGGAAATATATATTGCATACTTATATGTTTATGTGAGTTTTATTTGGCTATTTAGTTTGAATTAGGGTTATATTTATACAATGGCAACTAGCATGTTGATTATATAATAATAGTGTGATATTTAGTTTTAATTTGTCTTTAATTTGTGCAATTTTTAGTGCATGAATGTTCATAATATGATATTGAGGCTTATATTAGTGTATTGAATCAGATATTCAATTTGAGTTGTTTTTTTTTCATAGTGTATTAATTTATGGTATAATTTGTAAGTTGTTTAAGTGGTTAGACATAAATTGTAATTAAAATAATATAATGTCCATTATTATATAATATTACAAAAATATATAAATTAAATATTAAACTAAATTAAATTAAATAAAATAACATATAAATAAAATAAAACAACAAATAATAATACAAACTAAAGTAAAGAAAATAAAAATATAAATTTTCGTAGTTTACTTAAGGCAAAACTAATGATTTGGCCACCGAAGTTGGCACGTTTTATTGAATACTTGATTGAACTTTTAATTTTTCAAATTAACTCACTGAACTAATTAAAATTGTTAAATTGGGGCATTCTGTCAAATCTGGTTAACGGCTGTCAAAAATTTTCATACGTGGAGGCAAAAAAAAGGGGGAAAATATAAAATGAGGTGGCCAATCAGCAACAATGACTTGGAAATAAAAGTAAAAATTTTATTTTTTGACACATTTTTAACATTTTAAAGTTTTAAAAATGACAAAAACATAATAAAACACAGTAAAAACTAATAAAAATAAAATATTTTTTCATTCATTAAATTAATTTATTTATCAAGATAAATTAAATCTTAATCAATTAAAAAACCAAACATATTTTCCTTAAAAAAAAAAGACAACATTAAAAGTAAAAAAAAATCAAAAACATTCAAAACAGATCTAGGTACATATAAGGATTCTTTTGAGGATTCTAGATCTACCACCGATCCCCACATTAGAATCCAATCCATTGAACCTTTAGCAAAAATATTCTGATTTATGCTTAACAATTTACTTGTTTAGCAAAAATATTTTATAAATGTGTACATATTAGAGAGATTATGGAGATTACCAGAGTACCATTAGGGGGTTTTGAATCACCAGAGTTAGAATTAGTATTGGAATTATTGTGTTAAGAAGAATCCTGCGATTGAGCTCTTAAATTGAATTTTCCTCTAAAAATTTTCCTGCTTGGGAAGCTTAGTAAGAAGAAGAGAAAATTCGATTGCTTCGAGTTGATACTATAACCAATGAAGAAGAATGTGATAAGGAGGAAGGTTTTATAGTCAACGACAAAATTGGAATTAACTGCTAAAAATCATTTGAGCTAGCTGATTGGAAGGTTAGGGTTTTGATCTAACCAAAAACTGAACCACAAGACAACGCCATCAAAAGAATAGTCGCTTGTTCTACTTCCCCCAATTTCTTCCTGCTCCTCTACCCCTTCATTGGAGATCTCTGCTTTCTTTGTAACCCCACAACCTCTTTCCCCAAAGCCATCAATCTTACCCTCAAATCTGCACTCAATTTTTTGTTCTTATCACTCTTACCCTTGCTACTATTCTTGTCGTTGCTACCGATATTGTCACCACCACAGTCACTAGTGGTGGAGCTGTCTGTTGCGGTGACGAAGGTTTTCTCTCTCATATTGTCTTTCCCTTTCATTACACCCACTATAGGCACACTCTTTTTCTTCCTGTGTCTGATCCAAGAAAGATGTTTTGATTTTTGTTTTTGTTTTATTTTATTATGTTTTTTGTCATTTTTAAAACTTTAAAATGTTAATTTTTTTTTATTTTTTTAAAACTTTAAAATGTAAAAAGAAGGCTTATTTATTTTTTTGCCACGTGTACTTTTTTTTATTTTTTGTATATTTTTTTCAGAGCCACGTAGATAAAATTTTAACGTCTCTGCCTACTTTTTTTAACTCGAGTGACCCAATTTAAAAATAATAATTAGTTCAAAGGAGTTAATTTGAAAAATTAAAAGTTCAATCGTATTCAATAAAACGTACAATTTCTTGGCACAAATCATTAGTTTTGCCGTTTACTTAATTTTCCCCTACTAAAATCACCTATGTAGCATTTACTTAGTTTTCACTACTAAATTTATATATATCAACTAATTAGTATTTACTTAGTGAATATTAATTAGTTTCCCAATACTAGTTAAAATAAATTAAGTAGCATTCATTTACTTAGTTTTACACAACTAAATAAAATAAAATAATATAATAACATAAATTTATATTACTTTGTATAATATAAGATAATATAATTTAAAATAAAATAATATATCATAACATAACATAACATAATTCATGGCATAACATAAAATGAAATAAGTTAATTAACTTAATTACATTCCTTAAATTTATTAATTTAAATAATATAATATCATATAATATATTACAAAATAAATAAATAAATAAATAAAATAATACGATTTAATTAAAAAAAGAATGATAATGATTTAATTAAAATAAATAAAAGAGAGAACATACTCTATCAATAACTCAACTGCAGCATCCTTAAGAACGACTTATTTCGAATGTTTTGTAACCAAATATCAGCATTTTCTTAGGTAAAAACTTGCTCTCACAATCTTTATCATGAAAGTATAAAATGAATCTGCGATCAACCTAATTAGTCTTGAATTTGACTCCACCAAAGAAGTATCTTCGAAATGTATACAACAAATTAGATAAAGATGAAAGTGTGAATTTTCTGAAAGATAACTTGTCACAATTAGATGGAAACTTCAAGTTATATATAATGTAAAACAAATACCTTCATCATCGCCCATGAGTAATGACTACTAGGAGAATAGTCAAGGACTTTCTTGTGTGCAGGATTCGATATAGTAGTTGCAGCTAATACTCCAACTGGTTCCTCGACAGCAAAAAAAATATGGGTCGTAGTTCCTGTTTGTGTCACATACTCAAATAATAAGTTAATTGAATTACTGCGGACATTCCTCACCATTCCATCATAACAGATGACAACATCTCGAAGTAGTGTCATTAAGTTATTGAACAAAGTTCCAGGTTAAGCAACCCTATAGATGAACGAACGATCACTTCTCTACAAATAATGAATCATCGCCTAATATGGGTCAAATCCATGACATATACAACTTCTCACCACTCTGAATTCCTCAGATGGGTAGTTCTCATAGAAAAAGAGGTGAAATGTTCTATGAGAACTACACTTCAACAGTTGCATGAAACATGAGAGACAAAGGGAGAGGTTCATGGAATTCAACAGTTCCAAATAAGTGGTTCAATTAATTCAACTGTACTTCCTCTTGAATTCCTGAACAAAGTGGTTAAACGGTGAGCCACTTTGTTCGGGAACCACTTTGTCTGGGAATTCAAGAGAAAGTAAAGTATGGTGAACTAATTATTGGAAATTGTTGAATTTCGTGCAACTCTTCCTTTATCTCTCATATTTTTCCCAATAAATCCGAGTTTGCAAGAAATATGGCAGTTGATTTTGCAAAAACAGAAGTAACAACTGAAAGGCCTAAGAATATAAAATCAAGGACGTTTTCCGATTTCATGGAGAGGAGGGCCACAACTAGCTTACATTTCTCAATGAGTAATGGGGACAAAATTTATTGACGACGACCGACTATCAAGCTCGTAATTATAGTTTTAGATTCAATATATAAATTTTAGTCATTCGCGATCGGTGTGTTTATTGTGTTGGTTTTATGCACGTGAATCGATGAATTTATATATTTTTGGTGATTTATATATACTGATGTGTTTTGAGATATAAAACAGGTACAAATAGGTATAGATTTTTTTGGAAATCCACAAAACAGGCAAAAAAAATTAAAAAAATTTATGAATAAGCGACCGCAGACGGTCGTTATTACCTATCAGCGACTGTGGGTAACTTGAGGATATCAGCGACCGTGGTGGTCGCCAATGGTGGTCGATAACATGTGGTCCATGTCACCAATGAGACCTGACTCATGGTGACTCAGCTTAGCGACGACAACGGTCGTTATAGTGCAGTCCCTGACATTCCGGTCGCTAATATTGGTCGCCAATGTACAGTCAGCGTCCAGAATACATGCGACCTCTATCTGCGACCGTATTCGGTCGCAGATTGTCTGTCTCTAATAAGCCTTTTTCTTGTAATGAATTGGGCGGGAATAAAAGGAAAAATATAAGGTTTTTTTTAATAAAGTCAATATGTATTTTAATACGGTCAAATCGTATAAAAATACTTACCTTGTCTGAAAATTAGTTATTATGGGCAATTTCAGCCAAAAATTGAAGGGGGACATTGTGTAAAATTAGGTATTTGATGTAAAAAATGTATAAGTTCAATTAGTTTAGGGACCGAATTGTGATGAGGGTGAAACTTGATGTAATAGAAGTGTATTTTACCCTTTTATAAACTATCTAACATGAGATAACAATAATATCATTATTTTAAACAACTACTGAGTATAAAATGTAACATATCTTGTTAAGCAATCCTTAATTATTAAAGATGGAGATAAAATTCATCTCTAGTACCCATATTATTTCACTATATGCATGAAATATAACCATAGTCCTTAAATAAAATATGTTTTTTTTCTTAATTAGAGTGAATCTATCCCCCATATATATATATATATATATATATATATATATATATATATATATATATATATATATATATATATATAGATCAGTCCAAACTCCTGACCGATCAAAAATCTAATTCAAAATTTATTTATTTTGCTTTTTTAAAAAATAACTAAAAAAATATTTAATATTTTATGGAATCGAATTTTTCCATAATAAAGTATTTTGGGGTGATTTGAATACCTATACCAAAAATAGTAGTGGTACATCACCTGCATCGCACTCACCATATTTTGTTATACGCACTCAAATCACGCCTAAAATACTTTTATTATGAAAAAATTTCAATTCCATAAAATATTAAATATTTTTTTTTAGTTGTTTTAAAAAAAAAGCAAAAAAAAAAAAAAGTTCGGACGGGATAAAATTCGGGCGTCCGGACTGGAACCGGACTATATATATATATATATATATAGGACTTATTCCACAACACACGTACGTTAGTTGAGGACTATTCCGACTAATAGATTTGTGGTTGTCCATTAAATTATCTAAGCGCTGAGATTAAATAAGGTAGGGACTCAAATTGCAGTGGGACTTATGGCGGGTAATTCCTTCCTCATGACTAGACCATTTACCTTTTTTGCAGAATTTTTTTTTTTTCATGCCATGCCGCGCATGGGCGACATGCAACCAATATGAAAAGGAAAAAAAATAGGTGCATAATGATAAATGGCATGGTCGCGGGAAGGAGTTGCGGCATGTTTAACCGTCTTTTTAGGACATACTTCATTACTAACATTTTACTCCATACACATCCATTTACTAAATAGCTGCAGAATTAAGCTTTGGAGAGAAGTTGTTTTGTTGAGATTTGAAGAAATCAGTTGTTCGTGCAAGTAATTTTGATAAGTGTTCATCAATGGCTTTCATGTATTCTACAAAGATATTTTTATCTAGTTCATCTGAATTTATGCTAGCTTAGATTGTACAAATGCATCTGAGTATGTTAATGATGCTGAAAGTAGTAAAGAGGTAATGGTCCCTTATGTTGGTCAATTGTTCTCTAAGTTGGAAAAGGATAAAAATTTATATAGATCTTATGCACACAAAAATGGATTTAAGATTAGGATTGCTACGAGTCATAAACATGTTCGCAGTAATGATTTATCATCCAGGTTATATGTATGTAAAAAAGCATGTACACCAACTGTTGTAAAGAGTTCAGTAGATGATGAATATGATAATGATAAAATAATAAGACAAAGAGACTTGATAGGAAGAATATTATGCAATGCTAGAATGTATGTTGTTTAAAATAAGAAAAAAGACAATTGAGTTGGATCACAATCATCATTTAGTGACATCTACCATAGTAGATTTGATTGAGACACATAATAATATTACTCCGGTAGCAAGATAATTAATTGACACCTTAAATACGACGGGTATTGGATAACCTAGTAAGATGATGAACATTTTAAGCACAATGGGTGGAAGGGTTCAGAATGTAGATTTCAGTGACATGGATGCTCGTAATGTAGTTAGGGATTTAAGGCGTCGCTCGAAGGATGAAATGATGCACAGGCTGCAGTCATTTATTTGAAACAGTTTGAAAGTAACAGTGCAAGTAAACTCTTTTTTCATCTACAATCACATAGCTTGTATTTTGTGGGTAGACACCCGATCAAGGTTTATGTATCAACGCTTCAGAGACGTACGTAGTTATATTTTACACTACTTATAGGAAAAATAGGTATAATATGTCATTTGTTCCATTTATCGGGGTCAACCACTATTATTAGTCTATTTTATTTGGATTTGCACTGTTAAGGGATGATACAAAAAAACTTTCATTAAGGTCTTAGAGACGTGGCATGAAGCCATGTACTACAAGTCTCCTGTAACCATTATTACTGGCCAAGATAAAGCCATGAACAATGTTATTGGTAGGGTACTCCAATCAACTCATCATGTATTGTGTTCTTGGCATATTAGTAATAAATTCCTAGAGAAATTGCATCATGTTTATGTGAAACATCCATCGTTTATAGATGATTTTAATAATTGTGTGTATAATTCATTCTCCATCGGTGAGTTTGAAGATTGTTGTGAAATACTGATGAGAGATTATGATTTGTATATAAATGAATGACTCATAAGTTTATATGATGTGAAGGAGAAATGGATAGGTGCATATACAAAGAGATATTTTTAAGCGAGAATGACAACCACCAGAAGAAGCGGAGGCATGAATCATTTTTTTAATGATCATATGCATGCTTCAACAAGCATAAAAGAATTTGTAACCAAGAGTCAAAAGGCTATTGACAAATAATTCGTGAGAGGGAGAAAGGCCGACTATAAAACAAAACATCAGAAATGTAGTTTGGTATGTGGATCATCTTTGGAAGTGTATGCTGTGAAATGTTATAAAAAAGAGATGGTTAGACGTTTAATTTCAAAAAACGCTTGTGGATTCTCTAAAATACAACATCAACATAGTCAGTGAAGTGTGCATTATTAATACAAAAGTCAATGTAGTGTACAGTGTAGATGCAATTGAAGATATTATGAGATATCGGCAAGTTGTCAACAATCGTCAACTAGGGTCAATAACATGTACTTACTAAATATTTTTCACATTCTGGCCAGATTTGCACGCACATTTTGAGATTTTTAAACTTCAAAAGTATTTGTAAAATTACCCCGCATATCCTAATTAAGGATGTATGCATATATATAACCCTCAACTTCATCCCTACTTGCATTTTTTGGGTACTTAAAGAAATTTTCGTGCAACCAAAGTAGGGAAATACCACATCTTTTTTACATTATTCCATTCCCCAGCCATGTCATCCCTAAAACACTCCGTAAAATATATCAATAAGGCATCAAATGTCGTACAAGTTAAGGGTTTTCCTAATACTAGAAGTCAAAAAATAAAATAGACATCCTTTAATATTATTGTTATTTCCCCACACTTAAAATGAAAGGTGTTAGTCTCCAGACGCCATCTCTCAGTTAAGACAGACAAAAGACTGGCATCGGTTTTAGTAATTATTGTCGGATAACTAAACACCCCAAACCCTCACCCTTTTAATAGTTTTAATTTTTTGTAGTTTGATCAGTTCCCATTTATCATATATAATTGCAGTCGTTTGGGTCGACATTAGTGTACCCCTATCAAACTCGTTCCATACATCCTCTGAAACATGACTTTCTTAGTCATAAAGGACATCAGGGTCATTGGGTCCAGGTAGCCAACTGTCCATATTTACCTAACAATACCAACAACAAAAATACAAATCTCTCAATAACAACATCTACAATTTAACTAATGCATATTACCCATATTATTGTTTCATATAATGTAATTCTACTAATATTTTATGAATTAACAAAAAATGCCAACAACAACAATATAGAAAACTAATATTTGATGTCTAAAAATATTTCATTGTCATACAGTTTTTATCCAATTTGTATATGTGACGCCCCCAAAATAGGTATACATCACCCATCTTGAGTCGCCAAATACATGGTACAGAATTTAAATACAAACTTCTTTTATACAGTACGACAAAATGTAGCTGAGAGTTTCAACACGGATAATGTCTCGTAGAGAGTATCCAAACTCAAATAAAGTCCTCATTACAATTATTATCACACTATTTCACTGAATAGTGAGGACTACTAATGCAAAACATCTCGGACCGGCCACTCGCTCTCTCCGACTAGTCCCAACTATATTCTCATTTCCTGAAGAGAACAATGAAAACAAAGGGTGAGCTCAACAGTGTTAAACTGATAAAATACAATAAATATCAAGTTTAACTTTAGCGGAACAAGCAATCCATTGGAAGAGTCAAGTAAAGCATGATATCTACTATTTTCTATGATTTAAAAAGTTTATCAACAATTTTATCGCTGAGACTCAGCTTAATAAATAAACCACATCATCGAATCATCCCTGCACTACGGAACAAGGATATTCATAAAATCATCAATGGTCATGATTATACTGAATAATCCTTGGTTATAATCATACCAACAACTTTCCATCAATGCACTACAGGCCAATGAGGATTTTTACCACATCATTTGTAACATTGCAGGTCATGATTATACCGAATGATCCCTGGTCATAATCATACCAATCAATAGTACATCTATGCACGTAAGCCACAGATAACTTTTATCACAATATAAGCATGAGGATGATGACAATGATATAAGAATTATTACTACACGAATTTAATCATACCAACATGTTAGAATTCATATATAATCAATACCCAACATTTATAGAGTGATTTTAACCCAATAAAACACATAATCACAGAATTAAATTATGCAAATTGTACTGTTCTTGATGTTCTTGAAGGTTTTGAACATAAATCATGAAATTTAATACTACGGATTCGTTATAAGGCCAAATCCAACCATTCAAGTTTTGTTTTGTTCGTTTTAGCATGCATAATCATATACAAGTATAAATTTTACAAAACCGTTTATGGTTGACATATTAAAGTTACGTATAAGGGCCATATGGCCATATAACGTACTCTGTAAATTTTTGAAACAGCAAGTCACAGTATTATGAAACTTATGATATGGAATCATATACAATATATATAAAACATGCTATGCTACTCGAATTATTACATATATTCACATAATTGTTACCCTTTCCAACTACAAAAACTTTACAGAAGACTTTAAGCCATATTCATGAAAACTTTAAAAGACGTAAAATAAGAATTGGGTTGGAGAGAATTACCCAAGCGTAGTGTGAATAAGGATGACAAATTAAAACTCTTCTCAAACTCTTCAATCACATAACTCACACTCTCACTCAATAATTTCTCAACTCTCTCTGTGATGTTATGCCAGACTTAGAAAAATGAAGAAGAAGAAGACGTATGAAATAAATAGAAAAGGAATCGACGTTGTTGTGGAAGTCGCCCTATATCATGGGTAACGCTCCCCAACCTCCCTTAAAGTGTCATGTTTGGCTAGCATACCGCATTTCAAAACCCTTTATTTTAATAAAACTTTATCATATAGTTTAATTAATGTCACACTCCTTCATAAAATAAATCAATATCATCAATATTTTATTTAATTTAATATAAATAAAATATAATAATTTCTCATAAATTCACATAGCCATATAATTAATTTAATCATTAATTAATTATATTAAATTACTAAATCTCTAATTAATTGTTAAATTAATTAAAATAACATTAGGCTTATTAAATATTTCTTTTAATATAATAAGCTCACATAATTACATACATCGAATAATAAAATTCTCCACATCAATTTGATAAATGTAACACATATAATTAAATTAATCTACCACAATTGCATCAATTAATTATTTAATCTAATAATTAAATCATCAAAAATATTTATTTAATTCAATAAATATTAAGAATTAAATTACAAAAATCTCGTTCGTCATAAGATAAACCCCGCTACCTCTCTCTTCATATTGCTCCACCAAAATGTATGTTGAAGATCACGATATATTTTGGTATCCCATGATAGATTGCAAAACGGTGTGTCATAAGCCTCCATCATGATTTTATACTTCAAGTCGTAATCGTTAGAACACAAAGTGCGAGTTGACTCAAGTATTCCTTCTTCATCGATTCTTGCTTCCTAATAGCATCTTCTCATTTTCTTCCTCATACGCATCACCTCCGTGTCTATAAGCTTGAGCAAATTTTAACTTAAGCGATTAAAGCTCAGTCTCTACTCAGTATATTCGCCATCATCACATGGGTCCCTGGAGTCTTTAACTCTATCTCCATCCTTTGTAAGTCATACAAAATAGGCCTTTGCGTTGACAATATCGCACTTTCATTCAAGCATATGATCTTCTACTCAACGCGGCCACCATTACGCTCGCTTTTTCCCGGATGGTATTGAATGATATGGTCGTAATCTTTCAATAGCTCAAGTCATCGTCGTTGCAGCATGATGAGTTCGTTTTGAGTGAAGAAATATTTGAGGCTTTTATAATCCGTATAGATCTCCACCTTCTCTCCATACAGGTAATTCCTCCAAATATTAAGCGTAAAAACGACAGCTGCCAGCTCCAGATCATAATTAGGATAATTTCTCTCATATTCTTTGAGTTTTCATGAGGCATAGGCTATAACTTTCCAATGTTACATTAGAACACATCCTAACCATTTACCTGAAGCAACACTGTAGATGACAAATCCCTCCGAGCCAAATGGTATTATCAGAACAGGTGCTGAAATGAGTCTCCTCTTGAGTTCTTGAAAACTTTTCTCACATTCCTCCCTCCAACAGAATTTTGTATCTTATTGAGTCAGCTGAGTTAATGGAGTGGCGATTTGAGAAAATCCTTCCACGAACCTCCGATAATAACCAGCTAAGCCGAGAAAGCTACGTACTTCGGTCACTGACTTAGGTTGCTCCCAGCTTTGAATTGCTTCAATCTTTGTCGGGTCAACAGATATTTCGTGATTTGATATTACGTGCCCAAGGAATGCTACTTCCCCAAGCCAAAACACGCATTTCTTCAACTTGGCATATAACTTGTTTTCACGAAGCTTTTGGAGTATCAGCCTCAGGTGTTGCTCATGATCTTCATGGCTTTTGGAGTAAATGAGGATGTCATCAATAAAGACGACCACAAAGTGATCCAAATATTCCTTGAATACTCGGTTCATCATAACCATGAAGGCAACAGAAGCATTAGTTAATCCAAAAGATATGACTAGGAATTCGTAATGCCCGTACCGAGTTCTGAAAGCAGTCTTTGGAATGTCATTAGTTTTAATCTTCAACTGATGATATCCAGAACGAAGATCGATCTTTAAAAAGAATTTGGCGCCTTTCAACTGGTCAAATAGGTCATCAATGAGAGGCAACGGGTACCTATTTTTGATGGTGACATGATTCAACTCCCGATAATCAATACAAAGTCTCATACTTCCATCTTTCTTATTCACGAATAGAACAGGAGCACCCCAAGGAGACATACTAGGTCGAATGAAACCGATGTCTAACAATTCCTGCAGTTGGGTTTTTAACTCTTGAAGTTCAATAGGAGCCATTCGATATGGGGCCTTGGAAATGGGTTTTGTACCGGGTTCAAGGTCAATACCAAACTCGATTTCACACTCCGGGGGTAGGCCAGGAAGTTCTTCGGGGAATACGTCAGGAAATTTATTAACAATAGAAATATCATTCAAATCTGACGTATTTTTGTTTAAATCTGTGACATGGGCTAAGAAAGCTTGACATCCATTTTTTAATAAACGAATAGCTTTATGGCTTGATATAACAGTGATTGACTTTAGTGGTTTGGTTGCTTAAATTTGCATAATAGGTTGGTTAGGAACATGAAAGCTAACAACCTTACGAAAATAATCAATTTTTGCATGATGAGTAGTTAACCAATCAATCCCTAAAATCACATCAAATGCAAGTATTTTTAAGGAAACAAGATAAACAGGTAATGTGAGGGTACCGATTTGAACCAAACAAGACTTATAAACAGTGGATGTAATGAAGGTTTATCCCAACGGAGTTTCAACAGATAAGTCAAAGTCAAATTTCTCCAGAGTTAAATTTAAACGTTGAGCACAAGTATGAGAAATAAAAGAATGGGTAGAACCGGAATCAAATAAGGTATAGACTTCGCTAGATTTTATGATTAGCTTACCCGTGATCACTTCGTTCGGATTCCTCGCTTTTTGGGAGGTTACGACAAACGCTCCCTTGAACTATCGGTTTTGCCTTGTCAAGGACGACCTTTGATGCCTCCATCCCAGCTGGACTTGACTTCGGTGCACGACAAAATCGGACAAGGTGACATTCTCTTCAATAATTATAACACGCTTTGGATTGCTGCATACAGTTCGGACTGATATGTCCCTCCCCTACGCATTTGTAATATACGATTGGTTGTCGTTCCCCTTCCTTAACAACAGGTGCTGGTGATGACGTCTTTCAATCATTGTTGAATCTCCTCTTCTTGAAATTTCCACTTCTATTATCTTGGCCATGATTACCACCGAAGTGGTTACCATTTCTGGCATATTGATTCCCTCCACGTTTGTTGTCATCGCTTCGATGACTGCTACCACTGGTATTATTATTTTTCCAGCTGCTCTCTATTGGTTGGGTTGACTCGTTATCGCGCTCTAATAACTGAGCCTTATTTACAACATCTGAATACAAACACAGTTTGTGAGAAATTAGATATTGACGTATCTCGGGTTTCAAACCTCTTAGAAACATCCGCGTTATTCTCTCCTCATTATCAACTAAGTGGGACGCAAACCGGGACAACTCGGCGAACTTAGCTTCGTACTGCGACACAGTCATATTGTTTTGCTCCAGCTTGATAAACTCTACCTCCTTCAAGTGACGAATACTTTTGGGAAAGTACTTGTCGTTGAACAGTTCTTGGAACTTCTCCCAAGACATCTTCAGTGCGGCAGGTTGAGTACGTTTTACTGATTCCCACCAGTAATCTCCTCTCCTCGCAATATAAAGGTGGCAAAGGGAACCTTTTGCTCCTCAGAGCATTTCAAGACATAAAATATCTTGGTGATCTTCTTTATCCACTTCTCCGCCTTAAGTGGTTTTGGCTCTCCAATAAACTCCGGTGGTCCCAGCTCCTTGAACTATTTAGCGGTGACCGTCCGAGAGTTGCCAGTGTTTTCACCTGCATTTTGAACAGGAGTCGTTCTCGCCTGATGTTGCATGAATTGCATAAAGCTTCTGAACATCCCATCGTTCATCATTTGGTCAGCGTTGTTATTTTCCTGAGGATTATTGTCATCCTGATGCACATTATCCTGGGTATTGATCGTTGGTGACTCAACGGTCTCATGTGTTTCATTGCTTATCTCAACATTTTTGGATGATATTTTCAAATACTGTCACAAAATAAGGGTTAATTGACATGTCACATATTATCCCTATACTCTGACCGACCAATTAAATACCAAATAAACTTAGGTAGGTCATACTAGCGAAGATATTCCCCGTCTCTCCCCTCATAGTTTTTGTCTCACATCTCAGCCAGGGATTATATCCCTAAGCTTTGATACCAACTGTGACTCCCCCAAAATAGGTATTCATCACCCATCTTAAGTCGCCAAATACATGGTACAGAATTTAAATACAAACTTCTTTTATACAAAGACGACAAAACGTAATGTAGAGTTTTAACACGGATAATGTTTCGTAGAGAGTATCCAAACTCAAATAAAGTCCTCATTATAATTATTATCACACTATTTCACCGAATAAAGGAGGACTACTAATGCAAACATCGGGACCGCCACACTCCGCTCCCCCAACTAGTCCTAAATATATTCTCATTTCAAGAGAACAATGAAAACAAAGGGTGAGCTCAACTAGCCCAAGAAAAAATATTATGATTAAGATAATGCGTAATAAATTATCGTTAGCCTTCAACAAGTTAAACCTGATTAAAATACAATAAACATCAAGTTTAATGCACAGCAATGCGTAACAAGCAATCCATTAGAAGAGTCAAGTAGAGCATGATATTTACTATCTTCTATGATTTAAAAAGTTTATCAACAATTTTATCGCTGAGACTCAGCTTAATAAATAAACCACATCATCGAATCATCCCTAAACTATGGGCCAAGGATATTCATGTAATCATCAATGGTCATAATTATACCGAATAATCCCTGGTTATAATCATACCAACAACTGTCCATCAATGCACTACAGACCAATGAGGACTTTTACAACATCATTTGTAACATTACGGGTCATGATTATACCGAATGATCCATGGTCATAATCATACCAAACAATAGTACATCTATGCACGTAAGCCACATATGACTTTTATCATAATATAAGCATGAGGATGATGACAATGATATAAGAATTCAATTAAAAGAAAGCAAAGGATAAATTTTTAAATATTTATTACTTAATTTATCCAGAATTCAATAATGTCCAAATTGTCAACATGATACTACTTTGTGGAATAAAATTCAAGAATAATATTGTATCAAAAATGATTTGGACAGCAAAGAAATCAATTTTTGTCATAAATAATTTCCTGGGTGAATAGTACCCGAGTGAATAGTACCTCATGAATAGTACTTCGGGAATAGTATCCCGTGAATACTACTTGGGAATAGTATCCCGTGAATAGTACTTTATGAATAGTACTCATGAATAGTACCCGTGAATAGTACTTTTGTGAATAGTACCGTATAAATGAATAGTACTACGTGGGAAGATTCTCGAAGATGAAAAACTTAAAATTTAACAAGAATGTACAGAAAATATCATTGTGAAACGATACTAGATGAAGCGCAAATTTCAAGGATATTCTACTAATTTCACGGAGTATAAAAGCAATACTTTAACAAAATGAGGGTATAATCAGGCATACGAGACGAAATAATATTACTCACATACTACAGAGTATGGAAGAAAATATTATTCCTACGAATACTGAACAAAATAATATCCCTTACCTCAGAAAAAGACTGGATAATTGAATAGTGAAGTAGCAGACTTCTCTTCTTCTTTCTCTCTATAGTTTCTCTCTATATAATTGCTCTTGTGAGTCTTAGTGAATTGGTGAGAATGAAAGAAGAATGAGCTTCTATTTATAGGAAAATATAGTTTCGATACTTGCACGTTTTGGGGCTCGAAATATTACACTATAATACCTTCATCTTTTCCTTCATTTTTAATTTAGTCCTGCAAGTATTATCAAACTTGCACCACCTCCCCTAATAATACATCTTGTTAATCAATAGTACAATCATGTGAATCAATAGTACAATCATGTGAAAAAAAATTAATTACAGTATAGTACCTTCATCTATACCTCCATTTTTAATTTAGTCATGCAAGTATTATCAATCTTGCACCACCTCCCCTAATAGTACATTCATGTGAATCAATAGTACACACATGTGAACACATAGTTATAAGCATGTGAATTAATATCAATTAATTGTTCATTTATCCGATTAATTACCCGATTGGTCAATATAACCTCCAGACATCCATTATTATCGAAATAGATGTCGATTTTCACTAACACTAATAATCCCAACATAATGAAAATATCAATTTCATCTTTAATCAACACGAACTTATTCATCATTAATATTATAACTCACAATATTTAACAATCGGATCATTCCCGTGAAAGAGGGGCTTTCCGATAAGGATTTCTCCTATCAAGCGCCGCAATTAGGTGACCAAACCTCTCCTCGATGACAGTAACTTTCTAGACATTGTCAATATATTGCAAATAATAATATGAATAACTTTGTCGTCTCAATTATTGATTTAATAATAATAAATATTATGCGATGATATCGCGACAATAATCAATCAATGAAAGATATTATGCGCAATTATCAGAGTAATAATTGAGTATAACCGAGTGACTTCTCACGTAAGCATCAATAATCAATACCGCAGCTACTACGCAACCACGCCAGATTATTGTATTTTTACCACCGGTAGTTCAACAGCTTTAACTAGTAAAAACTTTCGCCGTTATTTTATAAAAGATAATTTCATTGTTTTCTAACTACGACAATACTTTCGTTGTGGGGTCCACTAATGATTGTGTCGTCATTTAATATTCCCTCGTTAAAATGAATATTCCCCACCAATCGAATATTATATAACCACTTGCTTACTTTGCAAAATTTATAAATAATACCCACAACTATAACATTATATCAAATCCACACCATAATATTCAAAATATATTTCGAGAAAAATTAATCTTTATTCATAAAATTTGGGGTCTTACAGTATACATACATACTACCTATGAAATATTTAATACATATACTTTTACTAATATTATATGAATTAAAAAAAATTGTACAAAAATACTCAGTAAGAATATTCTTACTAGTATTTGAAGTAGATTAATCAAAGAGAAATTGATTTTTGATGTGCAGGTAGTGCTTTGATAGTGGTCAATCAAACTTTGTATTTTCCTTAATTCTCTCTAATTCTGCAGCAAATGATAGATATGGAAGAAACTGTTTAGATCTGGAACTTAACTTAACTTGTGACGCCCCCAAAATAGGTATACATCACCCATCTTGAGTCGCCAAATACATGGTACAAAATACAAATAAAAACTTAATTATACAATTGTCGTGTAAAATACGACAAAATATATGCTATGAGTTTTAATACAAATATTGTCATCTAGACAATATCCACACTCAATGGAGTCCTCATTACATTTATTATCACACTATTTTATAGAATAGTAAGGACTACTAAAACAACCATCTGGATCGTCAATCCGTTCCCCGACTCGTCCCATCTATATTCTCATTTAATAAAGAGAACAGTGAAAAAAAGGGTAAGCTCAACTAGCCCAGTAAGAAATATTATGACTAAGATAATGCAGAATAATTTATCGTTAGCCTTCAACAGTGTTAAATTGATAAAATATAATAAACATCAAGTTTAACTGCAGCGGAACAAGCAATCCATTAGAAGAGTCAAGTAGAGAATAAAACCTACTATCTTCTATGATTTAAAAGGTTTTTCATCACTTTTATCGCTGGGACTCGGCTTAATAAATAAAACACATCATCCCTGCACTACAGCCAAGGATATTCATTAGTATCATGACCATAAATTATTCATGCACTACGGCCAAGGATATTCGTGTATTCATCAATGGTCATGATCATGCCAACAACTGTCCATCAATGCACTACGCCCAAGGAGGACTTTTACCACATCATTTGTAACATTACGGTTATAATTATACAGAATAATCTCTGGTCATAATCATACCAAGTCCATCTATGCCCTACAGGCCATATATGACTTTCAACATATTATAAACATGAGAATGATGACAATGATATAAGAATTCAATAAAACAAGTTCAAGGATAAATTTTTAAAGATTTATAATTTAATTTATCCAGAAATCAATAACATCCAAATTGTCAACATGATACTGTTTTGTGGAGTAAAAATCAAGAATGCTTAGAAGAATATTTCCATGAAAAGATACTGGATGAAGCGCCAATATTCAGGATATTCTACTAATTTCATGGAGTATAGAAGCCAAAACTTTAACCAATTGAGTATAATAGAATATATAAAACTGCAAATAGATTTTTTTCCGTCATGCGGTAATCCATGTAGACAGATCTTTTCCACAATTTAATAAGGAATGAATACGAAGGATCATTCACCATACATGCGGTAGTCTACATAGACAGGTTATTCCAACAGAATGATAAAGAATGGAATAACAAAAGAATTCACCAGGCATGCGATAGACCGCACAGACAGGTTATTCCAACAAAATAATAAAGAATGAAACTAGGTCACGCGTAATCCGCATGCATGTGATATTCCAAATGTAATCAGAGACCCTCGTATTTTATCAATAAAGATTTAAATTTTGTCGAAATAATTTTTAATATTATGGTGTGAATTTGAGATAATATTATAGTTGTGGGTAGTATTTATAAATTTTGCAAAGTATGCAAGTGGTTATATTATATTCGATTGGTCAGAATATTCATTTAGCGAGGAATATTCGTATAACTACCAATCATCAATCGACCTCATGGACCTGTAATTATTTATTGTCGATTGAGAAAACGACAAAAATATTTTATTGAAATAATCTATGGAAGTTTTACCGTTGATCTTCGTTGAACTACTTCCTAGTAGTAAAAAATACGATGTACGTGTGGTTGCAGACAAGAAGCACACTTGCGGTATTGATTATCGATGCTTATGTGAGAAGTCACCGGTTTGATTCCATTATCACGATTAATAATATGAATTATTATAATGATAATGACGCTTTTGTTTTATTCAGTATTATTAACGTAATAAAATGTAAACATCTTTTATATAAAATGTAATACTTTATTAAAGTTATTCTATAAATAGAATATATTATATTTTATTATACATAGTGTTGCATAGTGTTTTGCATAGTGTTGCATAGTGTTTGCATAGTAAAATGTTTTTATATAAATAGAATATATTATATTTTATTTAAAAGATTTTGCTTTAAATATGGACCGTCAGATTAAAGTAAATCAATCTGACCCTTCATGGATTAATTACTATGCATTATATTTTCCGATAAATAAAGCTCATTCCTTCATTATTTTCTTACGAATTCACCAAACTCTGTAGAGAGAAATTATAGAGAAGCTATAGAGAGAAAATCTATAGAGAGAAAGAAGAAGAGTATTCTCAGTACTTCACTACTTTGATATCCAAAGTGTCTTTTACTTTAAGAGGATATTATTTGTTGTATCTGTAAGGGTGTTATTCTTTCTTATTCATGAAGAGAACTTCATTATTCCATTCTTTATTATTCTCGTTGAATAACTCCGAGATACGCCAGACATACCCTATACTTGGTGAAATCCTCTCATATTCCATTCTTTATTATTCTCGTCAATAACTCCGTGATACGCCAGACACCCTATACTTGGTGAAATCCTCTCATTATTCCATTCTTTATTATTCTCATTGGAATAACATGTATACACCAGATACCCTATACATAATCAGATAATGTGGTTTACCCTATACTTGGTGACATTCTTCTATTATTCATTGGAACATCCTCATCGTGTGTTTTACACCGACCGGTTAAAATCTTTATTATTATTCTATTGGAACATCCTGCTCATGTGTTTTACACCTACCCGGTTCCGCCTTTATCATTCTCGTTGGAATATCCTATCTGCGTGTTTTTACACCGATCCGGTTCCATCTTTATTATTCTGTTGGAACATCCCGCTTGCGTGTAATTTCACCGACTGGTTTCGTTATTATTATTCTCGCTTGGAATAATCATGCATCATGCAGTATCGCATGCATGGTGATTTCCTTTGTTATTCCATTCTTTATTATACCCAAATTGGTTAAAACTTTGAATACGAAGGAATAATACCTCTTACCTTAGAAGAAGAAGATATCGAAATAGTGAGTAGCGAGACTTCTCTTCTTCTTTCTCTCTATAATTTCTCTCTATAATAATTGCTTTATAAACTTTTAGTGAATTGGTGAGAAATGAAGGAAGAATGAGCTTTCTATTTATAGAAAATATAGTTTCGATAATTGTATCGCTTTGGGGCTCAAAATATTACAAGACAATACCTTCCTCTTTTCTTCATTTTTAATTTAATCCTGCAAGTATTATCAAACTTGCATCACCTCCCCTAATAGTAAATAATGTGAATTAATAGTTCATTCATGTGACTTAATAGTATAATCATGTGAAAAAACTAATTACAGTATAGTACATCCATCTATACCTATATTTTTAATTTAGTCATGCAAGTATTATCAATCTTACACGACCTCCCCTAATAGTACATGAATGTGAATCAATAGTACACACACGTGAATAAATAGTTATAAGCATGTGAAATAATAGCAATTAATTGCTCATTTATCCGATTAATTATCTGATTGGTCAATATAACCTCCAGACATCAATTATTATCAAAATAAATATCGATTTCCACTAACACTAATAATCCTAACACAATGGAACTATCAATCTCATCTTTAATCAACACAACTTATTCATCATTAATATTATAACTCCCAATATTTAACAACCCGGTCGTTTTCAGGAAAGAGAGGGCTTTCCGTTAAGGATTTCTCCTTATTGGCGCGCAATTAGGTGACCAAACCTCTCATTGACAGAACTTCTAGACATTGTCAATATTGCAAATAATAATATGAATAACTTTGTCGCCTCAATTATTGATTTAATAATAATAAATATTATGCAGATGATCTTTGTGATAATAATCAATCAATAATATGAGAGATATGATGCGTGAATTATCGTAGCAATAATTGAGTATAACTAAGTGACTTCTCACGTAAGATCAATAATCAATACCGCTTGTCTTCTTGTCAACCACACGTATTCTATACTTTTACTACCGGGTAGCTTCAACAGGTTTAACGATAAAACTTTCGTAGTTATTTTTATAAAAGATAATTCATCATTTTCTAA
Organism: Panax quinquefolius; assembly: GCA_020205615.1. Taxonomy (NCBI): domain Eukaryota; kingdom Viridiplantae; phylum Streptophyta; class Magnoliopsida; order Apiales; family Araliaceae; genus Panax; species Panax quinquefolius. The sequence goes on along the minus strand of CM035170.1, from coordinate 4,667,246 downwards.
CTACGACAATACTTTCGTTGTGGGGTCCACTTAATTGATCTTGCGTCATTGCATTTAATATTCCCCGTTAAAACGAATATTTCCGACCAATTGAATATTATATAACCACTGCTTACTTCAAAAATTTATAAATAATACCCACAACTATAACATTATATCAAATCCACACCATAATATTCAAAAATATATTTCGAGAAAAATTAATCTTTATTCAAAAAAGTTGGGGTCTTACATAACTGGTCGCAACTCCTTCATGCGGCTAGGCCATTTACCTTTTTGTCCCTTATTTTATTTTTCCTTTTCATACGTACTGGTCGCATGTCCTTGTGACCCGTCAAAACAAGCGTTTTAACTAGTTGCAGGAATGACATGAGACCAATATGAAAAGGAAAAAAAATTGGGGCAAAAAAGTAAATGGTTTGGCCGCGGGAAAGAGTTGCACATGTCGTATGTCTTATCTGCGGCTGGGCTTCTGCCTCATTTAATCTCAACATTTAGATAATTCGATAGACAGCCACAAATCTATTAACTGAAATAGTTCTCTCAACTAACGTGTGTTGTTAAATATGTCCCTATATACAGTGGCAGATCTAAGCAAGGGGCAGTATAGACAGTTGTCCCTGCTAGAATTTTTTTTTATATAGGTATAGGGGTAAGAAAAATATGTAAATACATAAATTTAAGGGGGCAAATTAATATAAGAGTTAAATTTGAAGGGGCAAAAAAAATTCATAAACTAAGTCTAAATACAAGTAAAACTTATTTAAAACCTATAAAAAGATACCAAAACTAGTTTATAATTTGAAATTAATTCATTATTTTGTTTGAATATAGAAAGAAAATTTAGTTTGAAACTTTGAATGATCTTTGAACATTTAGAGAATCATTCAAATTGAACTATGATAAGTAACGAAATAAGTTTCTAAATTGTATCTAAATATTTTTTATTTAAAATTATTTTTTAATTTAAATTATGAATATTTATTACAATTTATAAACATTATCTCTACTTGGCAAAAAATTTGGATCAGTCCCAGCTGCCTATATATATATATATATATATATATATATATATATATATATATATATATATATATATATATATTGTCCTATCTTGCATGTTTCATGCAGTTGTATGACTAGTCACGGGAAATAAGAACTGTGGGTACATATGATAGATCTAGATCGATTGGGCACCATTGTCACACACGTAATATATAATTCGTATAGACTAGACGGCACTTCATGAATAGTGAATACAATAAGGGTGGTGAGTGCATGAAAGATATATATAATGCATACAATAATGGGATATAAAGTGAAGTGGTGGTTTTTATACGGAGTATTTGGGAAATGGGGAGAACTATATAATGTTTTTAAATAAAAAGTACGTAATACTAGTAGTAGTTTACATAGAAATATGGCCATCAAATTAAAAATATATGATCTTTCTTTCATGTAGTGTGTATATATATATATATATATATATATATATATATATATATATATATGTTTGTTAGTAATTTTTTCAACCCATACGCACTACACATTTGTGATTATAAAAGTCGGCATTCACTTCTATTTTATCTCTCTTCCAACTCTCAAAACAAAGACGCACAAAAACACACCATATCCGTATCTTAAAAAGCTAGCTAGCTAGCAAAGGCCAAAGGGTGAGTTACGTTTCTATTTGCAAGTTTAGGGATTGGAGGAATCATTTTACATTCCCCTCCCTAGCTCCTCTCTATCTCACTTTATAGGAAATAAAGTTGAGAAGAAAGAGAAGCTAATTAAAGTTGCCACCGAAAAGCATATATAGAGAGACCTTATGATTAAAGCAAAGAAAATAGACCTTGTAATAACAACAAACCTGATTGGACTACCCAGCAACACGCACACACATCACCACTAACTAATTCACCCACACGCTCGTACACATACACATGTTTTTAATTCTTGTCAAATTAATTTCATAATATATATAAGCTCACAATATTATATGTAAATTTAACACCAGAAAATCGAAAAGAAAAAAATATCTATATAATTGATTTAAACGGTAATTTGATTTTTTAATATGTTGTCAAGGATAAGACTAATGCATATTTATGCAAAGATACGTATTTTTACATCTTTTTGTGTCTTTAAATCAAACTTTTTTTTACATCTTTCTTTATAGTAATATGGGAAATTAATGTTGAAGTCAACCTCACCTCATCATTTGGTCTTGGCTGTACAAGGCACCACCTCATTTCCCACTTAGTGTCTTTTAACTTTGGAGTGGTAGTACTAGTACTACACACTCAGCCTTGGTCTATATAATTGCCATTTCTCTATCAACATTAAAGCTTATACCTTAATGGGAGGAAGCATGAAGGTGCATCAGTTCGCACGTGGATTAATCAGCTGGGATCAGCAGCACGAACCCTCCCTCACGCTCGGCCTCTGCAAGCGCTTACGCCCTCTTATTCCCAAGAACCCCACCACCAACAGCGATACTAATAGCAACACCGTCACCATCACCAACACCACCACAACCACCACCGCTATCCCTTTCGATCTTAAGAGCTTTATTAAACCTGATTGTGGCCCCAGAAAACCCGATGTTTCATCCTCTGACGACAAGAGAGATCAATTAACTCAGGTGATTTTATTTTATTTCCATCATTTTACTTCTCTATACATATATTCCATGCATAACACATCTTGTTGGTCCTAGATATATAGCCAAGTTGTTATGGTTACCTTATGTGACTATATTTGATCGTTTGACAGTCAGTGTATAATGTCCTATCACATACATAAATATTGAGCTAGCAAGTCAGGTACGTAACTAACTAAATGTATCTGAGAGAGTGATTATATATATATATATATATATATATATATATGTACATGACTGCATGTGCGTAGAGAGACTTGAGAGAGGGGGAATAAGAGAATTCAAAACTTGTTTAAATTTGAAGGGTTACTATGTGACAGACAATGAGTAAAGCGACCGAGTGAGGGAGGGGGAAGAGAATTCAAAATTCGCTTACATTTTGTAATTGTTGTGGTTGAATTTTTATTTACTTGCAGGTGGAGACACATCCGGGAGGGACAAGGTGGAACCCAACGCAAGAACAAATAGGGATATTGGAGATGCTGTATAGGGGGGGAATGCGCACCCCAACCGCGCAACAAATAGAACAAATTACCACCCAGCTCGGCAAGTATGGCAAGATAGAAGGCAAGAACGTGTTTTACTGGTTCCAAAATCACAAAGCACGCGAAAGGCAAAAGCAGAAGCGTAATAACCTCGGCCTCGGCCATAGTCCACGGAGCTCCTCCACTACATTTAGCACCATAACATTAAGCACAAGGGTATGTTCAATTCTTTATAACTGTTTTATCCCACCATAACGTAATTAACTACTCTAACAAGTCTAATTATTTAAACAAATAAAGTTTGCACATGTTTAATTATTTTTTTGTAGGGTGATCAAGAATTGGAAGAGAGTCCAATATTCAAGAAAAAATGTAGGACATGGTCATTTGAAAGCATGGAAGAGGAGGAACATAAGAATAAGACCCTAGAACTCTTCCCATTACACCCAGAATTAAGGAAGATGAATTAACTAAGGGTGTTAATAATTTAAGTTACTTTAAAAATTCATTCTTTTAATTTGGTTCAATGGTGATTTGCTTTGAGAAGTACTGCTTTAATTGTTGTTGTTTTTCTTTCGTTTCTTTGTTTTGGGAAAGAGGAAAGACAAGTTGTACCTTTGTACCCTCCTGATGTTCTGATCCTTTGCTGTATCCCTGACTATCTCGCAACCAAAAGTGCTTTAGTTGTCGCTCCATCTTGGAAAATGCTACTCCAACTACTCTTTAATTAATCTTTATTTGTTACTGAGAAATAAAATCCTTTTGACTAATGGGGAAGAATTTGCATGGCGTCCCGAAAGTTGAAACCAATGCAAGCTAAGAGTTTTAATTTGGAAAGAAGGGAAGAGATGATAAGAGAAAATTTATCCTTCCAAATTTTTTGAAAAAAAAACTTTTCCGTCCCATCTCTTTTCTTCTCCCCCTAATCAAACAAAACTCACAAACACGCTATAAAAAAAAGAAATCGTTAACTCAGTCGATCAAAGCTTGTTGTATGAAAATATTGGAAAGTGGTTAGCATGAAGTTTATTTTTAGTAGCTGGCCGACGGTGGATTAGGCCCAGATAAGTCTTGTGACGCAGGTGAAGTTCTCGTATTCGGCATTCTATTTGGCCAATCAACCAACTTATCCAAGAATGAACTTCATGTTAACCGAATCCAAAATATTGTATCCGTATAACACAGAGCTGTATAGAAAAAGACCATTTTATACAACAATTAATGAAGCTCTGTGAGTGCATGCTATATGAATGCATACATGATGTTTAACTTTATCCAATCTGGATATGATTATATGTAGTTAATTCATTCATGACGTCCAAACACGAACTTATATTTCATCTTCTCCTACTACTTGTGAGTACACCTCGCCTACCACAGTTTAATTTTGAGTTTTGATCATTTTGAAAAATGATTTAAGTTAACCGATTAAACAGGCTTAAATAGACTATCAGGATAGCTAGGTACATGCAAAATTTTCGTAGGAGCCAGTGGTTTGTGGGGTCACAGATGAGCAACTACCATGACACACCGGAGGAAATATGGACTTTGAAATTTAAAAATGGATATATATTTTATATATATATATATATATAAGAGTTGATTTATACTCATCATTGGCTATGAGTCATCTCTATTTATGGGTCATCTCTTAGCCAACTCGTATATTCAACTGCTAGATTAGAAGGGTCTTATTATTGTCAGTAATAATAAGTTTGTGCGGATACTTTTAACGTTAAAAAATTCAAGAAAAAGTTATAACACTTCTTCTCTCTCGTAATACAATTTTTTTTTTTAATCAAATTTAATAAATTTTTCACTACAAATTTAAAATTGTTAATCTATATAATGTTAAAACGTTAACATCTTTAAAATTAGATCAATTGTTAATATCTTTTTATTTAGTTAAAATAACAAAAATTAAAATTAAATTTTATTTTGAAATACATTATTATAAGTTTTGGTTGCAACTGTTGACCTTTTAAATACATCAAAATATATCAACAATGTCTTTTCTTGTGAAGATTTTTTTCAGACCTTTCTAACCATATATAGTTTAACAATTTTGAATTTATAACGAAAAAATTATAAAATTTTAAGATTTCATTAAAGGAGAAAAAAAAATTAAGTTAGAAGAAAAAGAGTTTCTGAGTTTTTCTTAAAGTTTTTAAGGTTAACATATGCAGCAACCTCTTGCGGATATTCATATGACCTCTATAATCTTGGTTGTTAAAAATAGCAATGAATGATCATATAGATGAATTAATTGAGAGATGACCCGTAATATCATGTGCTTATAGATCACCTCTCTCTCTATATATATTTCGTTTATGGTGGATATCCTTTTATTTTATATATCCTGCTCACCTATTTAGCGATGGATCGAACGACGATTTGGTCTGTCATTATAAAACAGATAAACGGTTTATATGTTCTGGCGACAGTTTAATGCGTCGCTAAAAGCTAAAATGATGGCTCTCTGATATATGCAACGGACCGAACCGTCGTCCGGTCCGTCGCTAAGGTAGTGAGCAAGGTATGTTAATTAAGAGATGACTCGTAGTCTTATGTGGTTATAGATCAGCTCCCTATATATATATATATATATACACACACACGTAATCATAGGGAGTGAAGAAAAAACGAACTGACTATAACATTAACGGTTTTTTCCGTCGCTATAGCATACAAAGCCAACGACATAGCTGTATATGGTGACGGTTCGAACCGTCGCTATAACTCAAAAAACTGTCGTTATAGCCGGTTCATATATATATATATATATATATATTCAGAGAGCTTCCTATGTGGGTGGTCCGCATGCGGACCACCTTTAGCGACGGACAAAATCGTCATTAAACATGTCGCTATAGGATCTGAACCGTCGTCATAGCCCATAACCGTCGCTATATATAGCCCAGTTCAGACCCTATGACGATGAGTTTAGCGACGATTTTGTCCGTTGTTAAAGGTGGTTCGCATGTGGATCACTCGCATAAGAAGCGGATTGATATATATATATATATATATATATATATATATATGGTCTCAAACCGCGTTAAACCTCATCTACTATAGAAACTGAACTGCCTCCATAGCCCATAACCGTCGCTATATATAGCTCGGTTCAGACCTTATGGCGACGAGTTTAACGACGATTTTGTCTGTCGTTAATTAAAGGTGGTCCGCAATATGTGGATCACTCGCATAAAAAGCGGACTGATATATATATACGGTCCGGATCTTAAGCTCGCCTCTTATCTAGCTCACCTTGCATACCCTCATTTAGCGACGGATCGGGCGACGATTCGGTCCGTCGCTATATATAGAATCGTCGTCTTAGCTTTTAGCGACGGACCGAATCATCACCCGATCCGTCGTTAAAGGGGGTATGCAAGGTGAGCTAAATAAGGGATGAGTTTAAGATCCGGACCGTATATATATATAGAGAGAGTCCGGTATAGAGAGAGTCCGGACTCCGGGATTTTAGTATCGTCCGAACTTTTTTTATTTTTAAAACAACTAAAAAAATGGTTTAATATTTTATGGAACTGGAATTTTTTCATAATACAGTATTTTTGGTGTGATTTGGATACATATAACAAAATATGGATATGTTTTGTTAAATGTATCCAAATCACACCCAAAATATCAGACATGGAAAAATTCCATTTATAAAATATTAAACTTTTTTAAATTGTTTTAAAAAACAAAAAATCCGAATTTTAACAAAAATTGGGACTCCTGACATTTATCATATATATATATATATATATATATATATATATATATATATATATATATATATATATATATATATATACAACTCGAGTAGCTCATATAAATAAAGAGTCCTTCTACTATGATATTGTTTTGGCGACATTATAGCGACATTATTTTTTTTTTTTTTTTTTTTTTTAGTACCTCTCAAAAATGTATAGATGTTTATTCAATCGAAATTTTATAAAAAAGCAGTGTTTTAGGTGTAATTTGGATACATATAAGAAGCAGGTATGGCATATGCGATGCATAACCCCTGCTTTCTTATATGTATCCAAATTACACATAAAACACTATTTTTTATAAAAATTTCAGTTGGAATAAATAATATACATTTTTTGGGAGGTATTACAAAAAAAAAACCTAAAAAATAAATAAATAAAAAATGTCACTAAAAAATGTCCCCCTAAACTTAGGGGGGTGTATTTAATTATGATTTTTAAAAACTTTTTTTAAGTGACAGACTTTTGTAGAATTTGTGGGATTTTAATGACTTTCACAGACTTTAAAGACTTTTTTAAAATGACTTTTATAGACTCCATGAAATAAGTAACAGACTTTTATAAATTTTTTATCAAGACTGTGATAGACTTTTGTATACTTCTAATATATCTTGTAATTTATATTAATTGTTAATTAGCCCATGTGTACAACATCTCCCTCTTTTTTCATGAACAAGAGTAAATCTCATTATATTATTGTGGCATGAGATTTTATATATGTTAAAAGCGTTCACATTATTCTACTCATTTCATGATACATTTGGATACTCAGATACCAATAAAATTTTAAAAACTACATACACAATACAAAAATTAAGCTCACTTTTCATTGAGCTATATATACTTTATGCATATGCGTACGCTTTTTAGTAGGAATACCAAACTCTGTTTTTCACAAAATAATATGACAATGAAATACATATATATTTGTCATTCAGGAATACATATATATGTTTGTCATGCAGGAATAGAACCACTGTGACGCCCCCAAAATAGGTATACATCACCCATTCTGAGTTGTCAATACATGGTACAGAAACAACTATAACTTTATTATTATAACATATAAACTGTGAGTTTAAATACAGATATTGCCATCTAGATAATATTCACACGCAAATAAATCCCCATCATAATTATTGATACATTATTTTACAAAAATGGTGAGGACTACTAAACAACTCTCTAACCTTCATTCCATACCCCACTAAGACTAAGATTTCGCTACATTCTCGCCTCCCGAGAAGAAAAAAATGGAACAACAAGGAAAAGGGTGAGCTCAACTAGCCCAAGAAAGAATATTATGACTAAGATAATATACAACAAATTATCGTTAGTCTTTAACAGGAAAAATCTAATAATAATACAATAGACAACAAGTTTTAAATCAATATTCGCAATGAAATAATAATTCATTAGAAGAGTTAAGTAGAGAATGCAAACTACTATCTTCTATATATGAATTTAAAAGTTCATCGCTCATCTTTTATCCCCGTAACATCAATTAATATACATCCGAATCAAATATTTATCTTTGCACTACAGCCAAAGATATTCATCACCGGTCATGTTCATCTAAACACATGCTCATCTTCTTTTACTACTACGCCCAAAGATATTCATCAAAAATCATTTATCTTTGCACTACGCCCAAAGATATTCAATAATATCATCATTTAAGAATGAGGATGATGAAAAATATTTTTAAAGAAACGAATCCAAAGGAAACAAAATGACAAGGATTAAGGATTAAGGATTCGTATTTTGTTTTTATCCATGTCCAAAAATACCTCAAAAATAATCATAGTGGTGTAAAATTCAAGAATGATCAAAACATGGATACAATCAAAGCTAGTATCTAGAATAGATATTTTGGACGAAAAGGAAAATTTTCATTTTTCATGAATAGTGTCAGATTCGTGAATAAGATCAGATATCGTGAATAAAGGTCAGATACGTGAATAAGAACTCCCCATACTAAAAAGTTCCAAATTTGATTAAAAAGTTCAAATCAATACTTCTAAGATAATGATATTAGAATAAATAATATCATTAAAAAATAATATCCCTTTACCTCGAAAGATCAAGATTTCTAAATCAAACACCTAATATAAAGCATGACTTGAACTTGCACCGTATAGCAATACTCAAAGTATACTCAAAATACTCACAAAAATACGCCGATAATATAGAGAGAGGAAACTTCAGCCGTGTGATTTTCAATTCTAACCCAAGACCCTATTTATAGAAAATGCTAGAACACCAAAAGTAGAAAAATTTAATATAATAATAATATATATAAACAAATTTGTTTACGCACCTAGAACCATCCATCTGAATTCAGCAACTTGCATGTGTTTAATGAGGGTAATCAAACACAAAAAACGTTTTTGTTAATTAAAACAATTAAAACATCCAAAAATCAATTATTTCGAGCTTTTCTAACTTAAATAATTCATAATAAATAGCTCTTTTATCGTAGAAAAATTGAAACTCGCGCTTTTCCATAGGAAATTCCATTATCTACAACTTTGCGTATGGAAGTTTTTCCAAATTCCAAACAAAATTGACCAAATCCACAAACCAAGCGATTTTACACAGCTATAATCAAATTTCAAATAATAAATGGGGTCCACCGACATGTTTAATATGTTTTAAACATTTATTGCAACAAAAATACTTTTCCTCCTCAGATACTCATATATCCCACATTCGTTATAAAATATCACCATTATTATATTATTAAAATATAATAATATATTTAAATAAATTATTTTATCGTAAAAGATAAAATTTTAATTTTCAACAATTGTCACATTAAAAATTTTCTCCATCTATATCCACATAAAATCAATATTTTCCTCATCATATGAATCAATAATTAATTATTCACAAATAATATTACGTAATCACAATATCGACAACCGTGCAGCTCCTAAAAGAAAGAGGGGGCTTTCCAATAAGAATTTCTCCTTACATCAAGCCGCAATTAGGTGACCAAACCTCTCCTTAGATGTAACTTTCTAGACATTGCCAATAATGTTATCTAATAATGTTATTCAGATAATATGAATTATTGCTTCGATAATGAAAAATACCGTAAAATACAATTATCAAACAACAAAGAATATAAAATATCAACGCAAAGAATTATTAAATCAATAAAATACTGAACAGTAATTACTGTAACCATTATTGAGTAGTGTCTTCTTACGTAAGAATCAATAATTGGTGCAATATCGTGTGCTACTGTGTTTTAACCACCGAGTATTTTAACAATATTAATCTGAATAACTATACCGCTATTTTTAAACAACTTATATTTGTCGCTTTCTTCATCCAATCGCTTTTCACATATGGGGCCCACAAAAGATCATCATGCGCATTTAATATTCCCCAAATAATATTCCACGCACCAAACGAATATTCTCCTAATAATAATGAATATTTTATAAACACTTGCTTATTCAAAATATTTATGATTTTACCCATAACTATCCACATTAATCAAATCAACCTTACTATTTCAAAATAATAAATAGAGGAAAATAAATTTCATTTATTAATAATTTGAGTCTTACAACCTCCCTCCTTATGAAATTTCGTCCTCGAAATCGACGACGTACTGGTGTGTTTCAAAAGGTGAGGATACCTCGCTTTCATTTCGCTTTCCAATTCCTGTGTCATTTCTCTATAGCATGATTCCTCCACAAAACTTTAACTTGTGGTATGACCTTTCATGCAGTAGGACATGCTCCTTCCTATCCAAGATCTTGACAGTACCTCCTCATACGCTAAGTCTTCTATTATCTCGTCCTGGCTCTAACTCTATAACGTGATTCGGTCTTTCACATATTTACGGCGTACGATATGTGAAACACATTATGAACACGAGACATACTTTCGAGGTAACGCAAGTCTATAGGCTACATTTCCTACTTCTACTGGCCAAGAATTTGAAATGGACCAATAAATCGTGGATCGAGCTTTCCTCTCTTCCTAAATCTTGTAACTCCTTCCATGGAGCAACTCACACAATAATACATGATCCCCTATACTAAATTCTACGCCCTTTCGATGAAGATCCGCATAACTCTTTTGTCGATCTTGTGCCGCTTTGTAGATACATTGTCAATCATTTGATCTTTTTCATAGTATACGCATTTAACTCTCGTCCCAACAATGTTGCTTCACCCACCTCATCCCAACATATAATGTAGCCACACCATATAATGCTTCAAATGGAGCCACACCTATACTTGCCTCGATAATCGTTGTTGTAGAAGAATTCCACCAATGGTAAATACTTATCCCAACTACCCTTGAAGTCTAGGACACGAGTCTTAATAGATCTTCAAGAGTTTGAATAGTCCTCTCGATTGTCCGTCCGCTTTGAGTATGGTATGCCGAATCAATCAGAACTGCGTGCTATAGCTTTTTGCAAGCTAACCCAAAATCTTGAAGTGAATCTTGGGTCACGATCCAAACTATGGATACAGTGCATGCCATGCACCTCTCAAATCTCATTCACGTATATACTAGCAAAGACGCTCAAGGAATAAGTCTCCGTGATCGGCAAGAAATGAGCAGACTTGGTTAATCTATCAACAATAACCCAAATAGCATTGATGCCTTGAGAAACCGTAGGAAGACCAGTAAACTAAATCCATGGTAATGTGTTCCCACTTCCATTTCGAATCTCAAGTGGTTACAACGGACCCTTAGGTACTAGATGCTCCGCCTTTACACGCTGACAAGTTAAACACATCGAGATAAACTTTGCAATCTCTCTCTTCATATTGTTCCACCAAAATGTATGTCAAGATCACGATACATTTTGGTACTTCCAGATGGATTGCAAATGGTGTATCAGGTGCCTCCATCATAATCTTGTACTTCAAATCGTAGTCGTTAGGGACACAAAGTCCGGAGGGACTCAAGTATTCCTTCTTCATCAATTCTCGCTCGAATAGCACCTTCTTGTACTTTCTTCTTCATACGCATCACCCCTGCCCAGAGCTTGAGCAACCTTAACTTTTTCTATTAAAGTTGGCTCTACGCGTATACTTGACATCACCGCACTCATTCCTCGTGATATGATCTTCTACTCAACGCCGCCTACCACGCTCGCTTTTCCAGATGGTATCAATATAGTGTGGTCGTAGTCTTTCACTAGCTCGAGCCAACGTCACGCCAGCATGTTGAGTTCTTTTGAGTGAAAAAATATTTAAGGCTTTTATGGTCCGAATATATCTCCACTTTCTCCCCATATAGATATAAGGCCTCCATATCTTTAAGCAATGAAAACGATCGCTTCTAACTCTAGATCATGAGTAGGATAATTCCTCTCATACTCTTTGTTGTCACGAGGCATAGGCTATGACTTTCCCACGCTGCATGAGAACACATCCTAACCCTTTGCCCTCAAGCATCGTCAGAGATAACAAATCCATCCGAACCAGATGGTATTATTAGAACAAAGTGTCGAAATGAGTCTCCTCTTGAGCTCTTGAAACTCTTCTCATATTCCTCACTCCATAATGAATTTTGTATCCTTCCGAAGTTAGTCAAGAATGGAGTAGCGATTCGAGAAAACCTTCCACGAATCTCCGATAATAACCAAGTTAAGCCCAAAAGCTACGTGACTTCAACCACCGACTTCGCTGTTCTAACTTTGTATTGCTTCAATCTTCACCGGATCAACAGATACTCCATGTTTCGACACCACGCGCTCCAAGGAATGCTACTTCCTCAAGCCGTAACTCATATTTCTTCAATTTGGCATATAGTTGGTTTTCACGGGCCTTCGAGTACCAAATTTCAAATGGTGCTCATGATCTTCACGGCTTTTGGAATATATGAGGATGTCATCAATAAAGACAACAACGAATCGATCCAAATATTCCTCAATACTCGATTCATCATATCCATGAAAGTCAGTAGGAGCATTAGTCAATCCAAAAGACATGACTAAGAATTCATAATGCCCGCATCGAGTTCTAAAGGCGCTTTTGAATATCCTCGCCTAATCTTCACCGATGATATCCGTAAATCTAAGATCGATCTTCAAAAAAAATCAGCCCTTCAGAATCGGGTCAAACAAGTCATCAATACGAGGTAGAGGATACCTATTCTTAATGGTGACATGGTTCAATTCCCGATAGTCAATACAAAGTCGCATACTCCCGCCTTTCTTCTTTACGAATAAAACAGAGCACCCCAAGGAGATGTACTAGGATTTAATGAAACCGATGTCCAACAATTCTCGTAGTTGGACCTTTAACTCCTCAAGTTCAATAGAGCCATTCGATATGGGGTTTTAGAAATGGGCTTTGTACCAGTTCAAGATCAATAAAGAATTCAACTTCACGCTCGGGGTAGACCGGAAGTTCTTCAGAAATACGCCGAGAAAGTCAATAACAACAGAATATTATTCAAATTTGACGTGTCTTTATTCAAATCCATAACATGGGCTAAGAAAGCTTGACATCCGCTTTTCAATAAACGAATAGCTTTATGATTAGATATGACAAAGGATTGATTTTAATGGTTTAGTTGCTTGAATTGCATAACAACAGTCAAGAGAATATGAAAACTAACAACCTTACGAAAACAATCAATTTTGGCATGATGAGTAGTTAACCAATCAATCCCTAAAATCACATCAAAAACAAGTATCTTTAAAGAGATAAGGTCAACAGTAAGGTGATGGTGCCAACTTGAATCAAACAAGATTTATAAACAAAGGATGTGATGAAAGTTTCTCCCAACGAAGTTTCCACAGATAGTCAAAGTCTAATTTCTCCTGAGTCAAGTTTAAACGCTGAGCACAAGCAGAGAGATAAATGAATGGGTAGCACCTAGATCAAGTAAGGTATAAACTTCGCAAGAATTTATAAATAGCTTACCCGTGATCACCTCGCTTGGGTTCCTCGATTTTGACCAAATACAACAAACGCCTTCCAGAACCATTGACTTTGACTTTCTTCGGGATGTTTTTTGAGTCACCGTCCCCACTAACTAGGTTTCGCTATCAGTATAATCTCGAGCGATATGTCCTTCCTTTCCACAATTATAGCATACCTTGAATCATAGGGCGCTTTGATCGATATGTCCCTCTTTCCCGCATTTATAGATATACGACCGGTGGTCGTTTCTCTCCCTTAAACCGGGCTGTCACCAAGACTGCTGCCTTCATATACGGTCGTTGTTAAATCTCCTTTTTTTAAAATCTCCTCCCGACTCGCTTTTTTCTATTTTCACGGCCATGATTACCACCGTAGTGGTTACCATTTTTGTCCGCTCTTTTCTTTCTCCACCGGTTATCGTTGTTTTGTTGATCGCTATCTCCTAGATGATCCTCGATCAGGGTCCCCTCCGACTGGATCAGATACTCGCTATCTCGCCTAAATAATTGAGCCCTCATTTACAACATCCTAATAGAGAGAAATTTTATGAGAAATGAGATAATGACGTATGCCGGTTTCAAACCTCTAAGAAACATCCGCCATATACGCTCCTCATTCTCCACCAAATGAGGTGCAAACTTGATAACTCGCAAACTTTGCCTCGTCATCGAGACACCGCCATGTTGTTTTGTTCTAATCATGAACTCCACTTCCTTCATATAACGTAACACTTTCGTGAAAGTATTTGTCATTAAATAGTTTCAAACGCTCCCCCAGACATGCCGAGTGTTGTTGATGGGTACGCTTCACGCACTCTCCACCAAGAGAGTCCGCCTCACCAGAAACATAAAGGTGGCGAATGGAACCTTCTGTTCTCCGCATCCCAAGACATCGAATATCTTAGTAATTTGCTTGACCCATGTTTCCGCCACGATCGATCGATCCGGCTTTCCTTAAATTCGTGGTCCCAACTTTTGAATCGCTTGGGTCATTGTGATAACCCGTGAATTGCTATCATTTCCTCCTCAGATTTTGAACACGAAGTCTCCTCGTCTCGATTTTGCATGAATCGCAAAAAGCTTCTAAACATCCCCTCGCTCATCATCCGCCAGCAGTGGTGTTGTTCACAGAGAGGAACATTGTCACTGCAGCACGTTCTCCTCGCTGGTGAGTACAAAGCGCTCCACTGGGCCTCATTTCCATTGTTAATATTCTCAAATACATTCTCAACACCGCCATAAAACAAGTGGTTAATTAAGGAAATCAATATATCACATAATATCCCTATATACCGACTAATTAACAAATAAGCTTAGTAGGACACACTAGCGAAGGATTTACTCGCCTCTCCCTCCTAGTTCTATTCCCCGATCTCCGCCAGAGATCATATCCCTAAGCTCGATACCAACCGTGACGCCCCAAAAATAGGTATACATCACCCATTCTCGAAATTGTCAATACATGGTACGTAAACAACTATAACTTTATTATTATAACATATAAACCGTGAGTTTAAATACGAGATATTGCCATCTAGATAATATTCACACGCAAATAAATCCCCATCATAATTATTGATACATTATTTTACAAAATGGTGAGGAATACTAAACAACTCTCTCTAGAACCTTCATTCCATACCCCGACTAAGATTTCGCTACATTCTCGCCTCCCGAGAAGAAAAAATGGAACAACAAGGAAAAGGGTGAGCTCAACTAGCCCAAAGAAAGAATATTATGACTAAGATAATATACAACAAATTATCGTTAGTCTTCAACAGGAAAAATCTAATGTAATACAATAGACAACAAGTTTTAAATCAATATTCGCAATGAAATAATAATTCATTAGAAGAGTTAAGTAGAGAATGCAAACTACTATCTTCTATATATGAATTTAAAAGTTCATCGCTCATCTTTTATCCCTCAGAACATCAATTAATATACATCTCGAATCAAATATTTATCTTTGCACTACAGGCCAAAGATATTCATCAGTTGGTCATGTTCATCTAAACACATGTTCATCTTTGCACTACGGGCCAAATATATTCATCAAAAATCATTTATCTTTGCACTACAGGCCAAAGATATTCAATAATATCATCATTTAAGAATGAGGATGATGAAAAATATTTTTAAAGAAACGAATCCAGTGAAACAAAATGACAAGGATTAAGGATTAAGGATTCGTACTTTGTTTTATCCATGTCCAAAAATACCTCAAAAATAATCATAGTGGTGTAAAATTCAAGAATGATCAAAACATGGATACAATCAAAGCTAGTATCTAGAATAGATATTTTGGACGAAAAGGAAAATTTTTATTTTTCATTTAATAGTGCAGATTCGTGAATAAGATCAGATATCGTGAATAAAGGTCGATACGTGAATAAGAACTCCGACACTAAAAGTTCCAAATTTGATTAAAAAGTTCAAATCAATACTTTCCAAGATAATGATATTAGAATAAATAATATCATTAAAAAAATAATATCCCTTACCTCGAAAGATCAAGATTTCTAAATTAAAACACCAATATAAAGTATGACTAAACTTGCACCAGATAGCAATACTCAAAGTATACTCAAAATACTCACAAAAATACGCCGATAATATAGAGAGAGAAACTTCAGCTTCTCGTGTGATTTTCAATTCTAACCTAAGCACCCTATTTATAGGAAAATGCTTAGAACACCAAAGTAGAAAATTTAATATAATAATAATATATATAAATAAATTTGTCTACGCACCTAGAACCATCTGAATTCAGCAACTTGCATGTGTTTAATGAGGCTAACCAAACACAAAAACATTTTTGTTAATTAAAACAAATTAAACTTCCAAAAATCAATTATTTTGAGCTTTGAACTTAAATAATTCATAATAAATAGCTCTTTATCATAAAATTTCGAAACTCATGCTTTTTTCCATAGGAAATTCCATTATCTACAACTTTACGTATGGAAGTTTTTCCAAATTCCAAACAAAAATTGACCAAATCCACAAACCAAGCAATTTTACAAAGCTATAATCAAATTTCACCAATAAATGGGGTCCAATTACATGTTTAATATGTTTTAAACATTTATTGTAACAAAAATACTCTTCCTCCTCAGATACTCATATATCCCACATTCGTTGTAAAAAATATCACCATTATTATATTATTAAAATATAATAATATATTTAAATGAATTATTTTATCGTAAAAGATAAAATTTTAATTTTCAACAATTGTCACATTAAAAATTTTCTCCATCTATATCCACATAAAATCAATATTTTCTCATCATATGAATCAATAATTAATTATTCACAAATAATATTACGTAATCACAATATCGACAACCGTGCAGCGCTCCTGTGAGCAGAGGGGCTTTCCAATAAGAATTTCTCCTTACCTCACAAGCAATTGAAGTGACCAAACCTCTCCTGTATGTAACTTTCTAGACATCACAATAATGTTATCTAATAATATTATTCGGGATAATATGAATTATTGCTTCGATAATGAAAAATACCGTAAATGACAATTATCAAACAACAAAGAATATAAAATATCAACGCATCAATTATTAAATCAATAAAATATCGAATAAGAATTATCGTAAACTATTATCGAAAGTAGTGCCTTTCACGTAAGAATCAATAATAATTGTGCAATATCGCAACACCGTGTTTTAACCAATTTAGTATTTTAACAAAGATAATTGTGAATAACTACGCCAAGCTATTTTTAAACAACTTATATTTGTCGCTTTCTTCATCCAATCGCTTTTCACATGGGCCCATAAAAGATCAAGCTACTGTCAGATTTAATATTCCCCAACAATACGAATATTCCACTTTACCAAACTAATATTCCCCAACAATAATGAATATTTTATAACCACTTGCTTATTCAAATATTTGCATATTTTACCCATAACTATCCACATTAATCAAATCAACCCTTACTATTTCAAAATAATAAATAGAGAAAAATAAATTTCATTTATTAATAATT